>JACBWW010000069.1:1338461-1493818 GCA_020086605.1 Lanius collurio
GTATCTTAGCACACAGGGGTGGAGGGGGGGTGTGCTGGGTGCTTCCCCCCCCTCCCATCCCAAATGGCGGTGCTGGATGTGGGGGGATCGCGGTGACGGTGTGGGAATGCGCGTTGGATGAGGAGTGGGAGGAAGGCAGCGGGCTGAGTGCGAGCCTTCCTCTCCATCCTCCTCCTCGTCCTCCTGCGGGCCCCCTGACGCCCCCTCCTCTCTCTCTTCCAGGTGTGAAGCCCCCCCCGGGAGGAGGTCGTTCCCCTCGCTGGCTGTAGCCCTGACGCTGGGATTTTCCTTTTTTTTCGGCTTTTTTTTTTTTTTTTTCGGCCCCACCACCTCCCTCCTTCCCTCCCTCGCTCCCTCCCTCCAGGAATCCAGCGCTGCACCGAAGCCAGAAGAGAGGGAGCAAAACCCAGCCCAGGCCGAGAGCTGCGTCCAGAAACCAAACCCGCCCTTCGCGTCGTAAAGGAGATTTTTTTTTTTTTAGTCATTATTATTTTTATTATTATTATTATTATTTTTATTTTTAACACCCCTGACCCGAGCACGGTGGCGGCAGCGGCGCCGGGGCAGGGAGGCTGTCCCGGTTATTTATTCTCTCCCCCGCAGAGCTGTCCCTCCGGCTCACCATGATGTTCCGAGACCAGGTTGGCGTGTTGGCCGGGTGGTTCAAGGGCTGGAACGAGTGCGAGCAGACTGTTGCGCTGCTCTCCCTGCTCAAACGCGTCAGCCGGACCCAGGCTCGCTTCCTCCAGCTCTGCCTCGAGCATTCCCTGGCAGACTGCACCGAGCTCCACATCCTCGAAGGGGAGGCCAACAACCCCGGTGAGTGGTGGCGTTTGCTGCGACCCTTCTCGGGCCATGCTCTAATGCCGTCGAAATTTTCAAAAATACACCCGAGAAACGGGTGCGGTTTGGGAGCCGGGTGCTCCCCCAGCGCGATTGCGGGAACGGCTTCTCTGCTCACGTTTTATTTTCCAAACGGGGTTTGGCTTATTTCAGTTTGGTTTTTCACAGCAAACTACTCCGCTCCATGGCGTGGTGTAACTACGGTAGCATGAATGATTGGTGGGGTTTTTTTGCCTCTCCCCCACCCGTGCCCCCCCTTTCTCCTTCCATGCAGTTTCCTGTGAAATAAGTAAGTCAGGTCACGTAGAGTCTGGATTTTCTAGGCTTCTTTTGGGCAACGTGGCTTGCTTTGCTCTCTGCAACATGCAGAAGCAGCCCATCGCTACCTCAGACGAACTGTTATTGTATAAAGGTCTGGGCAACTGGGTTATCTTATTTTTTTTTTTTTTTTTTCTGTTAAATGTGGCAATTCCTATTTCATCATTCAGATCCTGTTTGGACGCATTTTTTTCCTGCGGCTCTGAATACCCCCTTGTGTTTCAGCAGAGCTCTAAGAAAATATGAGTGGACTGTTTCATGTTACTGAGCGTGCAGGGTGCAGGACAGAAAATGTGCGTGGCTACAAAAAGTGTATTTTTCTTTTATTTATTCACCATTACAAGTTGCTCAACTCCTCCAAAGTAAATGGGAGTTGGAGCACGATGGGAATGGCACAAGCGCCGTGCGAATTGCACCGTGTGTTCCCGTATTTATTTATGGGGGGTGTGTTACAGATGTGTGTGTTCCTAATTGTGGATGTACACGGGGATGCAAGTTGCTTAAAGTAGAGTTTTTGTACTACAGAGAGGCAGCAGGGAGGGCAAAATGTCATTTAGTTGCGTCGTTCTGTTTCTCCAACGCCTCCTAAAAAAATATCCACCCCCCCAAAAAAAAATCCTGCAATCCATAAAAAGCAAACCAACCCCCCCCATTCCTAAGCACCCCTTTGATTTAAAATCCCAGGGGACTGGAAGCTCTTGGGGTTTGGGCTGTGCATGGCAGAGCAGTGCCGGGGAGCGGCCGGCTGCGTTCGGTGATGGGTGGAAATCTTGCGGCCGGATCCCGAACAGAGCCCCCGGTGTGGATGGGGCGGGAGGAATGCAGGGTCCTTCTCCAGCTGTTCCCTATTAGAGCACCGAGCCGGCAGGATTTGGCAGCTGCCTGTGCTGCCATTTGATGACAAGGTCCAGCGCAGCGCCGTGTTCCACCGAGGACGGATTTAAGTCCTTCTGCAGGAAACCGAGCCTGGAGCTGCTCCGGCGCAAAGGGATCGGGGCTGGCTACAGGGGAGCGAGGCTGGAATTGGCCGTTCCCTTATATAGCTCGCAGGAATGAGAGGGAGGAATGCTGCCGAGTGCGTCTGGGCGCAATACTGCTGCTTTTATAAACAGCTGAAGGGATGAACCTCATCCATCCCTTTGGGTGGGGAGGCCCCGGGGGGGGGCCAAGAGGGAACACATTCTCCAAACTGCTGCTCCAGGATAAATCTGCAGCTTCCTGTGCCAGCCTCAGCACGCGTTTGCTGTGATTCCCTCTGTGAGTTGGTGCGAGCAATATATTTTTAATTTTATATTTTTATTGGCATTGCAGCTTTTCCTTCCAGCTGTGGGCTTGGTGGTAGCCATGTCCCCTCAGCTGGCCAGGGAACTGGAGGGGGGTGATTGGTCTCCTGCCATCGGGAAAGGTGAATTGTGAAGGAAAACAGGACTCTGAAGTGGTCCTGGACACAGAGTCACGTAGGGCTGCCTGTGTGGTGGTGTTTGCTCGGTGTAAGCCAGGGTGCAGACCAGGGCTTGGGTCCTTCCCATCTCCACTCGTGCGAGCAATCCCTGCTTGCCCCTGTAATCCCATTGACCTTGCTTGGCACGAGGATTTCTCCTGCATGCAGAGCTTGGTATCCAGCCTCCTGCCTGGCCCTTGCTGCGTTGGTGGAGCTGCCTGAGCTCTCCCTGGCTTCCCTTCCAAAAATGCTCTCTTCCTCCAGGGCATTTGTAACCGATGCCAACACCTGGATCCGTTGAGTTCCTCTTTCTCACCAAACACCCCTCTGTATGGCTTTCCCATGGGATGGACATATCCATGCATACTGCAGAGCAAAACACGCACTTTTCCAGGCAATCCTGTTGCACTGGAGGGAAGGTTAGCTGAGATTTGTAACCAGGCTCAGTCAGGAAATAGCTTTTAGTCTCCTGTGTTAGTGCTGCCTTCCTGAAACCAGCTGAATTCCTTAAATCATTCCTGTTTCGTGCCTGTTTGGCAGCCTGGCACTTGTCACTTGCCTGGCAATGGAATCACACCAAGTCTTGAACAGCAGCGTTGTCATCGAACCTTGTGTTACTCATTACTTTTTGAATCCTGGTGTTTGCATAACTAATTTGGGCTCGGTTCCCTCCTGGGCTGGGGCCTGAAGGTGGCTCCTGGTACGTTTTCCAGATGTTTGCTGACTTGGAAATGCTGGCTCCCTGCTTGTAGGTGCCCCACTGGTACCCCTGGTGGGGGCTGGCTTTAAGGCAGGGGATGGTTCCCTTTCTGTGAAATCCACTGCCTGGGAAGGGATGTCACCAGCTCAGTGTAGCATGCTGGGCTAATGTACTGGAGCAGGCGTTGGAATTACACTGGGTCCTTGTGAGAATTGAGTTGTTTCATATGTGCAGGACTTGTTGCATGTCCCCAACCCTGTGGGGAGGTGGAAAAACTGGAATGTTACCTGTAGGTGATGGTCCTGAGGAGGTGGCGGCCCTGTGGTCCGTGGTGGACTTCCATCCTTGGAAGTAGCACCAACAACAGGCATCTGGAGGGGTCCCAAAGGGAGACCAGAGCTTTGAGATCCTCTGACTGATGGTGCTGGGCTTAGAGCCTTCAGGTGTATGGACCAGGAATGGAGGAAAACTCATTTCAGTAAAGGTGTCCAGGTTGTTTCTTGCCTAGACTCCAGATGAGAGGTCTGATGAATGGCAGATGTGGTGGGAAAACTCAAGGAAGAAAAATAACTCTTTTTAACTAGTTAATTGCCACAGAGAAACAAGTATATATCATTTGAAGGTTCTTTTTTTCCAAGTGTGAGGGTATTTTCATAATGACAGCAGAACCTCGTTAGTACTGCAAACCCATCGTGGTTCTGCTGTGTACAGCTGTGCATGACCCTCAGAAAGCCCTGAGGAGCCTCCTGATTCAGTGGTTCTCTGGATCCCTGCCTGAGGCTGGAGGGATGGATGTAACCTTGTCAGCCTCAGGCCAGGGATTGCAGGAAGCTGCACTGGTGTTTGGGAGAACACGGAGTTGTGGGGGCTGCTCAAGTGGCTACGAGACCACCCACAATCCATTGCTTGGTTATGAAGGGAAAATAGGAGTGGGAAGCAAAAATGGAAGGACATCTGTATGTTCTTCATTAGGTGAAGTGTACAGCTTGGGGTTGTCCTACTCAGTGGCTTCACTGAGCTTTAATGGTTCAAACTGGTGAAGAGTGTGGGTTGTTGTTAATTCAATTTGAGCGTAAATGGCTTGGTCTGCTGAGAAGGAGGAGAATATGGAAACCATATTATCTGTGCACAGAAATAGAAGTTTCAGGTATTGCATAGCATTATTTAAAAACCTGCTATAACTTCCTGCCTGCCTGCCTTCCTTCCTGCCTTGCCTTGCCTTGCCACTTCAGTCCCAGCTGCTTGGAGCTGTCAGGACGCAGTGACCTCCTCTAAGCTACCAGTAAAGGTCAGGCAGGAGTGGGGTGTGCCTGGTGGTGAGAACGGGACCTGTGCTCCTCCTGAGGCACCCAGGGATGCTGGGGATGGCTGCTCTGTGGGCTACAGACTCAGTGAGAAGATGTGGGGGCTTTATCCATGGAATGTGGTCCATAGGCTTTGGACATTGAGTGCAGAATGTGCTTCTCCTTTCATCTCCTCAAGTATCCCTCTGGGTTTTTTTTCCAAAGCAGTCTGTGCCACTTCCCACCCCACCAGCTGTGGCTTCCTCACTCCTGCAAGGTTGCCCAAAAATCTCCTCTAGGTCCTCCAGGTGTCCAAACACCCACATGCACTGATGGAAGCCCTGACAGCTTTAAGCTCTTGGCCTTAAAGGACAGCAGGTTTTCTCTGTCCTGTGCACAGGACATTAACCCCTCCATGTGTTAGTGCCAAAATCTTTATTTCATTTCAGCAGGCTGTCAGGAATCACAAGGGGAGCACCAGGATGACCTAGATTCCTCATCCTGGGAAGAACTGGCCAAAGGAAGAGACAAGGGTTGCAGGGAGCCATAATATAATGTCTTTTTATAGACCAAGTGATGCAGCTGGAAAAAATGGCCAGGCACGAAGGTGCACCAGCTCAAAGGAGGTCTTGTGTAGTTGTAGGCTTTTTTTCCCAACTGTAACAGCTGGTCTATTAAAAGGTATTACATATTCCTGCAGACCTTGCTGCTTATAACCTTAGCTCCCTGTGGCTCCAGCCCTGCATCTGTTGCTGCTACCCCAGCCACAGACAGTCTCCCAGCCCATCAGTGCTGCTACCCCTGCACTGTGCAAATTTTGTAGTTCATCCCCAGTGACCCCCACTGGTGGAAAATCATCCCTGTGCCCAGTGTGAAGGTGTTTTCCTTGTTTTTTTATTTTTTCTTGGCTTACAGTTGCATTGCAATGCTGAGCTCTGGTTTAAATGTCCTTGGGCTGTGTGAGGGCATAGCTGGGCTGTCACACAGTGGGACAGGAGGAGGATGGGGTGAGGAGCTTAGCCTGTGCTTAGTGATAGGAGTTCTAAGTGCAGGGCTGGACACTGGCATTGTGTGGTCATTCCACACACTTGTCCCTGCCTGGAGAGGGATGTGAGCAGCCCTGCCAGCTCTGCTCATTAAAAATTAGGAGCTGGGTCTCCTAAATGGAGAGATTCACAGAAGGGTTGGAAGGGACCTGGAAGATCATCTCATTCAAACCCTTCAGCCAGGGACACCTTCCACCAGACCAGGCTGCTCAGAGTTCTGTCCAACCTGGCCTTGAGCACTTCCAGGGATGGGACAGCCCCAGCTTCTCTGAGTGGCCTGGGCAAACCTCAGATCTGCTGAGCTTTTGGACACTTGCTTTTAACCTGCCTGCTGGTGCTTGACCTGCTGCCACACATCTTTCCCAGGCTTTGTTTGCAAACTTGAGGGCTAAAAGCTATCAGTGCTGGAATTTTTGGAAAATACCAAGGGGAGGGGTACAGAAGCACAGAGTGGTGTTAGCCAGGGGCTTTAAGCCAGGCTACACACCCAGTGTTCTCTTGTGATTCAAAGCTATTTTTATTTTTAGAGATGCTTTCCAGAGTGGCTGTGGGAAGCGCTGCAGGCTGGAGGAAGGTCTGTGGTGTGGCATTACAAAGGCTCCCCTTTGCTATCCCCCTCACCCCAGTGCTGGGACCTGGAGGAGACTTCTGGGCTTGCACTTTGCTCTTCTGTATTTTCTCCTATTTGCTTGAAAACTCCTTCCCTTGTCATTCCTGGCTCATGTGCCTTGCAGTTAGAGGAGTAAGGAGATACTCCCTGTTCTTGCTCCCAAAATTTTGGCAGCATGAATGACAAGATCTTCTCCATGGGCAGAGCTAATAAGGGCCAGGTCATTTGGTTGGGGGGTAGCAGAGCTTGCCAGGATAGTAGTTTTTAGGTAGTAATGCTTAAAATGGGGAGGAAAAGGTAACTAATGGTAAGAGCATGGTTTGCTGCCTGGAGCATGATGTGGTGCAAGAGGGTTGCCCATGGGTGGGCTGCTTTCTCCCAGAGACCTTTCCATACTTTGCAATCCTTTTTAACAATTTTCTCAGGTAGTTCATGGCTGAGGTGAGGTGCCTGGTGCCAGGGTTCATTTCCCCACTGACCAGCTGGGAAAAATCCCACTGCTGAAGTGCATGTGAAAGATGCAGAGAACCATTTCATGTATCACCACTGACCTGAGCTGGAATTCTCTGCCTGGACCATCTTGTTCCTTGATTCCTTCTGTGCAGGTATCTCACATTTGTGCTTGGAAAAGCAGCAGAGCTGAAGTTCTGTCCAGCCACAGTGGGTGTGGGGAGGATGTTGGTAGAGGAGAGGAAGCACACAGAGCATCACTGTCAAGATATGGATTGATGGGAGACGTCGAGGACAGCTTTAGATTGAGAGCTTAATAGAAATCATCTGTAGAGCCATCAATTAAAATAATCTAGTTTGTGAATACACTTATCTACAAACAAAATTAAATGGATGAGTGGGGAAAGTGTTCTGCTTGTAGCTTGGGCTGTGACTGGTGGATGATCCTCTGCACAGTTGCATCCTTTGATGTGTTAGACCTCAAAATCTGAGCAAAGCTGCATGCCCATTTCACCATTTAGATCTTATGTTTGTAATTGGACCAGTTGCTTTTAAAGTAGTTGATGTTCTGGTCAGCCAAAATTTCCTGCACAGTTTCCCTGAAGCAGTTGATAAAGGTTGTGGATCACGGTGCAAATTCCCATCTCCCTACAATTTCTCAAGCTTTGCCCTTTCTTCTCCTGTTCCATCAAAAAACCCACCTTTATTTCATTTGTGGCCTGTGAAAGCCACTTTTTACCAAGCTGGGAGTTACGTTTGCTGGCAGCATAACTGAAATAGTAATTAGTGTGAACGCTGGCTTTATTTTAGGATGCATCCGTCAGTGCTTTAGCACTCCAGCCTTGAGCTCGTGTCTCGTGTTACCACAGATAACTGCTGGGAGAAAGGGCACCCCTTGCAGTGCCCCTGCACCCCAACCCCGGGGATGGATTCATCAGAGAGAGAAGATGCTGTACTGCAGTGCTGTGTTTTGGGGTTCCAGTCGCCCCAGTCTCCTCCCCACTTCTTGCACGGAGCCAGCTAAGTGCAGGAGCCCACACAAAGCACAGGTTGTTCTGTTGGAAGCCCTTTTTGTCTGCAGAAAAGCCCCAAGGGTGATGGGATGAGCCCTCACATGGAATTGTGTGTTTGTGCAAATCTAGCTCTGGGTGTGCATGTGCCCTTTGTATTTTCCATTTTCACTGAATAAACAAGACCATTACTATTTTACTAACTCTGGGTTACGCAAGAGCTGCTGAGGGATCTAAAAGAGGCTGCAGGTCTGATGCAAGGGATCCCCAGGCTTGCGTGTTCATCCCTTTTCCCTAAAAAAAAATGGTGTGTTTATCTTTGCAGTGCCCTGGTCCTAAGAAGGGACCCAGAGATTTGCAGAGGTCATTGCTGAGTGCAAGTTTGGCGATGGCAAACAGCCAAGCCAGTGGCTTTGCATCTTGGCCCAGTAATTACAAATAAAGTTGAAGTTGGAGTGAGCAGATCTGTTCCCGACTTCCTCTTCTGCAGCAGATGCTTTAAGTGGAAGGGCAGGATCTCATCAAAACAGGGTTGGGATTCTCTGTTGGACAAGGTGTTGCTGGGCTGTTCTTTGGAGGGGGTTTTGTGGGCAGAGGGAGTTGTGTTTCTGACACAGAGGGGGATTGCAAGATGGATTTTGTCTCATGGAGCAGACCATGGGATGGTCTCATCCACAGTGTGACAGCCCTGCAGCTTGATTTGCTCTGGTTCTGGGTACTGAGCAGAAAATGAGCCTGGTCAGGGTGAGTGGGCCAGCTCCAGAGGCAGAAACCCAGTTTGTTTTGTACCTGGCAGGAGCTGGCTGTGTGAGGCAGGTGCATGGGTCTCTCCTGGCCTCTCTATGCACTAACACATCTGGCTAAAAAAGAGGAGCTGTAAGTGAAGGATTTACCAGCACGGGGTCACCCATCAGATGCCCCGTTCACAGTGTGGAGTTTTATTGATGTATTTACATGTAGTGACTCCATGGCAGGGCTGTATCAAGGGTTTTGGTAAAGGTGTCTGAATTTTAGCCTGGTTTCTCTGATGGACTCTGTGTAGGTGTATGGTGCAGCACCTCAGCTGAGGCTTCCTGGGCTCAGCACTCCTGTCTGGAGCTTGCTGCTGATGCCTGTAGATTTCTGCTCTCTGTGTTGAATCCAGGGTGTAAACCATCTATTTCTCCACCATTAATCCTGGCTGCTGCCCTTGGCAGACTTCTCAGGGCATTTGCAGTGCTTGAGCTGCTGTGCAAAAACTTTCTTGTATTCTATCAGAATATTCCATGGGGCAGAGAAAGGGACTACCACAAACTCAGGGTCGTTTTGTGTTGTGGACAAGGGACTGTCCTTGATGGAAAATGTGGATGAGTGATAATGATGGCCCCGTTGCACCAGGGGCTGAGCCAGCTCCTGCCACAACCCCGGCAAGCCTTCCCTTTACTTGCAGGAGCTGGACGTGGCCCAGCTTGTTGAGCTATCATGCCTGGAGATGTTATTTTACTTAAAATAATGTTAATATTGTGACTGTTGTCTGCAGGATTCAGCAGCTCTGCTCCACTCTTTGCTCTCAAGCAAGGCTGCCCTGCTTTAGAAGCACAGGGTGCTTCAGAAAACTTCTCTTCTGTTACTGATCCTCACAAGTAATTAATTCCAGATTCCCTTTTTTTTTTTGTTTTATAAAACTTGTTTCAGACAAGCCACAAACCTGCCTGTCTTTTAACCAGTTAGTTCTCCTGCTCCTTGGCTATGCTGTTGCCTGGTGGGGAATGGGCATGTATTGTGTTTGGAGTTTTATTTGTTGTTATAAGAAATTGAGTGGGTGGAGAAAACAGGGTTTAACCAGGTTTAGCTGGAAACATCTTAAAACCCACTTCCCATGGCCCTGCATTTTTTTCTATTTTTTCTGTGTTTTTAACCCTAAACATCACAAATCAGTTCTTCTTGTCATTGGGGTTTTTTCCTGTTGTTGCCTTTTGTCCCCAACAGCAGAATTGAAGAAGGAAGAAACTGGGGAGAAAAATGCAGAGGGAAAAACCCACAGCTTTTGTTGTGGCAAAATTTGACTGATCTGACGTTTATTTACAAGCAGAACATGGTGTTTCTGCAGCAGCTGCTGTCTGTGTCCATACATTTTCCTGCTTTTCAGTTTTCCTGTTGGGATATTCCTCTTTTTTGTCATGCAGCCAACATCAATGTGCTTTTTCTACCTTTTTTCTATCTGTTCCCTGGTGTGCTCAAATTGCCAGGGGGTCAGCTTGGTTTTGGTTAGTTTTTTTTTTTTAATCTTATAGTTCCAAAGAAGTGGATTATTAAAGAAAAAAAAAAAAAAGCCCAACAAAATCCCCTGGCTGTTTCCCTCCAGATAATGCAAACATAGATGAAATGTTGAGTTATAACTACCTGAGTGACCTTTTACGATAAGAATTGTTACTGACTGGTGGTATTATGTTAAACTGATAAGAATTCTTTTTAAAAGAGGAGGAAAAAAAGTGCAACAAACCATTCAGTAACCATAACAACTTATTCTGCAGCACAGGGACAGCACACAGCTCCTTCCTGACCCTGCTGCTGGGGGGGCACCAGGGTGACACTGTGGGGATCCCCTATCCAGTAGGCCCTCGGGGGACCTGGCAAACTTCCCCAGAGTTCCAGGTTGTGCTGTGAAGGATGCCTGAGGTCACTTGGCTCTCCTGCTGCTGTCAGCCCTCTAATTTTCATCATCTGAAGGGAATTTTGGCTGAAGAGTCGTGCTGAAGCTCAGGCTGGTGCTGGGGGTTTGGCTGCAGTGGGAGGGAGGGATGAATGCAATGGTGCTGCGAGCAGGAAGAATTGCAGACTTCCGGAGTGATTTGGGCTGGAAGGGACCTTAAAGCTCACCTTGTTCCAACCCCTGTGGTGGACAGGGACACCTTCCACTTTCCCAGGGTGCTCCAAGGCCCATCGAGCCTATCCTTGGACACTTCCAGGGATGGGGCAGCCACAGCTTCTCTGGGCACCCTGTGCCAGGGCTTCACCGCCCTCATGGGGTAATTCCTTCCTAATATCCCATCTACTCCTTCCCTCTGGCAGTAGGAAGCCATTCCCCCTTGTCCTGTCACTCCATTCTTTGTCCAAAGTCCCTCGCCAGCTCTCTCATAACTCCTGTAGGCACTGGAAGGGGCTCTGAGGTCTCCCTGGAGCCTCCTCTTCTCCAGGCTGAACCAGGGATGCTTTTGGAGGTCAAAGGAGGATGCTTTCAGTGGTCCTTGCTTAAGAAATGAGGAACGAGGCAAGAAAATCCCTTCCTTACAGTGACTGAGCTGGCAGGCTCAGGACAGCCCTTGGAGCCCTGTGGGGAACTGGATCCAATCTCTGTGCCCTGGCAGAGGTGCCAGCTCCTGTTTCAGGTGGTTACAGTAGATCAGGAGTGTGGTGGGAACATACAGGTACTCAGAGCCTTCCTTGGCCCAGCTGAGCCCTGTGGGCTGTGTTTGCATGTGCTGCTCCTGGGAATTCTGTCAATTTAAATCAAAATTCACACTTTGGTCACCGTCTATTATCAGGGGTTGTCACTGAGACCATCAGAGCTGAAGAAAATCTGCTGCAAGCAACTGTTTGGTTTTTTTTAATCACCTTCTCCCTCCTCATCCACTTGCACATTTGCATTGCCTGTGTGCCATGGGTTCCCAATTTTCATGGAAAATGAGCTCGCAGGTGGGGATGGGTCTAAAGGTGAACAAGCCACAAGCAGCAGCTTGGAAAGTGCAGGGACCCTAAAAAGAGAGTGGATAGGCCTCAGATAGAATACTCTGAATATTTTAGAATTAGGAATGAATGCATTTGAATCCATAGCAGAAGAGGCAAAGGTGTGCAACTTGGTGTCTGCTCAGGAAATCAATTACTTAAACCTGCTGGGTTAGGAGTCATGGCAGCAGCAGGGAAGCTGTGTAAAGGTGTCTGCTCAGTCCGTGCTCAGCAACCTCTCCTTACATTCTTCTGGAGCAGCCAGTTGGATGCTGAGTGCTTTTTGTAGCCGATGTCAAATCTCGGTCAGCCGGAGAGCCTTTATAAATAAAGGTGTCTGCTGGTATTCAGGCATACGTGGATAATAGCTGCTGTAATTCAGCTGTCCAGCCTGGCTTCCTGGCTTTTATAAATGACTGATCAGAGATTGCACTGAGAGTGAGGATTTAAAGGGATGGAGCTGCTGGAAGTGGTCTCTGTGCTGATGAGTATAGCGAGTCCCTATCCCCAGGACAGGTGGCCAGTGTTGCCCTCCCTCCACTGATGTCCCGGGTTTATATCTCACACAAGGCAAATGTTGCATTAATATAACTTGTGTTGTGGTTAGATGGCAGGGCTCTGCAGTAATTTTTTGCAAGCTGCACTCGAATCATTGAGTTTGTCATCCTTTTTTTTTTTTTTTTCTTTTATTTATGGGAGCGGGTAAACACTCGGAGATCTCTCTGGACAAGCCACAGCAGCTGGAGGATACTGGTTTTTCTCTATGGAGTGGAGGAATTTCATCAGAGGAGCTATTGTTCCACTGTGTTCTCAGCATTTTGGCAACTGTTCTTTAGATTAACCCTCCAGAAAGGGGAGGGTGCTCTCTGCCGGGTCTGAAAAAATTGCAAAAATGTGGGCAGATGCTTTTGCATTGTTAGAAATCAATCCTGGTTGGTAGTGGGGAAGCATGATGTGGAATTAGGGAATGAAGAAGCTCAAGTTCTTCAAATCCCTCCTGAAGCCAGACTGGATGTCAGCATTGATGTTCAGTTGGTTTCTGTTTTTAAAGAGGAAATGGTTGGTATCTTCTCGCACTGCCCTGAGCAGTCAATAACCTGAGTGTGTGATGGCTGGGGGTCCAGCCCACACCCCTCCTGAACTACTATGGAATCCTCACTGGCTGGATAATCCATTTTCCTGGGCTGTATTGGGTTTGCTTGGAATGGTTTTGGTGGCAGGGTGGCTTCTGTGAGAAGATGCATGATGGGGCAGCCACAGCTTCTCTGGGCACCCTGTGCCAGGGCCTCACCACCCTCACAGCCAAGAATTTATTCCCAATATCCCATCTAACCTGCTGATAGCAAAGAACCCACGTAATGAGTTAAGGGGGTGGCTTGAGACAGCCAGACTGGTGTAAATTTGGAGGGATGAGCAGCTTGGATGGGGCTTGGAGCAACCTGGGATAGTGGAAGGTGCCCTTGCTCATGGCAGGGGTGGAATGAGATGGTCTTTGAGGTCCCTTTCAACCCAAACCATGCTGTGATTGCTCATCCAAGAGCTGGTGTAGTCCCTTGCAGGGGACCCAGAGGAGAAATGAATCCCTGACTTGTGGCCAGGGGCTGATGAAGCTACTCACTCACCCTGCAGCAGCTTCTCTTTCTGCCAGTGCCTGCAAAGCTGAATTCAGCCCCCAGCTCTGTTAGTTGCCAGATCTGCAAAACATAACCAAATTCAGGGTTTTTTTAATCTTGTGTGCCTATTTTGATTCAGTTTACCCATACAATTACACTAATTTGATTTATTACATGCAAAAAGATTAAAAATACATCTGGCAGAGAGGATTAAAAGCTGGTAATCTGGCTGCTAAGAAGCACACGATGCTTTAGGATTTCCTTTCAAGGTGTGTGGAGCTCTGGAACATGAGCAAATGTCATCCTTTGTAGTTGGAGTTTTCATAGGGAGAGCTCATTAAAGCTGGTGTGATTGTTTGAATGAACAAGAAATGAATGAATTTAAAATATAAGACTAAATCCTACCACATTAAAGCAGTAGTTGTGATTTAAGAGCTCGTTTTTGGTTTGGGTTTGTGTTTTTTGTGTGTGCAAACCTGGAGCAATAGGGTTGTTTTACCTTCTAGGGGATTTAACAAGTCTCCCTAACTCTCTTTTAATGTTGCAGAGCTTAAAAATAATGCAAGGTCAGGCGGAGCGTAACTAATTCCAGTGTGAAAGCAGAGGAAAGCCTGTTTCTCCATAGACTTAAAATTAGTGCAGCAATCGTCAGTACAGCCTTTGAGAGAGATGTAGCAGGAAAAGAGACTGCTGGAATCTTGATAAATAAAAATATGTGCTTGGGGATTTTTTTTCCCTTTTTTTGTCCAAGGAGAAAGGGGAAGCCTATAAAAGCCAATGTTTAATTTAGTTTTGCTTGCTTTCCCACATGCCCCAAGAGGGCTCATGGCAGGTCAAGGCGTGGTGAAGGTGTCCTTGGATCCTTCAGGGGCTGGCAAACCCCTCTGAGGGTGCCTCGTTTAGAGTCCTTATCACTTAATTTATCTGGGTTTACCCATGTCAGGGTCCCAAGGATGCTGAGAGCTTTTCTCCCAGGATCTGAGATGGTCTGTGAGAGCTCTGCTGCTCTGTCCCAGTTTGGTGCTGGCATTTTGGGAGGGGGGATCCCCTTGTTGTTCCACAAAACCTTTTTGTTTCACTATTAGGGCTTATTGTGGTGAATGTTACCTTTATCATCTTGATGTCAAAACCCATTAAAAGTAGCTATTTTCACACAGCTCTGGGCGTGCTGCCCGTTGTGGCCTCCTATGTAACAAGAGGCCCAAAGCATTATCCTACTTTTCCTGCAGCAAGCCCACAGCATACGTGTGACAAAAACACACCTTGCTTTGGTCAGGCCGCCCTTGGGGATCCCACAGCGTGTCCTGGCCGCTGTGCTGCTGTGACAACTGCAAAGAGGTGTCACCGTGTCACCTCAGTGCTGCAGGGGATGCCCAGGGCCTTCCACTGCCGTCATCAGAGAGCTGTTTCCCTGCTTGTCCCTCACCACTGGTGTTAACTTTGCTTTCCAAGTCTGGACTGCTGCCACAACCCGTGTGTGTCCCTTCTTTCCGTACATTGTGGTCTCCTGCTGCTGGAGGTGGCCGGGAGCCTGGTGACACTGGGAGGACGCGTGGGGGAAGGGGAGTTCCCACGTCCTTGCTCCTGTTTCCCTTCCCTTTCCTTGGCCACAGGGCCTGTTTTCATGATGTCGAGGTTGCTGGTGGTGACAGGGAGTGTTTCATGCTGTGTGCCCCGGGGAGCACACTGAGGACAGGTCCCATTTCCTGCCAGCCTTTTGGCTCTCAGGGAGTCCTGGGGTTGCCCCATCACTGCCAGGATGTAGGTGCTGGTCCCTGGACTGCTCTGACTCTTCCCTGCATGGGATGCAGCCAGCAGCCTCCCATCCCCTCCGTGCCAGCTGGAGCCCTGCCCGCAGCACCAGCCCTCCCTGGGCATCACCTTCCTGCTGGCAGAGCTGCAGCCAAATAAAAAGTATTTTCCTCTCTCCATCTCCTATCTGCTGCGTGACTGCCTGGCCCTGGGGAGGGAGATGGGGCTGTGGATATCTCTCCAGAGCCAGGATTTGGGCTGTTTCCCTCTCCCTCAAAATGCCTACATCCCCTGGTTTGTGGACACAGTCACCTCTGCCTCGCTCCATTGAGGTTTGTGGGTTTTTGTTAACTCCTTACGTGCCCGTGGCTGATAAAATTTGGCCTGTTACATTAGAAATCCCAGCATGTGCTACTTTGTTTTTTTCCCAGCAGAATCCTTATGTTGCAGCTTTCAGGAGAGAGGAAAGCAGCGTTAACTTTTCATGTCTAGCGTTGCTAATTTAAGAGGTGAGAAATTGGCCTGGGTCTCTTTTTTAAAGAACTGAGCATATACTGATAGTAGCAGTGTTGATACTGAATAACTCGATAAGCTGAAGAATGCAGCAATATCTAAAATTAAATCTGTTCTTAATTGCTGGGTTATAAATGGCAGCGTTTTCTCCAAATGGAATTACTTTATTATTTTTCATTTGCCGACATGAGTCTCGGCAGCACAAACCCCACATTTTGCCTTAATACAATAATAAGGCACTTCCAAAAGGTGTGTTTGGCATTTGTAACACACAGCACAATCTAACAAACCATAAACTATGTCAAAATATTCCTAAAGTGGTAATTAAAACTTTTTTTAAAATGTAGAATAGATGAATACATTCCAAATTGTGACTTTTCAATGAAGCTCTTTCATAAAAAACATTGTTTCTTGCCAAAACAAATTCAAAGGCATTTTTGTAATTTCTGCTGGGGAAAGGAGGAGTGTTTATCCAGCCTTTCATGTTGGCTGGGCTTTTTGACTTTTATTTAAAATTAAAAAAAAAAAAAAGGCCGTGCAAAAAAAAAAAGGGGGATTTTTGTCTGAATGTGCATTAAAAAGTCTCACTCCTGTCCTCTCCAGAGCAGTGAAGGCTGGGGCAGGATGCTCCTTGGGGTGCAAGGCTGTCTGTAGCATCCTATCTGAAGTTCAGTGGTGATGGGATCCCATGGCACGTTGTATTTGGGGCAGACATGGATCCCAAAGTGGTTCCTGGGGTCGGGGATCCGGCTGACATTGGTGGCTCCTGCCTTCGGAGGAGGGTACCCACTGTGAGTGCTCGGGATGGGAATGGGGTTCCCCTGCTTGCTTTGCAGAGCATCATCTGCAGCCTCAGGCATCCAACCAGCCTGAAAGCAAAACTGCTTGAGGTGTTTGTAGCTTTTCCTCCTGTTTTTTTTTTTTTTTTATCATTTCCATTTTGGACATGTTTTTGACAGCTTTTACCTGCTGAGTCACCATTTGTCCTCGTGCATGGGAGCCTCTCCTGATGTACCGAATCCCTGAGCAGGCTTGAGCAACCATCATTTAAAAATAAATCCTGTCAAGGAAGTGGGCTTTTTTCCCCCTCTTTATTTTCTTCATACCACCAACTGCTTTTCCCAGTGTGTGTTTGCTCTGTTTCACGAGGCGGGTGTTCCATAGCTGCGATGCCTTCACGTTGCTAAGGATGGCTTTTCCATTTATCACATCCCGCCGCTGCGTAGCCCATCAGGAACTGTGTGTTGCAACGAGATAATGGTGCAGCTCCTGGAGATAACTGTATCTGATTCTGCACCGAGCTCTCTGCTTCTCCTGAGATGGATCTTTTTGGTGGTGAACTACAACTTGAGCACAATCTGATTCTTGTAGCTCGTCTTAATAGATACAAATCCTTCCTTGCTGTTACTTCTGGTGGATGGGAAGGGATGGTTGGTCTTTCCAAGGGTCATCCCAATATTCAGGTTAGTTTTCTTTCCCATTTACCAGGTTCAGATGGCAGGTGTGTTTATAGCTGGTTTTGCAGTGTTGCTGAGTGCTTGGTCTGCATCACTTGCTTGCAGACAACTAGACTGCAGCAGCCACCTCTCCAGAAGCCATTCAAAAAGACTTTGGATATGTGCAGTGACATTCATTTAGGATATTGAAACACCTGCCCTTTGGTCTCCTTCTGCCCCCAAAATACATCTCAGATTTGCTTTGATTTATTAATCTGTAATTTTGTGCATTGGGTGGTGACAAGAATACTGTTAGCTCCTTCCTTTTTCTGCATCCTCACGCTCCTCCAGCGTTGATGCTACAGATGGAGACTTACAGGATGGTTGGATTGGAAAGGATCTGAAAAATCATCTTGTCCCCACCCCCTGCTATGGGCTGGGACACCTTTGGCTAGTCCAAGTTGCTCCAAGCCCCATCCAGCCTGGACTGGAATGCTGCCAGGGATGGGACAGCCACAGCTTCTCTGGGTAGTCTGTGCCAGGGCCTCACCACCCTCACAGGGAACAATTTCTTCCTGATTCTTCATGGTGTGCACAGCTGTTCTGCCTGGGTGGTGTATTTTTTATTTTATGGGTGCTCCCACCTTCCTCCTTTCTGGGGAATTCACTGCAGAAATTAAATGTTCAGTCTATTTATAAATTTCAGTCTCTGTATTAATCCATCCATGTATTTATTAACCCTCTGGGTGGTTGCATTTCACTGTAATACAGCTGCTAGTGGGGCGTTAATCTTAGTGAAAGTCTACTTCAGCTTTCTTCTGCTAGTGCAGCCTGCTGTCATCCCGTGGGGCAAATCCTCCCCTAGGAAGGAGGAAGGGAGGCTATTTAAGGAGGAGCAATTTGTGAGGGAACAACTGGAACTGAAACTGAAGCCAGCTTTGAGAAGTGGAGGAGGAGGCTGGGAAGGAGCTATTTCAGGGGATGGTTTGTCTGGCTACATTGATCTTGGGCATGGAGGTGTCCACCCACTCCTTTGTGTGTGATCAGCACTAGTTTTGGCACAAACTGTTTAATGTGTGGCTCATTTTTTCCATAATTAAACTTCTCATGCCTTGGGGATACACTGTATTGATCAGCCAGTAAATCCTTGACCTCAGATTCAGCAAGGCAGCCCAGGTTCTTCCAGGAACCCATCCCTGGCGGTGTTCACCATCCTTGGAAGTGTTCAGATGTTCGTTCACATCATGACTGATTGTGGCACTCAGTGCTCTGGTCTGGTTGAGAAGGTAGTGACAGTCAAAGGTAGGGCTCAGTTATCTCAGAGGTCTTTTCCAACCATTCTGTGGTTCTGGGAGTGGGATTTACGTGTGAATCCCATGGGATGTATTTGCCTCTTGTCCTTCTCCCTGTACTTTGTCAAGAGGACACAGAAGATGAGAAGCTTTGTACTTGTGCTGCTGTTAAATCTGAATGAGTAATTCAATAATGAATAGCTATCAGTTCATTGCTTTCATATTAAGGAGAAATCTTGTGCTTTTAAAGCCTTTTTATAAGGATTGGATTGTGAGCTAATTTCTAATCTTGCACAACTAACGGGTACTTGAACATAAGGCTTCCTTTTATCATTGCAGACTCTTTTGTTAGAGCAATCACCAGCATATGGTTTTGGAGGATTTAACATCTCAGACACATGGTGACACTCTCTTAGTCCTCTCTGTGCATGCAAGTCCAAAAGTCTTTTTTTTGTTGTTTTTTTTTAAAGTCTTCAGGATGCTTGTGAGTACTTGGAGCTAGAAAAGAAAACAGAAGGCCCACCAACACCAACAGGTTTTGCAAAAGAAGGTTTCTAAAAATGCGACTTACTGAGAAGAACATGTGTGTCTGGGCTGTAACATAGAACTTGTTGACATGTTTTGCTAAATTTGCTCTGACTTTTTTTTATTTTAGCAGTTGGAAAAAGCTTGTAAAACTGGGGAATGCATGCAGTGGTTTTCCCTCCTTTCTTAGCCTTGCTGGTTCTTATGTTCTCCTGAGGCTGACTTGTGGGTGGGTCCCAAATCATTTTCTTGGCATCTTGGGGGGTTCTTGTGCACCCAGCCTGGGCACAGCTTCCTTCTTCCAGCCTACATCTCTCTGCTTATTTAGGATTTTGTAACTATGGATTTTCCTTTCCTCCCTATCAGCCTACACAGGGACTAGAGGGCAAGTGGCTTGCTGTGTCCTGCATGCCAGGAAGGGAGCAGGGATGCTGCAGCCCCTCTTCTCTCAGGCATTAGGTGCTTTTGGCGGGGTGGAAACCCTAAATCACATTAGGGATATGTTTAGGGAAATGAGGGCTATGGTGGCATGGGCCGTGTATCCTCACTCTTGAGCAAAAAGGGTTTGTGGTTGTAGGAAAAACCTTCAGGGTTGTGGGATGGAGCTGCTGCAATTCTCCTCCCTCTGTCCAAACGATTTTGGTTTCCCCTTATCTGTCAAAGAGAGGGTGAATTGGGCTGTGCAATATTCTAGAGTTTTTTTTGAAAAATCAGCTTTTTTTATCCTTCCTCTCAGCTGTCCCTTTGGCTGGTGATGTGTGGTAATGAGAAGGATAAAAGAAGGGAATCCTCCTTAGGGATAAAGGACAGTGTTGTGTCCCTAGTGCCAGAGCCAGGCAGTGGAGCATGGGAAGGGCTGGCTCAGGATTCATTGTGGCCTCACGTTTCTCACCTCTGGCCATTTTCCTGTCAAAGCAGAAGCCACAGAAATATCTCGTTTTATTGTGCTGCCATGAGAGAGGAAGCATTTTCTGTCTGAAATAACAGCTGGAGCTGGGACTTGGAGCAACCTGGTGTGGAGGAAGGTGTCCCTGCCCAAGGCAGGGAAATTGGAACAAGATGATCCCTTCCAACTCAAACCATTCTCAAATTCTTGGGTACTTTTTTCCTTTTTTCCAGTGTACCCCCTATTCTATGCATTTATTTCTTTCTCCTAGCATACATTGGTCCATGTGCAAGCCAAGATTTCTGTGCAAGGTTCCCCATTGACATCCCAACAGGCCCAGGATGCATCAGCCTAAGTCAAGGGATTCCCATGTTGACCCCACTTCTCCCTCCTTTTGCTCAGCAGAGGGATCCCCTCTGGCTCTGCCCTGGAGTCTTTGGAGACCCTTCAGGAGAGCATCATCTTGGGAAACCATGTGCAGTCAGGGGGGGGATGGTTGAATTCCAGCTCCTATCTCTGGAAGTATTCTAGAGATGTGTGGATGTGGCACTTGTGGATATGGTTTAGTGGTGGCTGTGCCACTGTTAGATCTTAAGTCTTTTCCAACCTAAACTGTTGTATAATTCCAGTCTGGAAGCAGTGTGGATGGGAATTCCAGGTGTGTTAGGGGGAGAAGGTGCTTGCTTGCCCAGGCTGGCTGTGAGATGGCCCCAAAGGGACCCTTTGCTGACTGTGGGATCCCTCATATCCCATGACTGGGAAGTGATGCCCCTAATCCAGACCTCTTAGAGCTGCTGCTGTGCTGGTTTTGGCCAGCACTTGGGAATGAAGGCACTGTTTGGTGGGTGCCAGAGCTGTTCCCCACGTCCCAGACTGCAGGAAAAGCCCAAGGAAGGAGTGGGGATGTATTCCCTTCCTCCTCTGGCACACACATATCCCCGAGGCTTGGCTGTTGTTCCAAAGCTGCTCTCTGGCTGTTTTAAATTTAGGAGCTGGCTCCTGCAGGCACAGGGTAAGTAGCTGTGACATGGGGCAGCAAAGGGACAGGGCATCTGCAGTGACCAGAGCTGCTCCTCTTCCCATTGGAGCTGCTGCCCTGTGTATTTGCAGCTCACCTGTGACAGCCCTGATCCTCCTTCCAAGTCAGGTCATCAGGAATTGCAGGGTTTTGTGGGGAAGATATTCTGATGGGGGGGAAGAGAAGCACCAGTGAGAGCAGCTCTTGCAGGGTCTCAAGATCTGTGACCCACATCTCTGCATCCCAGATAACTGACCTTGTCCTATGCTTGCATTCAGGTGATAAAACGTGCTCTTATGGGCTCAAAAAGTCACATTGGCATGGACTTGCAGAGCACACAAGCACACAGCTCCTGCCTGGGCAGGCACAGGTTGCAGTCAGAGCATCAGCATCTGACTTGATGTTTGACCTTTTGTGCGCTCCCTATTGCAAACACATTTCTTTGCAGGTCTGGTGGAAAGAAATTAAAAAATGCATAAGTTGTGTGCTGAATGCAGTCCCAGTGGGGTGGTTTCATCTTTAGCCCAGGTTTGTTTCTTGGTCCTCTCCTCCCTCTGTAAGAGGAGCTGGGGAAGATGAATGGTTTCACGCTGAGGTCTTTTGACAGAAAATGCTGCAGTAAGCACAAAGTGTGGTGTGGGCACAGTGCTGTGCAGCACTCGGATGGTGCCTGTTAACCTGCACGTAGAAATGTGTTGGTATCTTTCAGTGGGGCTTTAAAAGGCACCTGTACAGCTGGAAGTGTAAATGTAGGAAGAATATCCAGCTTTCAAAGCAAAGCCTTGTCTTTCCCATCCTTCTGTATCAGAGTCCTCATCATGGACTAAACCATCCAGTTGTTTTAAACTGACAGGGCAGGTTTACTTTGGATGTGAGGAAGAAATTTGCTCATAGGGTGTGCTGAGGCCCTGGCACAGGGTGCCCAGAGAAGCTGTGGCTCCCCCTGGATCCCTCCTGGAAGTGTCCAAGGCCAGGTTGGACGGGGCTTGGAGCAACCTGGGATAGTGGAAGGTATCCCTTCCATGGCAGAGGGTTGGAAGTGGATGTTCTTTAATGTCCCTCCCTACCCAAACCAGTCTGTGATTCTGTAGTCATGCATTACAGGTCTCAGCTCAGGTATTTGGAAGACTCTTTATTTTTCCCTATCTCACGGTCACAGAGGATTGCAGCTCTTCATCAGGAGTCCTGACTCCCCTCCTATCATCAGGCAGGTTTAAATAGAAGGAAAATTTCTTTGGGTAGGAAAAAATAAATAAAGCTCCACCTGAATTTTCTGAATTATTTTCTTTTTGGTCAAGAATAGCCTGGAAACAAGAGCTGAGGTGTCTGAGCTGAGTACAGTAATTTATTTGGACTGAGTATAATAATTTATTTTGAGCTCACTGTGGAAGCAGAAAGCTGCAGTGGCTTTGCCACCTTCATGTGGTTAAAGGAGGGAGAGATGAGAGTGGAGGTTTCTGCTTTGGGGGTGCCTGGACATGGCCGTCTTGGCCAAAACATGTGAGTCCCCCGTTCATCCTGCATGCAAGGAACATTTGCCTCACCCATGCAGATGTGGGTAAAGGGGGAAATGCTCTGCAGACCCCTCTGCCCTGAGGCTTCCTTGCAGAAGGCTTGGAACAGCTTTTCGGCAGAGGTGGGAATTTGTCCCTGTAGGAACAGGGCTCTCCTTAACAGGAGATTTTTGAAAATAAATGCGTATGTTTTTGGTCTGGAAAATACTTTGGTATCCTTAGATGCTCCAGCCAGAAGGGAGCATGCTGATCCTCTGGTCTGGCCAGACAGTTGTGCTCCCTCATTGCTGTAGCTGAGCTCCTGCTTTCTGGGTGAGCTGGATTTGATTTCGGCATTTTCCATCAACTCCCTGAAATGGGGTCAGCTCTTGCCTGCTGTTCTTTCCAGTGGGTGATGTGCTTCTGTGGCTGGAAATCCTCTCTCCCATGCCTAACCTGGTACGTGTGAGCAGCATGCAGGGATTTTATCCAGAGGTGAAGGCAGATGCTCAGCGCTGAGAGGGAAGGTGTTTCCTACATGTTTTGCTCTCACCACCCCTCCTCCTGCCCCTTGAAGGGACAGTGATGGGTAGCAGCATCCCTTCTCCTTGCCTGTGTCCAGTGAGTTCCATCTACATCACATGGAGGAAAAATCGATGGATGCAGCTGGGGGTATCCCCAGTCAGAGCCCGTGGAGCACACCAGTTGCACGGACTCCAGCCAGGGCCAGCAGGCTTCCCTGTGCCAGGTTGAGTGATAAAGGCCCCCTTGTTAATGCACATTGCCTTAAGCTGTGTTTCCACAGCTTTCTGTCTGTTTACCGAGAGTATTCAGACATGTAATTCCACCGGATCTGGCTGCTTACAGAGAAGGCTGGATTATTTGTGTTTCACAAATAAGGCCAGGAAACACAAGGGCTGGAGCACTGAAAGGCAGCTCTGCATCACTCCTGCTGGGGTTTCTTTTTTGGTGCCACTCTCCTGCTTTTTCCTTTATTTAATTTATTTTTAACCATAGACCCCTTTTTTTCTGGCCCACATGTTCCCCGTTGTCCATGTTCTCTCCTGTTTCCCTAAACTGTTTGTGGCTCTGTAGCTGGATTGTTTCCCTCTAGAGGAGAGTCTTACCCAGGCTCCCTGCTCCCCTTTCACCTGGGGGGTCTTTTTTTTTCTTCTAGTGGTTGTTTTTTCTTTCATATGGTAAAACCTTGTTTTGAAAAGAGCTGTCATTATGTATAATGAGACCTGGATGCCCTTGAGGAAGGAAGAAGCTGTGGTGAGCCCAGGATGCAGAATCATCCCTTGGCAAACCCTTTTCCTGGTGTGGTTGTGGGATTGGTAAAACTGCTCTTGTCTCATTGAACTTTTGCATTCCCAAATCTCCTTTTTGTCCTCCTGGCCATGAAACCACTGGAGAAGCTGGTTTACACAGGCACCTGTGCAAGCTGACAGCTCTGCATCCATCTGTCCTCAACAGGACACAGCATCTCTCCCTCATCTCCCATGGAGCCCTTGGGAAAAGCAGCTCTGTAAAGGTAAACGAGCAGTTTGGTTAATTAGAGCTCTCTGGACCTTTTCCAGCTGGATACCCAGGGAAGCAGGGGACAGCTTGTATCCTCAAGCCAGGCACCTTCACCACGGCTCCAAGGCTCATACCCAGACGCTGTAGGGGGGAAAAATAAACCCTAGAGCCTATTTTTTCATACAAGGGTCTGTAATGATCCTTTTGTGGTCCAGCCTGTCCTTAAAGCACCTTGCAGGAACAATTAAAGCAGTGCTGGTGCAAACACAGCCGTATGTTCATCTGAACACGGAGGTGTCGTTTCAGTCAGCTGAAGTGTTTGGAGGAACATCTGTGAAGGGGTGGGAGGGATTTCCCAGACCATCAGCAAAGCAAGTCCTGTTCCTGTCGGACTCGTGCGTGGTCTCCAGAGCTGAGGCAGCGTCCTCCCATGGGACCTTCTCAGTGAGATGCTGCTCAAAAGGATAAAAAAAAAGAGCATTTTTGCCATTTGCACAGCTGCTCAGGGCAGTTTGCAGGACAGCCAACGTGCACAGGAACAGCAGGGCCTGTCCCTCAGCCAGGGAGCCTCGGTTTTCCTAAGCTGGAAGGAATTGCTTTGGATAAACTCTGTAAAGTCTGGGTTTGTGTGGTGTTGGAGTTGGTGAACAGATGCCCGTTGTTTTATGGAGCTGTGGATGAAAACCCAGCAGCTTTCCTTTGGTTATAATGGGCTGATGGCTGGGCATGCCCCAGGGATGTGAGCAGCACGGAAGCAGCGTTATTTTAGGGCCATGAAGATGATTAAAGGTCTGGAGCATGTCTCCTATTAGGAAAGACAGAGAATTAGGACTATTCAGCCTGGAGAAGAGAAGGCTCCAGGGAGAGCTCAGAGTCCCTTCCAGTGCCTAAAGGGGCTCCAGGAGAGCTGGAGAAGGACTGGGGACAAGGGATGGGGGACAGGACACAGGGAATGGCTTCCCACTGCCAGAGGGCAGGGTTAGATGGGATATTGGGAAGGAAGTCTTTATAATGTGGGTGGTGAGGCCCTGGCACAGGGTGCCCAGAGAAGCTGTGGCTGCCCCTGGATCCCTGGAAGTGTCCAAGGCCAGGTTGGATGGGGCTTGGAGCAACCTGGGCTAGCGGAAGGTGTCCCTGCCCATGGCAGGGGGGGGTGGAATGAGAAAGCATCAGGTCCCTTCTTACCCAAACCATTCTGTGATTCTCTGATTTTGTTTACCTGCTCTGTCTTCTGAGTCTCTGGGACACTGGGTGCTAAAATTGGGGAGCTAAAGGTCATCTGTGTGTGCCTTGTCAGACTCCTGCCATTCCCATGTGGTTGCTGTATCCATTAACCCGTGACCTACAGAATGCCACATCCTCAGCCTGATAGGGAATTTGTGCTGGGATCATTGCAAGGGGACGTGTGGGAAATCCTCTCAGTTGCAAGGCCTGTAAAGTGATGCTTTCCAAGTATAAACTCTCATTTTCCAAAAGCCCAGCATTTTTGGGGACTTCCTTGAGTTCCATCCAGACCCAGTGTTCTGAGATGTAAGTTTGGGAAACTGACCCCAGAAGCAGGAGAACAATGGGAATCTCTTTGGGCTACTTCTAATGGAAAACAGACTTAAGGACTTTGTGTCTTGTTCTGGGGGAATTAAATGAATCTTTGAAGCTGTGCTTGCTCTCTGTCTGACTTTTCAGCAGAACAATTAATATCACCCCCCATTTTAAATGTATCCTTGGAGAAGAGCATCCACAGTGCTGAGCCCTGGATTTAGGAATGATGGATTATCACCGCCATGGTGGTTTGGGTTGATGCACTTGGCAATTCTGCCTTTGCTGGTCAGGGCTGAGGCAGGGTGGGGCTGGGACTGATCTCACAGAATAACGAGTTCTGAGCTGTGTATTGTCAAACCATCACACAGCTGTGAGCTGGTTGATGCCAAACTTTTATCTGCTCAGTCACAAAATTGCTGGCCAAATTGTGAACCATGAGGGAGCAACCCAGACCTCAAGTCTTGTCCTGGCTTGCTCTTACCCTGGCTGGATGCACAGCTGGATGTCAGGTTACGTCGCAAGTGCAAGGAAGCCCATAAAATCTTTGACACCAGAGATGTGTTTAGGAAGATGTGAACCCCCAAGTGAAGGTTTAGTGCTGGTTTAAATTGTGTGGAGCAGCATGTGAGCTGTGTAACCAGCACGATCTTCAAGCTGGTTACATCCAAGAGAATTCAGATGCTGATAATAAAGCAAATTAGACTCTTAGAGTGTGGGGTTTTTTTAATGCTCCATGTGATGTTTCCAATGGCATTTTATGTTTCAGACTTTTTTGGTAGGATGGTGGTAGGATCTAGAAATATCCAAGGCATCAACAGTATCTCTGTCTGTCTCCCTTTTCCCATCCAAAGATAATAAGAGCTGCAGGGCTGGCCCTTCCCCCAAAGCTGCAGGGCTTGTGTTGCTTTTCCTTGCATATTTTGGCAGGGAAAAAATAGCCTTGAAGTGTGGTAAAAGACAGAAATATGCTGGAGCATCAGGAATCCAACCAGCCTCTTTGAGGATGGAGTAAGAGAACAGAAAGATTTTTTTTTTCTTCCTTTCTAAAGGCGTTACGAGCAAAGCTGTTGGGTTTGGGGATGGAGGATCATAAAGCACTTTCCTGATCTAGAGAAATGATTCAAACTGACAGATTTCAAAAGGAAAACACAACTGGAGAAAAGCTCAGTTTTTTTAGAACTTCTGCTTGCACAGCTTAAAAACAAAAACCTGCATTTGCTTTGCAGTTTTGCTGACATTATTTCTCAGGCTGCGCATTAATGATTTGAAAGGAGTGGTAACTTCTTGACTATTCCATTGGTTTTTAGACACATTTTTGCTGCATGGGATGGTTGTTTTTTCTTCCCTTATGTGGCCATTTACAGCAGAGTGGTGTGCTGTGGTGGTGGTGGGAACTGGCCGTGCCTTAAGGGAGGGGGACCAGGAGCCTGGTTTTGGCTGCCACAGGACTGTCAAGTTGTCCTAGGGATTGAAAAGCCCTTGGGGGCAAGAAATGCAAGATTTCAGTCCTTAGTGACTTGTGCTGACGCCAGGAATCTTTCAGCTTCTTGTACTGAAGGTACAAGCAATTCTGAACTATGCGTGAGTGATTTTAGAGCTGATAGTGTCACTCAGAGGGTGTGGAGACACCGTTCCCCGAGGTCTGTGCTGCTGGTGTGCCTGTTTTGGGCTCAGCGTGGGTGTTTTATTGGCTGTCAGCAGCCACCAGTCCCCCTGCATGCTCCTGGGTAAGGCACTGATGATGTGCCACGGCTCCTGCTGCTCCCTGCAGCAGCACAGAGCTTAGCCCAGGGGGAATACGGAACAGACTCGCACTTTGCTGCGTTGTTTATTGGATATTCTGTTTTTTTTCTGCAACTGCATCTGTCACCCTGACCCCAGAGTGGCTCCACTCAAGCAGTGAGTGCAGGGATGAGCGTCAGATCTTGAAGTGACCGGGAACTCCCTGTTCTCAAAGGAAGCAGCTCTGGTGTAAACCAATGCTCTGTTGGGGTTTTTTTGGGGGGAAAAAAGAGGCAAAGAAGACATACATGATGTATCAGTGATGGATTAGTGGGGAGAAGACTATTGTTTCCCATTGCAGAGTGGAAGTAATCTGTGCAGTGTTCTGGGGCACTTCTTCTTGCCGCCTCTCTGCTCTCTGTTTTAGTTTCCCTGCAAATATCCCTGGTCCAGGTTTTCTCCCAGGCAGTCCTGAATCGCGCCTGTCTGCAATTTGTCTTTCTGCAGAAAGATGTTTTTGCCAATTTTATACCAGATCTTCAGTCTCTCAAAGCTGAGGTGGCTTCAGACGCCCACAGGTTTTGTTGGATTCTTTTTTTTTCCCCCCTGGCATGCATGCTTCCAAAAATGAGTGGGAATCCTTCCAGAGAGGAGCACTGTAACTCCAACTTTTGGAGAGCTTTTTTTTTCCCCTACTTCTATACATATTTTCTCTCATTAGTGGTGGCAGAGAGCCTACAGGTATTTATCACAGCGTCAGCCATCCGGTTTCTCTGCAGCAGCTCCCAGCCTTTGCATAATGCTGGGAAACTCAGGCAAAGTGTAGGATGTAAATACAAAACAGGGCCGATGCAATGAATAAAAATTAAGAAATCCTTATTGTTTAAAGCTTTTAATTATTTTTGTAAGAAAAGGATGAAAATGAGACTTCACATGATGACAACCTGTGTTAATATAAAAACATACTATGATGAGTTGCTGTGCTTCATATTAAATATTCAAGTGCTGCTTGTTTGCTGCCAGAATGTTCAAGTCACGCTCTTGGGGGCTGGGGAGTTTATAGCAAAGTATCTCTAAAGAGGTTATTGAAATGCTAGATTTTCCTCCTTTTGGGTTGAATTGACCAGTTCTGTTCCATGACTGGTCCCTTAAAAGCAGAGAAAGTCATCAGAGCTGAGACAAGGACGAGGTCCCCGAGCTTGAGGAAAGATCTGTTGTTTCTAAACTCTTGAGACTGCCCAGAAAAAAATAGAAAATAATTGTAAAAAATATTTTGCTTGTATAGTGCTTTTAAAATTTTAATTAAACTTTGATCCCATTTTTTTTCTCCATAAATATTCTGTAGTGCTGAAGCCACCTTGTCATTCCATTCTTCGGTTTCCACTTGAGCAAAGTTTAACACGTTGCTGCAGAGAATGAGCCTGTAGTAAATAAAATGATTCATCATTCCTACCGTAGTGAAAAAGGAAGGTGGGGAATGTCTGTCAAGTTCTCCTGAAGTCCTTGAATCAAATGTGTAGGGATTTTTTAATAACCTCGGAGTTACCAAATAAAAGCATTAATTTCAGTGTCAAGATGATATTTAATTGGAAAGCAACCAAAGGGACAGATTCATTTTTAGGCAACTAGAAAAAAAAAAAAAAAAGAAGTATAAATACAAAATAAGTTTAAACTAAAGTAATTGGAAATTAATTGAAATTTAATTTTAATTAGGTGCCTGAAATTGGATCGTCTGGATCCCTGGGGTTCCTATCTCTGTCTCTTCCCTTTTTTTTCCCCTCTGTAAGGCAAATGTCAATTAATATTTTAAAAGTGCTTTAAATAACTTCATATCTGCAACTTATTGCAAGTCAGTGGGACTCAAGTGTTGAAAGGTTTGGGAACCAGCGGGCAGTTGTAGTTACAGAATAGCTGCACAGGGGAAGAAGCACTCAGGCCTTTGTGTGTCTGAGATGCCTGGTTTTCCTTAAAAGCAGAAGGAAAAAGAACCCAATTTTGCTGCTCTACTTTGAAATATCACCTGGACTGGTTTTCTCTTGGCTGCAGAGAAGAGGGTACGGGGTCAGACCTCTTGGAGAAAGTCTTGTGTGTTTTTCTCTGAAGTTCTGGATGTCTGGAGGTGCCATGTCTCACTTTTCCTGACATCTCCAGCTGCCACAGCACCTTAAGGCTGGGCAGTGGTGCAGGATGCATCCTTTGCTTGGGGGCTTGGTTTCATGGAGTCACAGACTGGTTTGGGTTGGAAGGGGCCTTAAAGACCATCTCATTCCACCCCCTGCCAGGGGCAGGGACACCTTCCACTCGACCAGGTCACTCAAATCCCCATCCAGCCTAGCCTTGAGCACTTCCATGGAAGTTTCCATCCTAGGTCCACTTGGCGATCTAGACAAGGCTTTGTCTCTCCCAGGTGTCCAAGATGTCTTACCAGGTGCTGCTTCTCCGTGAAGAGCTCCTGGGGCTGGAGGAGATGCCTGAGCATTGTACTGTATCCTTCTTGGTCCAGGGAATTCAGGTGTCAAAACACTTCTTGAGGCATTGTTGGCTTTCCTGGGAGGATTAGGATTCTGCCCTGGGGGACTTCACTGTGATTCCTGCTCTTGACAAGTGAGGACACAGCTCATACCAGCCACTGGGCTGGTGGAGGAGTGAGGAATGTCCTCCGTCTAGACAGATGGCTCTGGCTCAGGAAGCAGGAGGGTTTTGGGAACAGCCTCACCAGTTCCCTTGGGGCAGGGCTCAGGTGCCCCCAGCCACTGCTGTTTTCATACCCACAGCAGTGGGAGGCTCGTGGCTCCTTCAGGCAGCCCGGCAGCAAGGTGGACCGAGGTGCTCCAAATTCAGGAGGACCCAGGGAAAGGACCTGCCCCTTTCCCGTCTCTGTTGGGTGCCTGGCCTGAGTCCCTGTTGCATCCTTCCTGCTTGGGAATGCTGGCAACATGTTCTGGCTGCTTGCCGAGGATGTGTTGTGGTGGTTTTTGACTCCAAGGTGCCTTTGCCGTGCTCGGCCAGAGGAGTGGTGCCTAAAAGATGCGCCGCCAGTGTAGGTGAGGATCTGTCACTCCGTGGCTTGAGCTGCAAACCTTGTCATTGTGGCATAAAAAGAAGGAAGGGATCAGGAGAGAAGGAAACCCAAGTGTTTTTGTCTGCGTGGTGCCCTGCGTGCCAGCTGGTGCGTGTCACACGTGCCCGAGCTGACACGTGTGCGCCGGGGGCACGGGAACAGCGCGTGGAGGAGCCTGTCCGTGAATCCCTCACGGGAGGCTGGTGGAGTTCCGCCTCCTGCCGTGAGCTCCCAGGCCGACGCCATTTCCTTCCACCTCCGGGAGCTCCAGAGGAGAAGGGTTTCGCTCAGGAAGTCAGAGCAGCCGCGTTATTTATAGAAGAATTATTTGTTTGGACGTGAATAACCTCGGTGTTCGTTGGCAGCGACTTGGAGGTCAGCTTCCCTGTCTGCTGCATTCCTGCACCTTTGCTGGCTGGGGAGACCCTCTTGGATCCCAGGCTGTTTTCCTGGGCTGGATCCCTTGGTTCCCATACCCCTGCACCCTCCTGGGGTGTCTCCTCCGTGCTGGCTGTCCCACACCATCTCTGATGATCCCTGGGGATGATGCATTAGCTGGCACACAGCTGAGAAACCCTCTTTAAAAGCATCTCTCACCTGTGTTTTGAGTATTTTGTCCCCCAAAAAAGTGGGTAAACCCCCATTTTTCAGCACAGGCTTATGACATAGACCCCAGCATTTGTTCAGCTGCATCTTACTCATTTTGCTGGTTTCCCCATTTCAGTTCTGAAGTGAAATCATCCCTCAGCCTTTCACTAATGGAAACTTGGTTTTGGTGCCAAGATAGAGGCAGCAGAACCTGAAATTATTTTTCCAAAGCACTGGAAACATTGTGCAGCTCCAGCAACCACAGGGGAGGCAGGATGGAAACAGTCACATCAGGTTGGTTACCTCTGATCCCAGTTTCGCAGAGATAAGGTTTGAGTCCTCTGCATCATTCTGCAACAAAATGGGCTTGATTGTGTCTTTGCTATAAGGATTTTTGTGTTTACGCTGAAACATCTTATTTTGGCTGAGTGAAGGACCCTCAGAAGATGAATGAATTTCTTCTGCATACTCCCCCGCACTCTTTTTCATTGTCAGAGCGATATAAAGGCTCCTTGGAGTAACCTTCATTTTCCTTTTTTCCTTTTAAAATCAGGAGAGTGGGCTCATTTCTCCTATTCAGCTGAGAGTCCACGTGCAATGAAATCTGCCAGAGTGTAGTGTAGGGTCGGGTAATGTCATGTGTAACACTGATTTAAGCATCCCTTAACAGGCAAATCGAGAACAAAACATTTCTTTTTTCTCCTTTTTTTTTTTTTTTTTTTTTTTTCTTAAAGAGATGTGTGGTTGGTTTGTGGAGGGTTTGGAAAACCCTCTGGAGCTCCTTTGCATGTATGTGCAATCCTCAGGCATACTTGTCTAACTGTCCTAGCTGCTCAGTTAAAGGTCAGACTCTTGGAGGTTTCCCAGCGTATATCGTCTACTGCGATAATTTTTTCCATATTAAAAAAAAAAAACAACTAAATTTCTCAGTAATGTTTAATTATTTTCCAGTTTGTTTTAGCTCTTATGGAGAGCTCTATGTTTGCACTGGTGAGCCAGAGCAGCGTGTCCCACTGGAGCTGCCTCCAGCACTGGGGAAGGGCTTTTTTTTTTTTTTTTTTTTTTTAAATTCCTTAAACACGATTTGAATCTCGAGTGTGACGGTCTGATGAGGGGAAATACTGCACCAGAACATTTGCTTGTGGTTTTTGCTCTGCTCTCCCTCCCTTTCCCTGTGCGTGCCTGCGAGAGGGAGAGCTAGGGTTTGTGTGGAGGGAGGGGGAGGCACCAGCCAAAATTTTCCAGCGGGGAGCTGCTGAGGCTTGGCACGCCCAATGCACCGGCTCCTTGCTGGGATATTTAGGAAGAAGGTGGAATAGCTCAAACTGGGGTAATTGGGGGTTCTCAACAGGAGCTGCTCTCTCTGCCTCTCTTTTTGCGGCTTTTCTGCTGACCCTCTCTTCCCCCCTATCACCTCCAGCCCTTGTGAAGCTTTCTTTGATCCTGAGTGGAAGAGGAAAAGGGTTGTCACTGTGGGATGGGGAAGGAGGTGCCTGCAGGAAAGGAGGGCACCAGTTCTGGTGGATGGTATCACAAAGCAATTTAGCTTGGGCAAGATTAAAGGAAGGGCTGCTGATCTCAGTACCCCAAAGATTAGTTAGAGCAAGGAGAAGAAGTCAAAGGAGTGAATTTTCTAGGCCTGACTCATCCACTTTGCTCCTCTCTGGCAGGGCAGAGTGGGTGGGGATGTCCCCAGAGATGCTCCCAAAGTGTGATGGTGTCCTTGGACACGGAGCAGTGGCTTCACCCCAGCTGTTTGCCCAGTTTCCAGAGTTACAGGATCCAAAGTCAAGCTCATGGCCCTTTGGCTCCAGCAATCTTTGAGGGGCAGAGCACCTATGCTGGGCCATGTTTGTGGTTGGAATTGATGATCTTAACAGTCTTTTCCAATCTAAATAATTCTGTGACTCTGTTGTACAGCCCTGGGAGAATCCAGAAAGTCCCATTCTGCTTTGAGGCATCGGTTTGGGTTTGGTGTCCAAAGGGAGGCAGAGTTTGCTGGCTTTGGGTAGTTCAGGGCTGCAGATCTCCCCTTGGCAGTTCCATGCCTGCTGCCTGTTCAGATTGGGCCACCTACACCTAATTAGGGCAGGATTTTCTTCCAAGAAGCTCATTCTTGAATGAATGCTGTTGAAAGGTATATTCCTTATAGAAGTACTCATTGTAGTTCCTCCTGGTCCATCCCCAGGAAGAGCCTCCCATGAGAAACACCCCATCACCCACCCAGTCATTTAATCTTCATTTCATTCACTTACCCACTGGGCTACCCCAGCTTTCCCAGCCCCCCTCCTTAAATCCCCAAAGAATTAAAACGTCAGATATCCCCCGCCGCCCCCAGCCCGATTTCCGCTGCTGTGCTCTGTGACTGGACAGCAGTGATGTACCCACGGAGGAATGCCGGCAGCCGCTGCCATTCGGGATCTTCTCCCGGCCCACGGAAACTCCGCATTCTTGGGCCAGCTTGCGGCACGCCAGCGCATTCCTGCTCCATGAGGTGGAAGCAATACTGGTAGTGTGAGCTGTGATTTCTGCGGCTGGGGTGGGGAAGTGCCGCTTTAAAAAGCCTCTTAATTATATTCTTTCTCAGCAACGCATNTTCTAAAATAATACATGTATGTTTATGTACACACCCTGATTCCTCTCCCATTGAGTACATTAAATCACTGGGATGGACACCCAGTTTTCTCCATGTAGAGTCTTACCTACAGCTGTTCACTTACCTGTGCACACATGGAGGTCTTCAGGGCCAGGGCAGTGAGATAACAATGAACATGTCAATACAATGGCTATAAACCAGAATAAGTCTGCTCAGAGTGATGGAAAATCATTCACAAATCACTGGTCACACATTGCTGCCCTAGACAGGCTTTCCACATGCCAGACGGGTCGACAGGAGTAGGACATTTGCTCAGGAATAAGAAAGGGAAAGATAACACCTCAGCCTTTGAGTTCTAACTCCTCTAAATCACATTCATATTGACTTGTTTAAAATACGGTGCAGGCAAAATCTGTTTCTCAAGAGTGACTTATGCTGGAGTTAAAAAACAGAAAGCAAATTTTGTCTGCCAGCCAAGGAAAACTTGGATTGGCTATTAAACCCAGGATTTTGTTGGCTAGCATTGTATCTGATTACATGAAAGTGTGGGAGCTAATGCTTTCTAAAGCTATTTTTCCAGCCTTTCAGATGCTTGGTCATATCACCTACTGTAGCTGTTGAGCAAGACTCCCCTCCCCACCTGCCCTGCGCCTTCCAGTCAAACCCTTGTGCCTTGGGAATCTCAGGAAAAGCACTTTCTGTCCTACTTGTTTGTTTTTAAGTAAACACTGCTGTCTGTGTTGTTCTAGACAAAAGATCTTTAAAACAATTTCACTGAACTGCAAAGGAGAGGGAGAAACTTGTTGACTGTAAATTTCCAACTGGTTTCAGCTGCCAGAGGTGAGAAAGTGTCCCAGCAGGTGTGAATTATCCTGGTTTTGTTGAAAATTTGGGAGCTGGAGCCGGAGCTGGAGCCACAGTCCAGCTCAGCTGAGGAGGTTCTCTGCACCTCTCTGTGGAGTGGAACTTCACCTTTGCAGAGATCCATGGGAAGAGGTATAGGGATTGTTTAGCTTGAAGAAGAAAAGGTTCCAGGGAAACCTTGGAACCCCTTCCAGTGCCTAAAGAGGCTCCAAGAGAGCTGGAGAGGGACTTTGGATAAAGGCCTGGGGTGGCAGGACAAGGGGGAATGATTTCCCACTGCCAGAGGGCAGGGATGGATGGGATAGTGGGAGGGAATTCCTGGCTGTGAGAGTGGGGAGGCCCTGGCACAGGGTGCCCAGAGCAGCTGTGGCTGCCCCTGGATCCCTGGAGGTGTCTGAGGCCAGGTTGGATGGGCTTAGAGCCATCTGGGATAGTGGAAGGTGTCCCTGCCCATGGCAGGGCATGGAATGGGATGGTCTTTAAGGTCCCTTCAATCCAAACCCTTCTGTGATTCTGTGATTCAGCCCTCCCTTGCTTTGTAGGGGCAGCATCAGTTGAAGTATGCAGGACTCTCAAGAAGAACAAGTGATGCAGATGTCCCTTGAGCTGGTTAACCCTGGATTTTCTGAATGAGTGTTTTTGTCTTTATGTTGTTTATGGAGTTACTGAAAATATCTCCTGTACAGATCCCTGGAAAGAGCATGGAGGTGACTTCTCTGTCTTTCTCCACTGGTGGTGTTGGGCCTATTTGAACACATTTGTCTTCTCTGCTCTTAAACTCTTCCTGTGAAAAAGATTGTCCTGCCTCCTTGGCCTCATGTTTGGTGCCCTTATTGCAAACAAATTTTCCCTGATGTATAAACTTTATGCTACTTCCACCACTTTGCCCTGAGCCCTCTTTATTTTCTGGAAGCCAGCCTGCCATTGCAAGAGAAGGGAAAGTCCCTGGGAGCTGTGGTTTCTGCAGGACACCTGGGGCTGTGGGTGGGAGAGTGAGGGGGCTGCACTTCTCTGCCTGAACTGTAAATAATTCCGTGGAAGCTCTGAATTTCACTCCCCTAGTGAAATAGTTGCCTCTCTGTCCAAGTGTGTGTGACAACACACTTGGCAACAGGGAGTTCTGGGCTGAAGCAAAGGTTCTGTTTTGCTGCAGGTTTGCACTGAGGATGATGAAGATCTGTGACACACACTTTGCTGGAGGCCACCAGTGTTCAAATGGCTGAGCTGGTGATAGCTGGGGAGGATTAGCAAAGTTTGGGTTGATACTGTGAACATGCTGTTTATTTTGGGAAACTCAACAACAAGTGGAGATGTTTGATTATCCAGTTTATCCCCCAGGCTAGGATTTGTTGATGGAATATAGGTTTCATCAAGGAGATGCTACAGGCAAAACCTGAGATCAAAAGCAAGTTCCTGAATGCTGGTTGCTGAGGATCTGTGTTTTCATACAGTGACAGAGGTATTTGCTGCCTTCTTCCCTGCCTGTCCTCTGCCAGCACTGAGGGTTTTCTTGAGCTGTGAATGTGCAGATGATGTGATTCTCTGAGATGGAGTGGGGTTGGTGGTGGGTTTCTCTTGGTGTGATGTGTGTGGCCAGTGTTGCACCAGAGTCTGGTTTTGGGCAATGCAAGGCAGCGTTGCCCAGCTCCAGATCTCCAGAGCTCTGTGATCAGGATGGGGTCTGTGTGTTCTGCACTGAGAGGGGAGCACTGACCTGGTGGGCTTGGTTTGGACATTCCTAAAAAAGTGGTCGATTAGATGGGTCCTGTCTCCCCACATCAGCTCAAAGGGTACAGCACTGTCATAAAATAAATGATTTTTAGAGTGTACAGAATTGAGGCTCTGATTCAAACGTGCAGCAAGGTTGACTTTCCTATTGATGGCTCTTGGGTGAGGGCTTCGTGCCTGTCAGTGTTGAAGTTTCATGGGATTTGTTGCTCACAGCTTTGATTCCCTGTAGGCAGCTGCAGTCACCTCCCCAGAACTTGGGATTTTTGCTTTCCCTTTAAGGCCTCACCCCATGAAGGTGCCCAGAGCAGGACAGTAGCCACAAAGCTTGTGAAACAGGCCAATAAGAAATGACAAACACGTCCTTACTCAGCATCACACGTTGGCTGATCAAATGCAACTGCTCGTGTCAGCAGCCTCAGCTTCTCACAGAACTTTGGGAAAATTTGCCTGGCAAGATATCCAGAGAGTCCCCAGCATCAGACTGTAGCAAAGGTCAGACATTGGAATAGGCTGCCCAGGGCAGTGGTGGTGTCCCCATCCCTGGAGGGATTAAAAAAATGTGTGGATGTGGCACTTGAGGACAGGATTTAATGGTGGCCTTGTCAGTGCTGGGTTAATGACTGGACTGAATCTTAAAGGATCTTTTTAAACCTAAATGATCCTTTAGGAGGGGGCTGGAAGATAAACCCCGGTGTGAAGGGCTGGGAGACTTCTGGGGAGAAACAGCAGCATACAGAAGTCGGAGCCCCATTCACCTGGGTAATCCCAGAGGAGTTAAACTGCCCTGTTCAGGAGAAGGAGGTGGGTCTGAGTCTCCTCATCCCACCTGGAGCAGCCCACTTTGGAGGACACTGCTATGGGAAAGGCACTGCAAAAGTGCTCTGTCGTTCCCAATGAATAATGCAGGAATGCTGAGCAAGCAGTACATGTATGGGAAGGATTTGGAAAGATGTTTTATCTTTAGAAGCAAGGACACTTCATTAATCTCCCTGAATAATGCCAAGCCATAAATTGTATTGGTAATAGACATATCTATGTAATGAAAAGTAGCTTCACTTGGTCTTTACATGAAAAGAGGTTGGAAGGAACTGTGGTTTCAGGCAGTCCCATCATGTCAGAAATTGTGTGCTGAGGGTCAGGGATGGAAGGACCCAGCTGTGTCCAGAGCCACCTTTGCGTCCTGTCACGTCATAGCTTTTGTCTCTTCCACAGCATCATGGAAAATGAAAATCAAACAAAAAGAAAGGTTAAGAAAATGGCTGGGACTTGCAGGGAACTTGCCTTGCTTCCAGCATCTGAAAATATAAAAACAAGCAGCCCATGAAGTCCAGACCACAACAGAATTTAGAGGCTGTGGTGCAAGTATCCAGGAAACTGGGTTTGTATGGTATGGCCACAGATCTGTAACCCAGTAATCCCTGGCACTGGGAGAGCTGGGAGTGGGTTTGCACTGCAGTGTGGTGAAGTTTGGCCATCCTGGGGAAACCAACTTTTTATTTTAAGAGCTGGGGAAGAAAAACCTCCTTGAATGCAAACTTTGCCCAGGAGCAAAGCAGCTGCTGGGGCTTTGGGTACTTCTGATTTGATGGATTTACCGAGAAAGTGCCTCAAACAAAATAAAAGTAGAAGTGTTTTCAGAGGTTGTTTTGTTTTCATCCAACATTTGAATGTTGTTTTCCTGTCTCAGATCCCAAACCACCCAAGTCCTTTTGCTACTTTTGCATTCCTCTCTTTGGGTAGGTGGTTTTTGGTCCGTGGCTGGAAGGGACGAGTTGCTGCATGGGGCTGATGAGCACCCATGTTAACCTGGGCAGGGAGGCTGCTTCCCCATCCCGTCAGCAGTGAATCACCAGTGGTGGGTGGCCAGCAATCCGTGGGACCTCCTGGATGTCACCCACCTGAGTCACAGGGAGATGATTCTCCACTGCCTTGTTCCTTGCACTAGTGATAGCTGGCTTGGTTGGGGGTGGAGGGATGGTTTTTTAAACCCAATTCTGATTTGTTTAGTGTAGTAGGAAATCATTGGGTTATGGAGCAGTGGGAGATGTTAACCTTGGTGTCGAGGAGGACAGCAGGGCTGGAAAAGCTCTGACTTTGCCACTCATCTTCCACTGACAAAGTGTCCTGCCACACCCCGTAAAGGTGCAGGAAGCTTTAAACTCCTGTCAAAATTACTTGAAAGTGAGGAAAGGCCAGACTGAGGATAAAGAGAATGCTGGCAGTCTCCAGCCTTGCAGCTCCAAGGCTTTTGCAGCAGGATCTGTGCTTCCCTGTCAGCCCTGCAAGGAGGGAATCCTCCCTGCTGTGCTGAGCTCTTGTAGTTGTGGAGAAGACACTTGGAAGTCATGCAGGGAATTTGGGATCATGGGAGAAAATAAATTCTGTTCTATTCTATTGTACACCACTCTATCTTGTGTTCAGCATGCTGATCCCATCCAGGTTGGTGTCAGTGACATGGGCAGGCACTGTGTGACACTGAGGTTCAGGAGAGGGACAGCAGGTAGTGCCAGCACTGTGGTTCTGGCAGCTCCCTGGCAGCTGCATCCCAGGGAGAGCAGCGAGACGCCTCTCCCAGCCTTTGTGCCGCTGCCCTGGGAGCTGATCAGGTTTCACCCTGAAATAACTTCCTTCTGCAAACAGTGGTGGCTGATATAAGGTCTGAAAGCTGAGCACGGCCTCACATTGGTGGCTTTATCAAGCCAGGAATTTACTGCATCTCTGATCTCTCCCCAAAAACTGTTTTCCAGTTTTTTCCAGGGGTGTGTGGTGTGAGTGAGAAGCCAGGGCTTCTCAGCACCTTCCCCAGCTCCTCCCTGTGCTGCTGTGAGCTGGTCCTGTTGAAGCTGGGGCGCTTTCGTGGTCTGAACCAATTGTCAGCATCTGATGGAGAAGCATCTCTGCGAATAACACTCCCTCCTGCTGCATTTCCATATAAAACCCTCAGTGTTTGCTTTGCAGCTCTCCTTGTCCCACTGCTTCACACTGAGAGTTGCAGTTTGTTGTCCGGTGTCCGTGTGTGCATATTCCACAGCAGCAGAGGGGCTGTGGAAAGTGGCAGGGCAGGGAATTCGTTGCTGGTGCCCAGTTTTCTGCCTTTAATGAGTCCCTTGCTGTGTTGCTACTTGTAAAGTGGCCCAGAGGAGGAGCAGAGGCTTTGCAGGCCTGTCTTTAGCAGATTGCCAGAGAGCTGCAGCCTGTGCTTCCCCTCTGCTTAGGACATTTCCCTTCCTAATACCAGGAGGAGACAGTGGGAAGGTGGAGAAGGCAGAGGATAACTCAAGAGTTGTGTAAAACTAAAAATCCCGAATTTCCCTTCACACCACACAAAAAGAGTTGGAAACCTGGAATGCCTGAGCAGTTGCTGGAATCCTTTTGAGCTGCGAGCTTGACTTTTCCTGTGGGGAGCTGGGATGTGAACTTCCCTCTGCCACGGAGGTTGCAGATGTAGTGCTGAGTGTGATGATGCTGTTGCTGTATCATGACATAGTAAAGCCTTTCCCAGGCTCTTCTGTGATGGGTGGGTGCAGTTTGCACCTCTCCAGACAGGGTCCAAATTGCTGGAGGTATTCAGCAATAAGGCCTTTCTTCAGGGTTTGCCTACAGCAGAGCCCAGCTGCATGGAATTGCATGAGGATGGAATGGCATGAAATAGAATAGGACAGAACAGGGCAGCTTATTTCAGCTGGAAAGACAAGGAGTAATGGCGTTAAAAGAGGTTTGGATTAGATATTAGGAATAATTTTTTCATAGTGAGGGTGGGGAGGCCCAGAGAAGCTGTGGCTGCCCCTGGATCCCTGGAATGTCCAAGGCCAGGTTTGATGGGGCTTGGAACAACCTGGGATAGTGAAAGGTGTCCCTGCCCATGGCAGGGGCTTGGAACTAGATGGACTTTAATGTCCCTTCCAGCCCAAACCATTCTGGGAATCTGTGATTTCTTTACCAAGTTGGTGGTCAAAATCTGGGACAGGCTTCCCAGAGAAGTGTCTGATGCCCTAAACCTGTCAGTGTTGAAAAGGCATTTGGACATTTAACAATATTCTTCAAATTTTGGTCATGCCTGAATGGATCGGGCTGTTGGACCACAACCAGTGTTGTGTATCTCTCTGAATTCACTGTATTTCTGCACATTTATTGCTGTGTTGCTGTCAGCTGGCTCAGAGTCACTTGAGACTCCAATTAGCTGGAATCAGTAGCCTGGAGGATAAGGGAGGGGTCGTCAGCTTCCAGAAATCCTGTCACTCCTCCTGTTGGGTTCTTCTAAGTGGTGGAGGTTGAATCCTTCCCTGTGAGTAACTGCAACGTGTTGCTGCTCTTCAGAAGAAAACAAGATGCAGGGGAGGGAATTTTCTTCTGCAGGGTGGTCTGTTCCTCCTGCTCCCCCCACAAAAATACAAGGTTTTCATTTTGTTGGTAGTTTCTTCCCAAATACTATGGGACTTGGTCAAGAAAATGAAATCTCAAATTCTCCTTGTGGCTTTTTTATAGCTGAAAATGGACATTTTAGCCAGGCAAGAGGAGGGGAATTGTGGTTTGAGTGTAAACTTGAATTAGTGGGGAAAGCTTTTCATGTTTCCAGCACTAAAAAGTGTCAAACTCATCATTGCTCAGAGCTGGGATGGGAGTTAAGCTCCTCAATGTAATTTTAGGGCCTTTGATGGGCATCAGCAATTATGGGAGAGGAACCAGGCATGGCCAAACCACCCAGCCAGGCAGTGGGTACGTGGAATTTCCAGGAGCAGTGTTCTTTGTCCTTTTTAAGTTCAGTGTCCACGTTGGCCCATGTCATGTGTTCTCAGTGGAAAAGGATCATGGAAACCTTCCAAGTGAAAAAGCTGTGTCTGGGACACATCGTTTTAGCCTCCCCCCCAAACGAACCCTTACAGCTCCTGGGATGTTTTTGTGAAGTATCAATAAAAACTGGGAGAACAGCGGTTTTATTCTGAAGGAACAACGTCGCTCTTTGTTTTGAGGTCCTGCAGTGCTTCGTGGGTATATGAGAAACAAAATGTGAGGCTGGTTATAAAGGAACGACAAGCCAACTGCTGCAGGCAGCACTGCAACACAGAGAATTCCACAGGGAAAGGTGAATTACCCAGGGAAGGGAGTGTTTTAGCCTGGTGTTTCTGCCTTATGAGTCCTTGTACACCTGGGAAGGACACAGGGAGTCAGCGGAGTGTTGCTGCTCTGGTACAGACTGGGGAAAGTCAGTTCTTTGTGTCACTTTTTTTTTTTGTGGGGCTTTCCCCAAAAAAGAGGAGTTTCACTTTGCTTTGAATGTCTCTTGTAGATGCACTGATTTTCCCGTCCTCCCTGACTCAGCCCCAACTCTCCCCTCCCTCCTCTTTTACATTGGCACTTCAGGGCAGGATCAAAGCGGGTGAAATTAGAAAGTCTCCTCCTCGCAGTGACTCATCGCTGGCTTTGGTCAAGTGCTTTGCTCTGGGTGATGCGAGCAGCAGAAAGGGGAGGGGAGAGATGTCTGCATCCCCTAATTCCTCATAGGAGTTCACCCCAGCATGGGGGTGAAGCTGCTTGTCCTCACTTCACAGCCTAGCTAGTGTAGTTTTCTGTTCATCCTGCCTTAAAGCCAAAGCTAAATGGGTCAGTTTTTACTCAGGAAATCTTGTCAAATCTGAGATCTGATCAGATCCATTAAGTTACTTTGTCTTTCATTTACTGAAGAGAATCTGAAGCAATGAGCAACCAGGTGTTTCCCCAGGCTCCTGCAGGGCAGGGAGCTGTGGCCAGCCAAAGCCAGGGCTTGATTTTAACACCTCAAGCATTGCACAGAAATTTTCTTCTTTGAACTCCTGAGTTTGTTTTCCCTGTGAAGGGCTTGGCAGCATAACAGGCTCATGCTCTTCAGCCTTTGGGGTGCATGCAGCAAGGGAGAATCCTCTGTATGGATGTTCTCTGCTGTCTGATTTTCAGCAATGGGCTCTGTATCCTGTAGCTCCTGGAAGTTCGTAACAGAGCTGAGAACTGGCTCAAACTTCAAGCTGAACCTTCCTCATCTGTAAAAAAAAAACCCCAGTTTTGGTAAAGTTGCACAAGCTTTGCACAACCTTGATTTGTAAAAAGAAGCCAATTGGTCCTGGAAGGGGCTACCTGGAACTGTTGTTCCCACCTGTCTCAGATGCTTGTGAAAATCTTAAAAAGAAAGAAAATCAGCGATTTTGTGGCTGGTAGATGCACAGATTCAGCCTGTTAGCTCACCCTGCCTTTGTCCTCCCAAGCAGTCTGGGAAGCCTTTGGCTGGGACATGGAGGAGGACATTAATTTATCCCAAGAGATGGATCCCACATCTGTCCCAAAAGGGGCTGAGCCCCTGACATGGTGGGGTTGCCCGTAGCCTTGCTGTGATCTCAGGGCTTATCCATGTGCAGCTTTGGCTGGGAGCACCCATATGGTCACCCCAGCCAGGAGCATTTTTGGCAGCATTTTTATGCAGTATTTTGCTAATTACTGTTTTCCATAGTTGTGACAGTGACTTTCATTCATAGCACTTAGATGTATATAAAAGCAAAACTTTCCTCAGAGCTGCCTTTTTTTCCAGGCATCGCTTAATATGTGGAAATTACACTATTGGCCAATGTGGTTCCAGCATTTATTTTTATTTTTACCATTTCCATCTCTTCTGTGGGAAAGGAAGCATTGGTAGCAGTCCTCAGCATCCAAAGATAGGAACCACTTTGTTTTAGCTTTACTTTGGCCACGCTGAATTTTGCTGAGCACGTCTTGGCCGAGCTCCAGGACTTTGGACCAAGCCCACCATATTCAGAGAGAAGTGAATAATTACTACTTTGTGGTGGCAACACGGGCAGGAAGGAAAAAAGTGTTTGCAAAGTGCTTTGAAGATAATGACACCCCCAATTTGATGAGTGACAGCGGCGCAGAACATCCTCTAGATAGCTCGTTAATGCCTGGTGATTAGAGGACCAGACAAGGAACACTGTTCCCAACAGTGCCTGGTTTGGACTTCCTTTAAGGAGGGAGTGGTGAAAGGGAGGGCTCAGCCAAAAATAAACTAGCATCTCAAAGGCAGATGGTCCTATTCACAGACCTAAAATTACACCATCGGAGGGCCAGGCAGGATGAAAGGAATTAGCATCTGGTGGCAAAGGGAGGGCAGTGTCACTGAGGGTGGGTGACCAGATGGCCTGGGTGCAGTTGCTTGTCCTCCTGCAGGCAGTTGCAGCCTTTCCCCACTTGTAGACCTCAATATATTATTTTTATAGGTTTGTTTTTTGTTTTTTTTTCCCAGGGAGGTACAAATTCCTCTGGAGCAAATGCAAGCTCACTGGCAGGAGGCTCAAGTCTCCCAGTTCCCTTTTAAGGACCTGTTCACACCCTGCTCCTGCAGCCACTGTGAGTGCTGAGAAGCCTTCAGCTCAGGCTGGAATCTTCCAAAAGCACAGCACTGATGATAATCCCTGGGATAGGCACATCTACCCCGAAGTCCAGAAAGGTTGAAGCACCCAATTTCCTAATAAATGTGAAGCTGGTTACCTAATTTCTCCTTGTGAAATAGGATTCAGTTCCTACCTGCAGTGAGCTGCAATGAGCCACTGGTTGTGGCCATTCCAGATGCTTGGGGTGCTGTCCTGCATCCTGGGCAGATCATAGAATCACAGAATGGTTTGGGTTGGAAGGGACCTTAAAGACCATCCAGTTTCCAGCCCTGCCATGGGCAGGGACACCTCTCACTGGCCCAGGTTGCTCTAAGCCCCGTCCGACCTGGCCTTGGACACTTAGAGAGATGAGGCAGCCACAGCTTCTCTGGGCACCCTGTGCCAGGGCCTCACCACCCTCACAGCCAAGAATTTCTTCCCACTATCCCATCCATCCCTGCCCTCTGGCAGTGGGAAGCCATTCGCTGTGTCCTGTCCCTCCATCCCTTTTCCCCAGTCTCTCTCCAGCTCTCCTGGAGCCCCTTCAGGCCCTGCACGAGGCTCTGAGGTCTCCCTGGAGCCTTCTCTTCTCCAGGTGAACACCCCCAGCTCTCCCAGCCTGACTCCAGAGCAGAGGGGCTCCAGCCCTCTGAGCATCTCTGTGGCCTCCTTTGGACTTATTTCAGCAGCTTTGTGTCCTTTCTGTGTTGGGGGTCTCAGAGCTGGATGCCAGACTCCATGTGGGATCTCACCAGAGCGGATCAGAGGGATGGTGCTCACTTGGTGATCCCCAGAGCAGCACTTTGGAGGGTGCAGAGGTACCAACTCTTTTCTTCAGGTTTGTTTTCCCTTCTTAGGTGGAGCACCAAAAGCCTTTTGAGAACCATGCTGTGACTCCCAATACAGGTTAAAATGACCTTTTTTAGTTTATTCTTCCCCTCACATTGTTATTTTTGGCTTGAAGGAGGGCAGTGACCTGGTTCATGGCACAGCCCCATGGAAGGGTTAGGATGCAGAGCCTGGTGCTCATGCTGGCATAAGGGGAACCCCCTGGCACCCCATTCCCTGGGGGTCGCTCCAAGTGCATTCCTGTAACATGACTTCAGGCAGTATTTGGAAACTCATAAGGTTTAAAGTACTGTTGCAATGCAAGAGCAAACCTGAGAACTGAGATTTAAATCCCTCCCCACATATACGGGGGATTTGGGGAGGGACTGGATTTGGTCCAAGCTTTCTCAATGTTAATTCTCCGACATCTCCGACCATTCTGCAAAGACCACGACAGAAATCTCTGGAAGAAGCCTCTGGCTGGTGGGGGGGGGGTTGCCTTGCTACGTAGCCACATTTATTTTTATTTTACTTTTGAGCTGGTATTCCAGGAAAGCCCATTAAAAGCTGGCAGCCGGCTGCCGGGGAGCAGCTTGCTGGAGCCGAGCGCCGACATGTGATGCTGGAGGAGCCACGCCGAGGGTTGGGGATGACTGATGGTGTGAGGTGTCGGGGAAAAGGAGGGGAAAAGGGGGATGTTCTCACTCCGCTGAACTTCCTTCCTTTGTGTTTCCTATTAAGCCAAGGGAACCGCGCTGATGCGGCTGCTTTTGCAGCCTTCCAAGCTCCCATTTAATTGTGGATGATTTCATCCCGGCCTTTTTTATGCTGAAGCCAGTGGCCTGCGTCATGCAGCAGTGAATTTAGGCAGATTTTATTTGCATGTGAGTCATTGAGCTTTTCCAGCTGAATGTCACCAACTTGGAATTTTTGTCTGATTTTGTTGTTGTTTTTGTCTCTTGGTGTTTTTCCACCAGTCTTTTTTCCCCCGCCCTTTGCTGCCTGCACCCCCTCCGCACCCTCCCCCCAGAAAAAGATAGGAAAAGACTAAATGAGAGTTTGGGTTGGCAGTGTGAAAGGACGGGATTAGGAATGTTGGGGGAGAGGGGGGGGAAAAAAGGATGCTTTATGTCGCTGGGAGGGAAGGAGCAGAGCCAAGTCAAATTGAGGGCTCTAATTTGGGAGCAGTGTTATTACAGGTCAGAGGGAGTCAGTTACTGGCTAAATTGGGAGAGCTGTCACATGCCCAGGCTGGAAATGCTGCTCACATGGCTGGGGCACACAGGCTCCTGGGCAACTTGGTTTGATTTTGTTGACAACGCTTTAGAAAAGAAAAAAAAAAAAAACAAAAAACAAAACCTTGTTTATTTTCCCTCAAATATAGGCTCTGTAGCAGTGTCCCTCTGCCTCCACTGCTGGCTCATCCTGGCCCTTGCTGCCCTTTGCACAGAGAAGTTTATAAATAGAGCTACTCCTCCATTATGTGCAGCTTCAGTCTCTTTATTTTTATACTGGAATCTGTTCAATGATTAACAGTTTAAACCATGTGCTGTATATCAATACCTTGCATACCCTTCATAACTTATTTTTAGTATTATTTTTCCCCCTTCTCATCCTTTATCCATTTTAGGCAGCACCATTATGACATTCAGATAATTTTTATATATTTATTTTAGCCTTTGAAGGAACTTATCTGCATTTCAATTAAGCTTTTGGTAAAAGTCTTTTTGCAATGGAAATTAAGAAGTCAGAGTAGTCTTTCCTCCATGCCTGTGGTTGTGCCTGTAGTCTCCTCACTGAAAGTCGGGAAGATTCGGGCATTTTTATGGATTAGGCTTAAAGAGATACAAAAATTGCATGTTTTATTTCTTTGGCTTCCTGCATCCTGGGAAATTCCACTGAAAATCTGGATTTGAGGGCGTGTTGAGGCATGTGAGCAATATAACCCTGGTGTAAGTGAAAGCAGGCAGTGAACTCATTTCCCACCTGTACCCCAGGTCCCAGAAGCCGCAAAACCAGCAGCGTTTCCCGGCAGCTGAGCTCATGGGCTCCAGGGTTTGATGGGACTTCTGGAAGCAATCTGCAGCCCCTGTTGAATTATGCTTTTAATCCTTGCTGACCCATCCCGTTGCCATGGGCTGGGCTCTGCTGGCTGAGCTCAGCTGGCTTTGCACAGCAACCAACAAAAGCCACTTGACCCAGGATCTCGTCAGGATGTCTTTGTCCATCAGACCTGGCATGGCTGCTCTGATACTCCTGTCTCCTCATTGCATGCACAAGGGCTGATGGATTCCCCTCTGCTGTCCACGAGGGACATCATTTTGGTGTCATTTCATTGGTGTCACCTGTGGATAGTGCTCCTGCTGTCCTGCCTCAGTGGGCAGAGGTGGAGCAACACCCCACTTGACAGTGTCCATAACTTTGATGGGGCTTTTGCACCTTTGCATGCTCTCTATGCTCAGGTGGGACCCTGGCACAATTTTCCTTCACTTCCCAAAGTCCATCCTGCCCATTTGAGGTTTGAGAGCAGGATGCCCATGATGCCCAGGAGCTTGGGTGCTCCAGTGAGTAAAGGGAAACTGGCACTGAGCATCCTTGTCCAGTGTCAGATTGGCTTCATTCTTCCGGACAACTCTCATTGGAGGTTGATGGTTTTGTCTGCCAAGCATCTGTCCTCATCCTGACCTTGGGGTGAGAAGCAGGAGGTGGCACCTCATCCTTGTTGATGCCCCCCTCCAGCTCTGAGCTCTCAGTTCTGATACTGAACCATTCCCCACATTTCTCTGTCCGAGTGCTGAGCACTTGTTGGATTTTCACTCATTGTTTCCCACCCGTTGGGACTGCTACCATCAATGTAGACATCACTCCACGCTGGCTGGGCTGTGGCTTGTGAAATCAGTGAAGCAAACTCCTCTTTCCCAAGGTGTTCTCTGTGCTTGTGCTGGCCACGTTGTGTTGAGAAGCTCGAATACCATCATTCATGTGGTGTAGATTCCCTTGGCACCTGTGGGGCTTTTGATAAAGCTTCCCAGCGTGTCATCTTTGCTCTGAGTCAGTGAAATGCTCTCAGCACTGGAAATCTCTGCACTAAATTAAAGTCCTGTTGCTAGGGAGTGTTGTGATAATACAGGGTATTATGCTCCGTAGCAAATGTGTGCAACAGTGCAGCCTAGAAAACAAATCCATAAAATCTCCCGTCGGATGCACAGTGTGAAAATCGAGTGTACTTCAGCTCAGTATTAAATATGTCATGGAAAAAGGCTCCCACTCCTCCTGAATTTCCTGAAAGTCTGCTTTGGGCTGAATACTGTAGTGGCTGGAGCCAATTTAGAGAAGGAAAAATCCCTGCTCTTGTTGCTGTCTGCAGAAGCTCCTTAATGATCGTGCCATGCAATTCTCCAGTGCTAAAAATACATCACTTCTGGGTTTGTACAAACAGCCTCCTAATGACTGGAGCTCTGGCAAGCTCAGGAGGTAGAGGGGGAAAATAGTGGCAAATACATGAAAATCTTACTCATTTCTACTCATAGTGGAGCTGGGCTCTTCTGTCCTTGTGGATCTCAGTGGGAGTTAAGGGATGTTTTGGTGAGAGATATTCCAATTTGTTCTGCCTCTGACCCAAATAATGGGCATTCTGCTCCCAATTTGAGTTTACAAGTTAGGTGGAGGGTGCTGAGCTCCCTGCCCTGCTGTTCTGTCTGCTGGTGGGGTTTCATCAGCCTGGTTGGGGTGACAGGATGGGAAAATCTGATTGAGGGTTATCCTTGAGCCTGGCTTCAGTGCCAAAATTCCCAGCTCCTGCTAACACTGGATGGGGCTGCTGCTTTGGAGAGTGTAATGGAGAGGGGAGCTGCCAGTGATAAACAGCTGAACTCGCTGCCTGAGGAGAGCTGCCTTTAAAAAGGCAACAGGTTGAGTAGGGCTCGTGTCTTATCTCACACAGGGCTTTTGGAGAGGGGAGCAGGGGCTTGTTTGCTTTCTATTTCCCCAGAACTTACATGTCATACAGTCCACCTGCTCCTTGCCTGGTGTCCCAAGAAGAATAGCAAGAAATTGTTGAAAGAGTCGCCCAGAGAAGCTGTGGCTGCCCCATCCCTGAAGTATTTAAAGCCAGGCTGGATGAGTCTTGAAGCAGTCTGGTCTAGTGGAAGGTGTCCCTTCCCATGGCAGGGGGCTTGGAAATGGGTGGTCTTGAAGGTCCCTTCCAACCCAAACCATTCCAAAATTCTATGAAACTGGCTGTTCTTCCAAAATGAAGTGCAGCAGCCCATGTGCCTCTTGCCACCGAGCTGTGCTGACAAACCCATCCCTCCTGCCTGGATGGGGAAGGACTCTCCTGTTGCACATAGGGGAACTGTTGCAGGAAGGTTGTGTCTTTGGAACAGAATTGGTTTTGGTGGTTAAATATTCACTGCTGCATTTAACAAGGAATATTGTGTAGTTAATTTACATGGAGCTTCTTAATCTCGGTAATTAGGAATAGAGGAGATGCTCCTTCCTGAATTGTTCTTTGCTCTTGTCAGTGCTGAACTTCAGAATCACAGATTGGTTTGGGTTGGAAGGCACCCTTAATGATCAGCCCATTCTAACCCCTTGGCGTGGACAGGAGCACCTTCCACTACACCAGGTTGCTCCAAGTCCTATCCAACCTGGCCTTAAATCCTGCTCTGTAGTCAGAAACGCTTTGTTTTCATCATTATGTGGCTCTTGTCTTTGTTTTTCCAAGGAGCCAGTGTTGCCTGCAGCAGGGATTTCCCCAGCCACGACCTTTTGTGGGAAATGCTGTGCTTATGGCTCCATTTTTTTTGCCTCTCTTCCTGCATCCACTCGAGTCTGTTCACCTCCCCTCCCACCACTTGGAGCTTCTCTGCAGCAGCCACTCCGGTGGAAAAGAAACATTAAGTACTTTCCTAGTGTATTTTTAGCCTCTTAGAGTGTGACGTAGCTGCTGGAAACACGGAGAGGGGAGCCAGCACCACGTGAACCCAGAGGTTGCTGCACATCACTGGCAGATTCTCCATCGAGCGCGGTGCTCCCTGGCACCGTGCGGGAGCCAGGGCATGAGGTGGGATGTGGGTGCTGGAGAGGGGAGTTGGAGCATGTGCCTTGTGTGGTGTCTGTCTGTCTTCTCCTCATGGGTGCTGGTGGACAAAAGGTCCGTCTGTGCTTCAGAGAGGTTGTCCATCCTTGAATTTGTGCATGAAAGGGGAGTTCTGTGGTTGCCTTTTTATATCTTGTTATACACCAATAATTCTGGGGTAGCACTGCTGAGCATGTTGGACCTGGAGGTCAAAGCTGTGGGATTGGATGCTCCAGGAGGGGAAGTGCAGAGCTCTTAATCCCACACGTAGCAGTCCCCAAGCCCTCCTGGTTCCCAGTTGTTTGCTGGCTGTTCCCAGCTCCTAGCAAAGGCTTGTTCCAGGGCAGGAGCTTCACCACTGCTTCCGAGTTCCTCCCCAAGTTGTGCTGTTAGACCTGAACGGGAGGGAGTGACAGCAGAACGCCAGCCACGAGGGTTTATTGGCTTTTCCTCTGCCAAATCCCACATTATCCACTGGGGTGAGCGGTTTTGGTGACCTGTGAGGAAGCTGTTCTCAGGATGCAGAGCTGGCCTCCCCCAGCCGCTGCAGCGCCGGGAGCCGCAGGAGGTGCCAGCCAGCCGTGGATCCAGCGGGCACGGTGCTGCTTGGCACGGCTCCCGCTGCCTCCAGACGTGTGCCATGAGGTCCTCCCGCCCCGCTGAGGTCAGCCCTAGCACAGGCACAAATTCAGACCTGTAGCAGGGGGAGGTTGGTGGGATTTACACACCACACTGCAGCCTCACAGGCGAGGAGGTGCTTGCAAACGCCACCGGTGTCTTCTCCCCTGTGTTGGCTGTGGTTTTGCATCGATCTTGGGGAGGTGGGGAGCAGGATTCAGGTTTACCAGCGTTTCAATGTCAGCTTGCCTCTCTGCCTAGTGCAGTTGGCAGGTCTGCTGTAACCTTTATTGTTGAGATGTTTTTCCTTTTAATTAGAGTTGGTGGCAATAATGAGGAGGCACTTGCTGAAATTCTGATTATTTGGCCTCTGGTGGAAGGAGAAGGCTGCCAGGTTTAACAGCAAGGGTATTGATGTGCTCTGGATGGGGTACAGAGTGTTTCCAATGGGGTTCTCACTGTGTTTTCTTTAATGTTGGCCTTTTGAGTGAGGCTGATTTACGAAGGGAATGATGTCAATTCGCCCAAACAAAGTATTGTGACTGGGCCGACGTGCAGGTGCTAATTACTGCAAGTAATAATTTAAATCCCTTCAGCTGGAAACACTTTGTGCTTTACCTTCAATCGAGCTGCAGCAGGAGCCAGGGCAGAGGTTTGTGTCTGCAGTACTGTTGGAGAGTGGATTTTTGTCATGGGTGGTGAGGAGCTGGCCATCTCACAGACCAGTAAACCCAGTTGAAGGAAGGCTGAGGCTGGCAGCAACCTGCCCTTTGTTGATATACTCAGTACAAATTCAGACTTGTGGGTGAAATCTCTTGATGTTTTTGCTGTTCTGCTTTATCTTTGCAGCAAACTGTCCTGTGTGAGGTGGAGTGTGATTTCTCCACCCCGCTAATAGAATCACTGAATGATTTGGGTTGGGGGGAACCTTAAAGGTCATCTAGTTCAGAATCTGAAGTCAGATGAATTCAAGCACAAAACCAGATAAATTCAACTGGAACTGAAGGCAAGCTGAAGTGCTCAGGTGAAACTGGAACAAGCAGATGTAGAATTCAGGTTTGTCTGATGGTGGTCACTCACTGGGAGATGTGGCCAAGCAGAGGTTGTTGGGGTGTGTTCATATGCAGGGTCAGGTTTCTTGACCCCTTTTGCCCTGATGAGGGCATCCAGACATCTGGAATAGGTCTGAGATCCCAGGGCTGACTGGAGATGACCTCAGTTACCTCAGATTTGGGGGATTTTGATGGAAGCACAGCATCTCCCATGGATACATGGCAAAGCTGGTGGGTAGTGATGTGTTGCTGGGTCTTTGCACAGCAGGAAGAGTCCAGGTGCTGTTTTTTTCTGCCTTTGACAATAAAAAAGTGGGTGCCCTCCACATAGTTCTGCCTGTCACCCAGATTCAGTGTCACATTCATAATCCAGGAAACTGCAAACAATGGGAACCTCTTCTGGGAGCTGCTGAGGAAGCCTCTTGAAAAACCTTCCTGCAAACCCAGAAATAGCCATCTCTTGCTCTGTGGCCACTGATTCCAGGCTCACTGGAAGCAGTTGCCAGCTGCCTAAGCATGGATTGGATTTCTCTTTTGCTGTTGGCCATCCAAGACATGAAAACCTCAGTGTTGTCCATCCCTGGAAAGGCTTGATTGCCATCCAGAGCACCCAGTTCCTCCTTCCAATCCCTAATGCTGCAGTGTGTCACTTTACAAGATCAAGGATCCCAGCCTAAACTTTTAGTACAAATTCCTGTTTTTTCTCCCCACGTACATCTGAGAGTGCAGTTCATTTCAGCCCTGCTGGGAAGGTGCTCGGAGGGTGCCCTTCAGATTTGAGCATCTGGTTGATGGTTGGATCCAATGATCTCAGAGGTCTTTTCCAACCTTAATGATCCTATGATTCCCTCTCTTAGTAATTTCTTGCTTGGGCAAATTATCTGAATGGGCTTTTGAGAACTTTTTATGGAAAATAGAAAACAAGGGCATAATAAAACTGTAATTTAAGAGCAATTTGCTGGCAACTGGAGCCCTTAAGTGCACTGACTTAGCATTGAGGGGCAATGATACCAAGCCTCCTGTGTGAATGTCCTCTTTGTCACTTGGAAGTCCTTGTGCAATTTTAAAAACACTACTAGTCTTTAAATTGTTGTCCTTGTTGCTCAGGATAAGCTGTTGTCTGTTTCATGAGTTACACATCACTCATCTCACTTGCTTCATCAAAATCACAATCAGCAAATTCATGGAATCCTGGAATGGTTTGGATTGGAAGGGACCTTAAAGACCACCTTGTTCCAACCCCCTTCCTCAGGCAGGGACCCCTTCCACTATCCCAGGTTGCTCCAAGCCCCATCCAACCTGGCCTTGGACACTTCCAAGGATCCAGGGGCAGCCACAGCTTCTCTGGGCACCCTGTGCCAGGGCCTCACCACCCTCACAGGGAACAATTCCTGCCCAAGATCCCATCCATCCCTGACCTCTGGCACTGGGAAGCCATTCCCTGTGTCCTGTCCCTCATCCCTTGTCCCCAGTCCCTCTCCAGCTCTCCTGGACCCCCTTTAGGCCCTGGAAGGGGCTCTGAGGTCTCCCTGGAGCCTTCTCCAGGTGAACACTCCCAACCTGGCTCCAGAGCAGAGGGGCTCCAGCCTTTTGAGCATCTCTGTGGCCTCCTGAACACTTCACTTATGTTCTGCTTCACTGCGAAATGTGATAATTTGTATATATCACAACAGGAGAGAGAGGTGAGGAGAACCCAGTTTCTGCTTTCAAAATGAAATGTTTTATCTTGGATGGGTTTGGTTGTTTTTTGGGTTCTTTCAAGGGCTTGAGAGTTAGTTGTTCCTTGAAGACGTGTCACCTGGTGAGACCCACACATTCTTTTCCTGTACTGACAGCTGCTCTTCGCCATCCCTTTCAGCAGGGGTGGTGTTTTTAAACTGGAATTCTCTGGTCCACAAGTCTGTTTGCAAAAATCAAAACTAGAATTAAAACCCCTGCAGTTTTGTCCTTCAGGGTCTGAATGAAGGCACCAGTGTACTGGTTTTTGCAGGGACTTTGTCTATCCCTGCCTTTGTCCATCTGACCTGGCTTTATGTTTGAGAAACTGTGACTGTTTGCAGGACATCATAACCATGTGCCTCGCTGGAGGTTGAAGTAACCCCATCATCAATTAAGGAGGCAAGTTCAGAGTAAAGGCAGGAAGGTGCCTCGTGCATTGCAACGTTAGAGGTGGATCCAATCACCACTGGACACGGAGGCAATTAACAGTTTGCAGGGATCCAGCAGTTATTAAGCAGATTTGTGACAGAGAAATCCCATAATAGCTTAATAAATTGACAAACTTCACCTCTTTTTCCTGCCAGAAAGCCCTGGTTTTGGAGATGGTGTTGGTCCTATTCATAGCACAAGCACAGGTTTCAGCCTTGGAAGCAGGATCTGGCTATATTTGGAGCTGGATTTATCCACAGGCATGCTGCACATGCATCAGCTGGGCTGTCTAGCAGCAAAATCCCGTCAGTTAAGTAATCTTACAGTACAAGATAGTTTCACATCCCACCTTCATTCAGCTTCTCATCCAAGAAAATGTCCCATAATAAAAATTGGGATGTTCTGCTTTGGGGGTACCAGCAGCTCCCATTTCTTCCTAGTACAGGGCTGGTCAGTTGTTATCTCAGTTCATCTCCAAAAGGAGATAGAAGTGCAATGGCAGCAGTGGGCAGAACAGGGATTTTTGGGGAGTTTCAAGGCAGCAAGGAGATGGGGGGGTTCTAACTTTGGGGCTCTCTCTATGCTCAGATTTGCCAATAGTTGTGACATTCCACAAAGCAGAGAAATCCTTGTGAGGGGAAGCAGCAGGCATCCCTGAAGCAGCATTCAGGGGAACTAATGAGGGGGTCGTGTGATTAGTGCCTGCGACCCACCACAGGTATCACGTCAGGACCCTGGGATGAGGGATCCCAAAACACATCCTAATCTCAGCTGACCTGGACTGCTTGTTCTGGCAGTCAAGGATGAGATATCCCAGATGGCCAGGAGTGCATGGAAGCAGGTGGGGGGCTGAAGTGGGGGCTCCTGCATTTGGGGAGACAGTGGAGAGGGGCTTTGGGGTGTGGCCAGCCCCTCTCCCCTGCCCACAGGCAGCTCCAGCTTTCCCTCTCCTGTGCTGCCCTCTCCAGATCCCTCTATTTTCTGGCAGATAGGATTAAGCCTGACCTTCCACCCCATCTCAGAGAGAGCCAAACCTCTTTCGGATCTAATTATTTTCCATTTTTGTTTAATTGTGCACATCCTGCTGCTGGCTGAGAAGGAGAGCAGCTCCTGCCTGGGCAGGGAAGGGCACCCAGCCCTTCATCAGCCACAGGCTTTTGGGTCAGTGCTCCATTGTTCAGGGTTGTGCTTTAAAACCCAGATCTCTTGGAGGTCCAAGGCGAAGTTCCCAAGAAGCAGCTCTGGCACTATCCTGTGTTTCTCCAGTGGGGTCCTTCATGCTCAGCTCTCCTCTATGTGAGGAGGAAGAGTCCAGCCCTGGCCACCTGCCTCCCTCATCATTATCCTCCTTCTCCTCTCCTGTTCGCAGTTTACACCAGGCTCTGCTTTCTCTGTGTGTATTTTGCTCCTATGTTTAAGTGGCACCAACTTCTCTGAGAAGTGCATTGCAGGCCTTTTTCTAATGATCTTTGATTTCTCAGTTTATCTGAGCTGCTACAGAATCCCAGCTGGTGCCAGGCTGGGGTTTGGCTGTGCCAGCCTGAAAGTGCTGCTGAACCACCACGAGAGCGATGGTAAAATATCGGGGGGTGATATTCCTCTCTACAGGAGGATGGGAGAAAATAAGATGTGTTTTCAACTAAGCAGGCAGCTGACTAAGAGAGAGGGGACAGATAAATCAGGTTCATCCCAACAGGAAGCCTTGCCTGGAGCAGGTACATATGCATATGCAAAATATGGATATGCTCTGATGGGCCTTGAGTCCTGCTACACTCGTGTATCCTTTGCAGCATCACTTAGGCTGAGTGTTGCTTTCCCAAACTTATTTTTTAGCACCAAAACAACCCCTCAGCATTCCCCTGGGCACAGGAGCACACCCAGAGCACCAAAAGTCACCTCTGCTGCAATACAGCAGCTCCTTCTACACCAAAGCTGTGCCACGTCGTGTCCCGGCTCAGGCATGCCGTCGGCTGGCTCAGGAAGTGACTCTGGAGGAGAGGGAGGTCTGTGGAGAAGTCAATACCAGTGCAGAACATTCCAGGGAGAGTCACCAGCGTTTCCAGCAAGCCATCTAGTGGCTTCCTATTAAAACAGTTGCATGCCTTGGAACTGGGAAGGTGAAGCTGGAGGGGTGAGTGCTGCTCACCACAGCAGTTGTGTTGGGAAACTGATGTTCACGGTTTGGTCTTAATTGGGAAAAGGTGCTGCTTTAACAGCCCTCTTCTTGGTCAGGGGCGGTGGGAGGGTTGGGTTAGCTGCCATCTTGGAGAGTCATGGAATATCCTGAGGTTGAGAGGACCCTCAAGGATCGGAGAGTGCAGTTCCTGGGTTACAGAATATCCTTAGTTGGATATTGATGTGCTCTTGTGCCTTCCCAAGAGCAAACCAGATGAATGATCCTGCAGATGGGGATCTGGATCAGCATTTCAATGGTGTGGGTTTAGCCACCCTAGCTCAAAAACACGTGGAGGATAGAGGGATAATCAGTGATTTAGAGCAGCTCCCTGTACGGAACAGATTGGAAACAGCAGACAGGGAGAACGTGAAGGTTTGGGGGTTTTTTTTTCAGCATTTTGCAGTGTGTTTAAAGCTGGCAAGAGGAAGTGCTTCTCCACCACATGGCTCAGTCGTGGCTCCTGTAGCACAGCCTAAGACAGGGGCTGAAAGTTTGAAGGCTTTACAGTGGGCTTTGGTCAGCCCTGGAGGAGAGATTGCCATGGGGCTGGGAAGTGTCATTTGGTTTGTCAGGGTAGATCCTGAGCTGTCCTTGTTTGGAGTTTGTGTAAGCTTTTCAGAAAAATGTCTGGTGATGGAGGTCTCACAATGTCCTAGGCCATCCTGGGACAGTTTCATCATGTCCAACTTCATTCATCTTTGCTGCAGTTCAAGCCACAGAATCATAGAATTGTTTGGGTTGGAAAAGCCCTCCAAGTTCGAGTGCAACCATTCCCCCAGCACTGCCAAGGCCACCACTGACCCGTGTCCCCAAGCACCACATCCACACAACTTTTAAATCCCTCCAGAGATGGTGACTGCACCATTTCCCTGGGCACTAGCAGATGTGGAGAGGAGCTTGTCCATGCCAGTGTTCATCTCTCAGCCGCGTGTCAGGCTGCCCTGGGGCAGCTTTTCTGTGCAACACGGTATCCGACTGATGAGCTGCTTCCCAAGCACTCTTGCCTGCCTCGTGCTGCACAGCTGTTTGTTCTCACCTGCATGCACCTATTTAGTGTTTGCTCCTCTTAATGCAGATGTTCTTTCATTGCCTGTCTCCAAGCCTCATAGAAGCATAGAATATCCTGATTTGGGAAGGATCCATAGGGATCATTGAGTCCAGCTCCTGGCCCTGCACAGGACACCCTGACAATCCCACACTGTGCCTGAGAGCAGTGCCGAAACGCTCCTGGAGCTCTGGCAGCCTTGGGGCTGTGACCATTCCCTGGGAGTCTGTTCAGTGCCCAGCACCCTCTGGGGGAAGAACCTTTTCCTGATCTCCAGCCTAACTCCCTGGAGTTAGCTCTCTGGCACAGCTTCATGCCACCCTTTCAAGTCCTCAACATTGTTTGACTTCTAATCTAGTTTCCTGGAGTGTTTTCCTTTCTCTTCCCATGAACTCTTCCCATGAACTCTTCCCATGCACACTGATCACATTGATCACATTGCCCTTATCACCAGGGATGTGCTGGGTGATGTCAGGGCCAGGACAGGTCTCCTTGCCCAGTACATCCTCCCAGTCTGACGGTGAATCAGCACCACCAGCTCCCTCCATATGGTTTTTGGATGAGTTGTGTGCCCACATTAGAGCAGTTTCTCTCTGCTGTGCTGCTGAGGGAGCCATGTGCAGCAGCACCTAATGAATATCAAGATATACAGCACTGCCTGTTCCTCCAGCTATTCAGAGGCCAGTTGCTCTGTCGCAGAAGGAAATTAAATTGCTCTTGACAAATGGGTGTCGGCAGTCACTTATCATCTTGTTATCTTCTAAGTGCTTGCAAATAGGTTGTTTCATTATTTGTTCCATCAGTTTTCCAGGAGTTTGAGTTAAGTGACCAGTTTGTAATTCCCTGACTTTTCCTTCTGTATTTAAATCTAACCCCTAGGTTTGCTTTCTTTCTTCTGGTCTTCTAAAAGGTCTTCTATTTGCTGTGATCTGACAGAGGAACAGGAGCTCTGGGGCTTCTTCAGCTGAGCCCTTCTCTCCTTACCTTTGGGGCTGGTGGATGCACCAACACCCTGGTTGGATGATTGTGTTCCTGCTGGAAAGCTTCTTCCCTCTGTGGCTCTCACCTGTGTTATCTCCTTTGAATCTTGACCTTTTCAGTTTTCCAACCAAGTTCTCTTGAAAGGTTAGCTTCATCCACAGTGCTTTTGTGTAGTGTTTTCTGTAATCTGCAACAATGTGGAAAATTTGAGCAAAATTGTGATTTTGATTAAAATAAGAACAACAGCAGTGGAATAGAGTTGGGTGTAGTTTGGCTTTTTCAGTGATTTTCAGGAGCATCTGGTAACTTTTGGCATCCAGTTTGGCACAGTTTGCCATGACTGTGGTTTTTGGAGTGTGTTGACCCCCTTGCCAGGGAGATGCTCACACTGTGGCAGCACACGTGGAAATCCCTTTGGCATGTTGTATTTACCCTACAAGGGCTTGGTTATTTCTTTATTAGCTCTATTTTTCAATTTCTCAATTACCTTCTTTTTTTTTTTTCCCCCTTCCATTCCTTCAACAGGAATCATTAACCAGTGGCAACAGGAATCCAAGGATAAAGTGATCTCCCTCTTGTTAACCCACCTGCCTTTACTGAAGCCCGGCAACATCGAGGCGAAAGTCGAGTACATGAAACTCTTGCCCAAAATCCTGGCGCACTCAATCGAGCACAACCAGCACATCGAGGAGAGCAGGCAGCTGCTGTCCTACGCCTTGATACACCCTGCAACCTCCCTGGAGGACAGGAGCGCCCTGGCCATGTGGCTCAACCACCTGGAGGACCGCACCTCGGGGGGCTTCGGCGGGCAGGGCCGGGGCCGCTCGGACTCGGTGGACTACGGGCAGGCGCACTACTATCACCAAAGACAGAACTCCGACGACAAACTCAACGGGTGGCAGAACTCGCGGGACTCCGGCATCAGCGTCAGCGCTTCCAGCTGGCAGGACAAAAACCTGGCCTGTGAGAACGGCCACCTGCCCCTCTACTCCTCCTCCTCCGTCCCCACCACCATCAACACCATCGGCACTAGCACAAGCACCAGTAAGTACCCACGGGAGGCTCTGGGGACAGTCCCCTCATCCCACCAGGAATTTGACGTGGTTGGTAGAGGGGCTAAACTCATCTGGGCCATAGAAAACTCCTTTATTTTTTTTTTTCCTTTCTTCACCTGCTTTTTTTATTTCCTGCTTGCCTTGTTGGGTTTTTTTTCCTCTAGTCCTTTGGGGTTTTACAGACCTGGGACGTGGAGAGGAGGGAAAACCAGCAAAGAGTAAGAAAAAGGTAGAGCAACAAATTGCATTATCAAAAGGAGCCCCTTGTATTTCATGTAGCTCTGTGTAGATTTACAGTTCATGCTTTGCCTAAAGCAAGTGGAAAGCTGATGCTTCATGTTCAAAAGTGAGCTGGAGGACTTGAGTCAAGTCCAGAAGTGTGCTGGGGACTTACTGGGAGGAAATGGGATTGGGACCCCAAGCGCAGGCGTAAGTTTTGGAAGCAGGACTGGAATCCACCGGCTTCAGGGTATCTGAAAGTGTTCCCTTGTATTTGCAGTGCAGAGGTGTGAGGCTGGTGGTGACTGATGAGTTTAGATGGACAGTCCTCAGTGTTTTCCAGGAGAGTTGGGAGGTTCTTTCCCTGTGGAGACATTGCCAGGCTTTGATGGATGGTGCAGAGCCCAACCCAAGGCTTGGACACACAGAGATGCCACAGAGCACTGTGACTGGAGATGTATCATGGGTTTTGTGTGAAGCTGTAGTGCAGCTTTAACTTGTGTTTAAAGCAGCCATTGATGGCTGTGAGCCTTTCTTGGGAGAGCAGGAACAAGGCATCTTCTCAGTAGGACTCAGAAGATTCCCTGCCCACCTGCTTGCTTTGTAGAGGGCTGTCATGCCTTTGTGTGACTGCCACCATGTCATCTGTGGGGTTGCATGTCCTCCTTCACTTTGGGATATTCTAAAGGTCTCTCTCCAAGATGCTTTATCAGCACCTTCTGGAAATCAGAGATGCAGAGAGCACTTTGCGGAGGAGAGGCTTCTTGTGGCAGCAGCCCTGGTTTCTCTATCAGCGTGTGGAAAGCCACAATTAAGTAGCTAAAAGCTTTAAAATGGTCACTTAAGGCTTCTGGGCTTTTCCCTCTCCTGTAAGAATTGCATTTTTTTAAATGGTGTTTCAAAGCAACAGCAATACAAAACACAGCTCTGGGTTTATTGCTGTAGCACCCTGGGCCCTGCCTCTCCCATGTCCATCCTTGCAGGCGTGGGGGGATTTAGCAGAAGGATCTCAGCTTCTTCTCCACAGACTCATCACCACTGTGCCCATCCCATCCCCTGTCTGTGAAGCCCCCAGCTCATGTTGCTGTGGGATTGTGTGATGTTCAGCTTCTCTGAGAGCCAGTCCCTGCCCCATGGAGCTGTTCCAGGGTGACCGATGAGCTACATGGGAAAGGTTTAACAAGGAGGCAGGGTGAGAAAAACCCCATGAATTTACTTGCAGTTGGTCTGTTAAACCTCTTCAAGGATTATTGGGGGGGGAGTGGTTTTCCATGTGGTTTTTGTAGGCCTGGTGGTTCAGAGGCTTTGCACATCATGGAGGCAGTGGGAAGAGAGGCTTCAGAAGGGGTCTGGTTGCTCATGTCAGGATCTGGAAGCAGGGAGGTGTGGTGGGTGCAGCAGGTTAATCACTGATGGTGGCTGAAGATGTGTTAGGTCTTGAAGGACTCTTTCCACAAACCCCCACAGTGTTTCTTTGAGCCTTTCTGTGCTCAGCTCTCAAAAGAAGCATTGACCCACCCTTTGCCCATTGTGGTCCCCAAGTATTGGCACAAGATGCCAAAACTGAGGCAACAACCAAACTACTCAGCAGTGTCTGTGCTGCTGCACTGCTGTGGTTTTTCCTAAATTCTCCCAGAATTTGGTGCGTGCAGCAGCACTGGGACAGGAACACCTGTGGGTCTGCCAACAGCCCTACTCTTTACCCAGTCTTTTGTTTGAATGCCTCCTCAATCTCTGCCACTTGCTTGGCTGCTAGTGATAGTTTAGTGCCACATGTTAAGCTGTTGTAACTCCTGCAGACATATTTTGGTGGCACCATGCTCAGACAACCGTGGGTGAGCTGGAGGTGACCCAAGCACACTTCATGTGTTAGTCCATAAACTTCCTTAGCACAATATTTGGCTTGGGCAGAAGCCTGGTAAGTCCACAGATAGATGCTAAAAAGTAAATACAACTGTCAGCCTTTGTCCCAGCCCCTTGACTCAATCGATACATTTATTAATCTTTTATTCCAAAGCAGAGCCCTCAACCCCGTAGTGTTTGTTTAGGTTTTAGTGTTCTTATTAGTTTTAAGTTATCCCTCTTTCTCAGAAGTGTTTGTCTGTGCAGAGGCTTTAATCCAGCAACACCCTGCAGGGCACAGCCTTCCCTGACCCGTCCCTGCAGAGGCACTGCCTGTTCCTGACAGAATGGGGCAGAGTCTTTCCCAGAGCAGTGATGTGATCTCGCCTGAGCTACGTTCTTCTGGTGCTGTGGCACAATCAGGTTTAATGCCATCACGGCACAGGGCTTAAATATGGGTGGCTGAAGCTCACGGGATGTTTTGCTTTGTGCTGTCCTTGACTTTGACTCAACCTAGACGCTGACTCTGAGTTTTGGTTCAGGATTGGTTCATCTCCAGCTCTCCCATAACATCACTGACAGGGGTTAGACTGGGTTTAGCCAAGACTTGAGGAGATGTTGCAGGAGGCAAGTCTGGAGTACTCTGAAGGAATCACTCAGATTTACCACAATAATGGTACTCCAGGAGTGGGACCAGTGTCCTAAGTGATAAATTTGGATCTGGAGTGATCAGAGGATATGGACTCACCCCAAACAGTGGAAGTCTGCCCAGAGAAACTGTGGCTGTCTCATCCTTGGAAGTGTTCAAGGCCAGGCTGGATGGGTTTTCAGCCTGATCTAATGGAAGGTGTCCCTGCCCATGGCAGGGGAGTGGAACCAGATGGTCTTTAAGGTCCCTTCCAACCCAAACCATTGTGGGATTCTGTGATGTTCATGTGCTTCTTCCCATCCACTGCATCACTGCTTTCTCAGCCATTCCTGCAAAGCTTGAGATGCAACTTTAAACCAAGCTTCAGTGTGCTGGGGGTACAGGCAGCCTTGGCATGGGCTCAGGAGCACAGGCAGGGAGTAGGCTGGAGCTGCTCCAGCATGGGGGACGGGGTGAAGCCCGGAGTCGTGGCTCTGTGGCCAGGTCAGGCAGCAGTTGCAAAATGTTGGGGTTGCACAATGCCTTCGTGACGGAGACACGGCCTGGAAACTCCGAAAGGACAGAGGAAAGCAGCTTGTTTTCAGAGCTGCCAACAGCTCCTTGCTCCAGCTCCTTCCCTACCCCTGTAACTGGCTCCACCTGAGTACAGTCTGGTGGCATGACAGGATTCATTGTCAAATGGAGGAAGCACAGCTTAGCCCTGTGTTTTCCACCCTCTTGGAAGGCAAAGGAGGGTCTGTTGTAAGATGTGCTGAGGAGCAGGAGGAACGCAGGTACATTGTCTCATTTGGACCATAGAGTCACAGGTCAGTGATGGATAGATAAAGTCAGACACCTTGCTAGGGAAAATCCTGCAGAGTAGGAGTCTGGCACTGTGTTCATACTGGGGAGATGTTGCACTCTTTCAACGTCACTGCACTGCCTTGGCTCCCTCTGTGAGGGCACGGAGCGATCCTTTGACCAGCAAAGCTTTTGCCATTCTGGAGCCACCCTTCTGCTCCTGCACAAATGGGAAAGATGCCAGGTGCTCAGGGCTGCTACACCCTTCCCATGGGAGTCTCTGCCAGAAAACTGCTGGTGTTTGTCTGCAAGGAGAAGGAGAGCAAGCAGAGCAAGGGAGAAGAAATAGTCACCTGTATAAACTTTTTGTCCCAAAAAAGAAAAATCTCCAGCTTGTCCTAGAGCTGAAGTAAATCAGGGTTCTTCCTTCCATGCACCCCAGCCCAAGTTCAAACTGACAGAGGGTAGAGTTGAATTGGATATTGGGAAGAAATTCTTCCTGTGAGAGTGGTGAGGCCCTGGCACAGGGTGCCCAGAGAAGCTGTGGCTGCCTCATCCCTGCAAGTGTCCAAGGCCAGGCTGGGTGGGGTCAGAGCAACCTGGGATAGTGGAAGGTGTCCCTGCCCATGGCAGGGGGTTGGACTAGACGATCTCTAAGGTCCCTTCCAACCCGAACAATTGTGTGTTTCTGTGATCCTGCCCTACAGGCAGATCTGCAGCTGCTGGACTGTGTGTCAGAATGTGTGTGTGTGACATGGCTTGCAGGATTTTGCCAACATTTGCTCCACTGATGGAGTCCCCAGTGAGAGGGCAGATAAACATGCTGGAGCTCTCCCTGAGTCATCTGGGAATTGAGGTGGAACAAACAACACCAAGAAAGCACATGCCATGAACAGAGTGTGGGTTTCCTGACTCTTCCTCCCCTACACTGCTGTGCAGCTGCTCACAGCTTAGCACTGGAGATGCCCCTGTCACCATACCTGGTATCCAAACTGAGCTGGGTAGTGGGATAAATGCATGTTTTAATTTACAGGACCACCCTGATCTGTGTTGGGTTGATGGGCAGCTTGCAAGTTGTTGTCCTCTGTGTAGATTCCAGCAACACCTGAAGGGAGCACATTGTGTGTCCTCATCCTCTGCCTTCCACAGGGTGACACGTTTCCTCCCACACAAACTTAGCAAAACATGCCATGAGAAAGTGAAAAGGTCTTAATGAGGTTACAGCAGTGAAGCAAACAAATGTCGTGGTCTTGCTGCAGGGGGATTAGCTTCGGGAATTGCCTTCAGAAAATTGTTTCTCAGTTGGCCTTGCTGAGACTTGGCACTCTGGCACTCCTCCTGCCAGCTGGGGACACCTCTCACGTCTGCTTTTCTTCTCTTTTACTGATAGACTGAGAAAAGCTCATTGGCCTTTATTACACTTGAGCTTCTCAGTGGTGGCAGACAAGGGCATTTGTTGTCTTGCTCATGCCCTCTAGTGTCACACACAACGGGCACAAGAGACTTTCAGAAGTCTCCCACTTTTGTCAGAGACTTTTCGTGCTACAAAATCTTGCTAATCCTGTATCTTGAAATCAGAATTGTTGCACAAGAAGATCAGGTGTGAGCAGAGTTATTTTCTGAAATCCATATACATAAAAACAGCAGCAAACAGGACTGTGAATGAGAACAACACAGAATCATAGAATCACTTAGGTTGGGAAAGACCTTTAAGATCATCAAGTCCATCCATAATCTTCTACTGCAGCGCTGAACAGCAGATACAGATTTTCTGTCCCCTCTGTAAATTCAAGGCCCTTTGTTCTTGGGAGACACAGTCCATGGCCTGGAGACCATTGCACAGCCAGTGAGATGAATGGTCACCCACCCTCAGCCTGGAGGCTATCAAGCATTGGAGATGGAAGAGGTGGTGGAGAACAAGAGTGATGTCCTTTTGGGTGTCAGCAATGCTGGGGTAGATCTGCTGCTGCTCGAGTGTGTTTCATAGCCAGCATCCCTTCCTGTTCTAGCCTTGAAACTTCAGTTCAGCTGCCCCAGCCCGTTTGGATCCCCCTTTGAGCCTGTTTTGGCACATTCCCTTCACTTCTTTGCTCCAAAAGGGTCTGTACTCTCACTGTGTCTTTGGTTGACTGACAAAGGTCAGTGTGATGCTGAGGTCCCACCTTCAGTCATCTCCAAAGATTTTCTAGATTGACACCTCATCAGCCTATCTCTCATCTTCCAGACATCATAACCTGCACTGGAAGGGAAGAAAAGACAGATTTAAATCACCCATCAACCACTGAAGAACACTTAGCTCAGGACATCTCAGAGGGTCACTCTCCTGTTTTGTTCATTCAAGACTTGCAGACCACACATAGCTTTGCTCATAGGGATGCCCATCCATGCAGCCATGGGGCAGATGTTTTCTTACCAGCAGCTGTTGGCTCTCAGGGCATGCAGATGGCTCTGGGAGATATGGATGGCTCAAGGGGGATTCCAATGCCTCTGGCAGGTTGTGGGTGGCTCTGGGAGGATAAGGGTGGCTCGGGGAGCATATGGATAGCTCTGGGGGGATGTGGATGGCTCTGTGGGGAGGAGGTTAGCAAGGCAGAGCTGATGTTACCTGAGGCTTCAGACAGCATAGAGACAGAGCAGGGTCCTCCCTGCCACGCCTGCTCTGCTCTCACGTGGGGAGTGAGTGACAACATGGGGCATATGTGCAGCCTACAGCTTTTGGGATGTGCTGATCCTGCTGTAGCAGGGTGTGGAGCGAGTGAGGGATCCCTGCTTGCCAAGCAGAGGGAGTAGGCAGCAAAGGGAATGCGTTTCCCATGGGTGTGCTCTGGCAAGTGGATTTTCCCAGCAGCGGGATGGATCTTGTGGTTGTACCTCTGCTTGACCCCTCATCAGCCGTGATGCTTGGAGGCACAGGTGTCACCAAAGGGCAGAAGAGTCTCCAAAAGGTAAGAGGAGAGCAGACCTCAAGGCTGGGCTCTGCAGTGACTTGCACCAGGTGATACCATGGGTGGCTCATAACCATGTGTGGATGGCACGTGGTCGGTACAGATGCATGTGAGTGCTCCTAATCCAGCCCTCCTAACACCACATGATGCCTCCAGGCACTTAAATATTTCATGTGCTCTGGGCTGCCTTAGGCCTTGCAAACAGCCCTGTGTTGGGTAAGCCATGGAGCAGGTGGTGGTTGGTCTGCATGGATGGGGAGGAGGAGAGGGAGCACTGGGTGCCAGCCAGAGACATGTGGCTGTCCCCAAAGCGGGCATGTCACATGTGTGTTGTCTGGTATCACACTGTTCCTTCTTCCAGACCACCTTTATGTAAGGTTTGGTCTGTACTCACACATGGAAACAGCACGAAGCTGAGTCAAGGAAGGTTTAGGTTGGATATCAGGAAAAGGTTGCTCCCCCAGAGGGTGGCTATGGAGCAGGCTTCCCAGGGAATGGTCACGGCCCCAAGCCTGACAGAGCTCAAGGAGTGTTTGAACAACAGTTTCAGGCACAGGATTCTTGGAGTGTCCTGTGCAGGGCCAGGAGTTGGACTTGACGAACCTGATGGATGCCTTCCAACTGTGCATCTTCTGTGACTCTGTGATCTTACAGAGCACTGCTCCCAAGTTCACTTACCCTACTCACAAAGCTATGGCTCTGCAGCTTCCTGGCTGGAATGAGGCCACCTAATTTGGGAATCTCCATTCCAGCAGCACCCGGGGGTGTTCCCACCCTCTCAGCTTGTGAAATCCCGGTGCAATCACTGACTGTAGGTGCTCAGGGCAGGGAATGCCTGCCCCGGTTTTGCTGTTGATGGGTTGCTTGTCCCTTGATGGAAGGGTAGGATACTATCCTTGATGTGCAATTTGGAATGGGGGGAGATTGAAGCTTGTGGCCCTGATGCCACCTCCACTTTCCTTAGAGCAGTCTGGGTGTCTCAGGGAGGGAGGTCAGGAAGCAGCAGCAATGCTTTTGTGTGTATCCTATAGTCCTTGGGATTCCTGTCGCCAGTGAATGGTGCTTCTAACCTGGAAGTGGCGTGAAAGCTGCCAGGGCAGCTGATTGATGCTCTCTGGGTTGTGGAGCAAAGTCAGACAGCCCCAGTAATTCTCTCAGACCCCTCAGCAGTCTCCTCTCTCTGGGAGGTTTTGTTGATGGATGTACCCTCCTAGACCTGGGTGTATTTTTCCAGCCTCTCTGTTGTTGGATACAGGCACAGACCACAGCAAGCCATGGTTATTCTGTGCATGGGAGCTTGGTGCTCTCCTGAGGGAACCTTTGCTTTTCCCATCACCCCATGAGCACCTGTGGGTTCCTGTCTGCACTTTGCATCACCCTTGGAGCCATCAGCAGGGGACCAAGGGCTCCATCTGGGAGCCAGGGATGTTCCTCAGCACCTCCACTACTAACTTACATCTGTTAAGCGCCTTATGAGTAAATTCCCTCCTTGAACCTTTCTTGTTTCTCCCTGATCTCATCCCACCACCACCATTCTGCAGCCTTCCCTCAAAGCAGCACTAGAATCACATTTGTGATGTTTTCCTGAGCATCTTCATGGGGCAAGAAACCCCTGGAGAGAATCCCCTTCCTGTTGCTCATCCTTGGAATCTATGCAACTCCGGCCTTTGGCAAGTGAAGGAATGGAGAGAGGTGAGTTCTCCTTCCATGGTCACACAGCATCTGCAGTGAAATGGCAGGAGGGCACAGGGGAGGGGTGGGAATGCTGTGGTTTGGATTCATCTGGAGTGACTCCAGTCTCCTTCCCCACTGCACTGGAACTTGCTGTATTCTCCTGATTCAGTAACACGCTGCTATTTAATTAACTTTTGACTTCTGGTTTAAAGGAGCAGTGCATAAAATAGTTATTTACTTCATTTGGAAATTCTTTTATTCGTTACCATAATTATAGCTTCCTCCCCCTTTTTTTTCTTTTCTTTTTTCCTTTTTTCTTCTTTTTTTTTTTTTGATAGTTTAATTAGCAGGGGAAGGGAGGGAGGGAGGGGGAATATTTGCTGCTCTCCTTGTGGTTATCACATCCTTCAAATTACTAAAAGAGGCTGGGATAATAGGTCTGGTGATTATATATAGGCACCATCTGCTCTGTGGCTGCTTCCTATCAAAGTGCAGTTAGGAGAGAGCAAGGAGGATATTTTCTCTCCAGCTATATTAAGACTGTTTCCATCTCGGCTCCAAAGCAAAGCTCTCTGCATGCAAATGGATCAAATGCACTGTAATCAATGGCTCAGTTTTGGCAGCCTTGAAGCTGTTTTTTTTTTTAAATTTTGTTTTATTTTCCTCTCAAGTTTTGCTGTTCCCATCCGTTATGCAATTTTATTTGAGTCTGGTTGTTCTGCATTTGATGTTTTCTTGTAACCATAGTCCCCCCTCTTTGCTGAGCAATGCGGTCTCGTGTTAGCTGGCGCAGGGATCTGTGTCACAACTTAAATGCGAGGCAATATCTGAGCAATCAGGAATGTTTTGGAGGATGATGAAGGCAGATTTTTAGGATGCATCTGCTGTTGGTATGTAGAGGAGGTGGAAAGCTGAGCTGAGTTAATTTGGAGCAGTAATGGGAAAGAATTAATACTTGGTTTATGATAGCAGCCATGGCTGTCCTGTTGTTGCTGGGGATTGTCGGGGAGCATTGCAGGGCTCAGGGTTGGGGAGTCATAGAATTTTAGAACTCCAGACTGATTTGTGTAAGGAAGGGACCTTAAAGAACATCCAGTTCCACCCCCCGCCATGGGCAGGGACACCTTCCACTATCCCAGGTTGCTCCATGGCCTCTCCACCCTGGCCTGGAACACTTCTAGGGATGGAGCAGCCACAGCTGCTCTGGGCACCCTGTGCCAGGGCCTCCCCACCCTCACAGGGAAGAATTTCTTCCCAATATCCAATCTGACCCTGCCCTCTGTCAGTGAGAAGCCATTCCCCCTGTCATGGGGTGTCCCATAGGGTGTCCCTGATGGGCACCATCTTTTGCATCTTCCCATATGAGGAACTGGATACTGCATTTGCCCCTTGGTGGCCTTGGGGACCCAACAGGCTTCTCTTTTCTCCTGGAGCTGGTAAGATTTTATGCTTTGGAAAGAGAAGGAGGAGAAGGAATAAGACAGGGCCAGCCCAGATGGAAGGAGAAGCTGCTTGGGATGGGGTGTGTGAGCTCCCATGAGGTGGAGACCAGAGGAGGGCTGAAACACTGAGGAATTTGTCTTGCATAATCTGTGCCATGGTGCCTATGAGAGAGGAGGACTGGGTGGCTTTTTTGAATGAGTGAAAGTGGCTAAAAAGAGGCAAGGGAGGAGAAAATCCAAACTAAGTAGGCAAGGATGGAAAAGGCTACAGCCTGTTTCAGTCTCGGTGATGACTGTGGGACATGTGTCACGTAAGACACTCGTTGTCCTCATGTGTTTTGTCACTGCTAAAGACACACTGCCTCCCTGCTCTCACTCTACAGGTTGTTAATGACTCTAGGGATTACTGGATCCCAGTATATTGTGGCAATTCCAGAGGTTTCACATTCACCCCTTCCACTTGACTGGTTTAAGGCCCTTTGTTTCTCACAGGTTGCATATTGCTGTATAAAGGATGCACATCTTCCAGGTTGGCCTCCTGAAATGGTTGCAAGTGGTGGAGGGGTTTCTCCATTTGTGGTGTCACTTGTGGTAGAAGATGATGCTGTTGGAAGTCTCAGCAGGGAGATGCTCCTCAGACCAGGGATTGAGGCACTGAAGAGCCCTGGCTGCTGCTGGAGCAAAGAAAATGTTCTTGGACGTCCCTTTTGGGTGGAGAAGGACTTAGAGAAGGAGAGTTTCTGCATCCCAATCCTGTTTATCTGGCTTCATTTGTGAGCAGAGGAGGAATTTCTCCCATGAGCCCATAGCAAAAGCTATTTTCTGGGATAATTAGGGAGGCTTGGTTTAGCACAGCAGCATTTGATATTAATGGACCGGGATTCCCCAGGGACAAACACTGATTTTCTGTGGTTTCTGTATAGATTTAGGAGGAAAAATGCATTTATTGGCCTGGACATTGGGGCATTGTGTTTACCCCAAGAGACTTGTGGTTTTGGGCAGCATTTCCTTGCTACATACCCCTAATCCTCAATCTCCACCCATTCCCACCTCCCTGAGCCACAATTCCATGCATCCTTTTTCCTGTGAATTAAATCCTGGTTGGATTCACATCTATTCTGTCTTGCTCCCAGCTTGCTGGATGCTCTAGTGGGAAGCCAGGACCTTTCAATACTTAAAAGAGGCTCATAAAGAAGAGGGAAAGGGACTTTTTACATGGGCTGAGGGAAAGGGTTTAGATTAAAAGAGGAGAGATTTAGATTAATTTTAAGAACAAATTCTTGGCTGTGAGGGTGGGGAGGCCCTGGCATAGGTTGCCCAGAGTAGCTGTGGCTGCCCCATCCCTGGAAGTGTCCAAGGCCAGGTTGGACAGGGTTTGGAGCAACCTGGGATAGTGGAAGGTGTCCTTGCCCATGGCAGGGAGTGGGACTGGATGTTCTTTAAGGTCCCTCCCAACCCAGACCATCCCAGGATTCTATGAAGGAGCTTGAAAGCAGCTCCTGAGCTCCCACTGCTTGGTGAGACAAGCTGGGCTTCCTTCCAGAAATGCATCCCGTCGGATTGCTGGAGCCACCAAGGTCTGAATTTACACATCTTTAGATGCAGCCCTACTCCTGCTGCCACACAAATGAGTAAAAAACAGTCACAGCAACTCCTGCTGGAGCCACACTTCGGGTCCACGTGTGTTTGTGCCCTGCAGGGAATTTCAAAACCCCCTGTGAGGGTTCCTTCCCTGCTGAGCCTGGATGGGGCCTCGCATGAGCTGCTCAGAGAGAGCAGCAAAAAACGGGTTATTGTTTCTCTGTCCAGTTGCTTGAACAGGAAACTGTGTTTAAAAACATCATTTCTTTTAAAAAGTTTGCTTGACAGTCTTTTCTGCAGTCTGTGCTTCTTCCCATTTCTCTGCTCAAGGCAGCTCTCTGCTTGTATGGGTTTTTTTTCCTAAGGCAGGAGATAATACTGCTAATTTCCTAATACCACTATTTTCCATAAAACCCAGTGCCTTCTTGTGTTTAGGACCCTCATTTTCACCCCTTCTTGGGTTATATCAGCCCATGGTTCAGAGGCCAGGACATGGATTGTCCAGCTCCTGCAAACGCAGCTAAAGTCACAGCCACAGAACACAGGGAGATTAAAGAGAAAAAAGGCACAAAGAGAAGGCTCCAAGGGTTAGGGGATGTTGAGCTGAAAAATGTTCCATCAGGTTCTGCTCTGGCCATGCAGGAGCTGCCTGGGGCACGTGGGGAGCAGGTGAATGAAGTGCCCAGGAAGGAGGCTGGGTGCCAGCTGGGCAGTGTGACCCACTGGCAGCTCTTTCCAAGGGTTCTCGGCAAAGAAACCCTGGAAAAGCCCTGGGCATTGGTCTGCCAGCATGGGGAAGCCTTCCTGGAGGAAAGGATGTGTCGTGACTGGGATAGCAAGGAGGAGGCAGAGGGGGAGGACTGAGTTGAACTTGGGGTTTGCTTTGTGAGGGGATTGCTCAATGTTCCCTCTCCGTGGGGGAGCTTCCAGGCTGCACAAAACATTGTGTGGATTCAAAACATCCCCACTTTTGGGGGTCAGGCTGCTGTTTCTGGTACCAAAAGACCAGGAAAGGAGCTGTATGTGATCAGATGCTGCCTGAGGATGCACCATAAACAGCTTTGCAGCCAAGAAGTGCCATTTTTAGACTAAAACAACAGAAAAAGAGTTCAGTAGGCACCTTGCAGGGCTTTTTCCTTTCTCTAGGCATAGGGAAGATGTTATTTGGAACTGTAACCTGATGTATGGACCCTGTGCTGGTCCTTTGGGTGTCAGGGACCTGGTGGGGACTGGAGACATCCTGAATGCTCTCGGTAGTGGGTCTGTCTTGCTGGAAACTGTCACATTTGTGTCCTGCCATGGACTATTGCAACACTTTAGGCCAGATTTCATGAGGGGCAGAGGGAGAAGCAAACGCCTGGACAGCCATCCCACGCCGTGTGAAGGAAGGTCTGCCTGCAAAGCCCAATTCCTCAGCTCTAATTACAGGAATGGGTGGCTTTTCCCTTCTCAGGCTGAAAAAAATTGGCCCAGAACCCTGAGAAACCACAACACAAACATCTGACGCTGTTCCACATGGTCCTCAGTGAACAAAAACCTTCTTGAAATCAGCCCTTGCCTCCCAAAATAGGCAGCACCACTTCAAAAGGGAAGGGGGGCGGGTAGAAATCCCAAACCCAAGGTTTCACAGGGTGAGAGCACTTGCAGCCTCAGTTTCTATAAGTGTGTTGTTGTGCCTGCCAGCCCAGCCAGGCTTTGGTCTGGGATGAAGCCAGATTTGCCCAGGGAGGAGGTGGTCCCACAGGGATGCTCCCAGTGTGGTCAGCAGCTGCCTCCTGTGATGGGGAGCTTTGTGCTGCATCATTGCCATCACTCTTTCTCCATCCTCTACATTTCTTTTACCTGGGAATATTACCCTGAGCTTGGTCCCAGTCTGGAGGTCATGGAGAGGTGTCTTACATGGAAACCTGGTCTGGTGTGGGCTGAGCACAGCCCTGGCTGCTCAGAGCCATGGTGGCCGAGCAAAGAGGCAACACCAACCTGCTTATCCCAGGGAAAACCATGATCTGCTCCAATCCCTGTCCCACCTGACACGTGTTTGGAAGGAGCTGGACCAGGCAGTGCCTGTGTAAAGTCTTGCAGTGCCTAAAGGGCAGGAGAACACTTCTAAAGCAGAAGTGAGGCACGCTTACAAGCCATAGGGAATCCGTGTGCCAGCGTGGGATGCCTTTTGGAGCAGTGGTTTCCCCTCTTTGTTTGCCCAGCTCGCAGCACTCAGAAAGGCAGCCATGCCCACCCACCTCCTGGGAGCTTATGTTGCCCCAGAATAACATTTTAGATCTCCTTTTTAAATTAAAGCTTAATATTTTTGTAGTAAAAGAAAAGGAGGCTTGAGTGTAAGGCGATAAACTCACACTTGTTTTTTAATTCTGCTGAAGTTAAAGCCCACATGGATCATTTATTTTAGCAGGAGCAGCCCTGGGTTCACCTTGGACCATCCAAAAAGCACACAGGATGGTCAAATTCAGGTCAGGACCTACAATAAACTAATGCTTTGAAAATAATTAGCTACATCCTCTTATTTCAAGAAACTGATGGCATGACCACAAGCAGCAGCATTAATAAATATTATTAATGCATATAATAAATATGGATACTTATTAATCCCCTGGGGGATTACAGAGTGGAAGAGGGAGAGGGGTGTGCACGCCTGTCAGGTGCCATCCCAGGGCTCACACTGTTTTTTAGGGCTGATGGAAACAGGTGAAAGGGTTTGCAAGAAACCACATTGTCATCAGTGTCTGTTACAGCCAGAAAGCAGACCCTAAACTTAGGCCAGTGCTAAGAGCCCTTAAATCATCTCAGTCTGGTCCCCAGAGTAGCTGGGTGGTTTCAAAGAGCTGGTGACTTGAGCACCCTTTGCAGAGGGATTATCTCTGCTGCATCTTGGGGGGTTGTGTGGTCTGACTCACAGTTCAGTAAAAATTTGGTTTCATAAAACATGTTCTCTTGGATCCAGTCTTGTGTTATCTCAGAGAAAGAAGTAGAACTGATTTTTATCTGCTGCACTGGATGGTTTCTAATTGTCCCTGGCCATCCTTTGGAGTTCATTATTTCTCCTTCAGCTGACACTGGCTTCTGATTAGGGGACATAAAATTAAGATGGAAGAGCAGCAGTTTGCAAGGGTATTGCTGCTCGTGAAGGAATCTGGGCTGGATTTATGCCAAAAAAGCCCTCTTGTGTGCAGGATTTTGGTGGGGAGAGGGTGGTGGAAGCACTGCTGGGTACCAGTGTGTGCACACACCCTGTACACCCTGTAAGAGCTGGATTAGCAGAGCAGCCCTTTGCCTCCTGAAGGGAGACAATTAGCTCCAGTCCTCCTTGCCCCTTCTCCTGAATCCCTCCTTAATCTAAGGGGCACAAATATTTCCTAAACCAGAGTTTTTCCTTCAATGAATTCCAGGTGGATTCTTTCCCTATGGTGGTGTGACCATGGCTGGGGTCAGCAGCTGCAGAAGGGCTCTGGTTGGTGTGGAGGTGATGCTCAGCTCTGGTGATGCATTTTAACCAATTTATCCATTTTTTCCCCATAATTCCCCCTATATTTTGGGGGTTTTAAATCCTAAATATATTTTTCTCCTGGGAGGGTAATGTGGCATCTACAGAGCCCCGTTACAGTGCTGGTTTTGGGGGTACAATTGTAAAGCCAAGAGCTGAAAATCTTGGCCAAGACCTTCTGAAATCCATCTATTTCCCCATCCAGATGCATCACATCGCAACTTTAGGAGGCATAACACTGCTCTGGAAGCAATCTCAGGATCTCATTGACATCCTTTCCTGCCAAGAGACTTCTGGAAGGTGTTTGTATAGTTTTTAAATGGGGAGGGAACAGATTCTTCCCCATAAGCCACCCCAGTGCTTCCCTGCAGAGCGTGGTGTCAGTGTTACGTGTTGGCACAAGAAAACCCTTTCAGAAAAAAAGAATTATTTAAGCATTACAGAAATCCACAGGTTTTTGGCCTCATCCATCAGCTGCCTGTGGTACCAGCTGCTTTTTGCAGGTGGTTAATAAATGCAAATGTGCTCTGGTGTTTCTCTCTCCCCTCCTTTTATAACCCTGCTATTGCCTCATTTTCATCCCGCTCCTGGTCAGCAGAGATGGCTTTGATGGTGGGTTTTCCCCCAGGCTTGAGCTGGGAATTAAGCCTGGCTTAACTTCTGCAGCACAGTGCACCTGGCTGGGGGTTTTCCACCAAGACTCGTTTATATTAAATAATAACATGTAGAGGAGTCTGAGTGGTTTTGGTGAACTGCTGTAAATGCAAAAAAGGGGATTAAGGAGCTTTAGGGCTTTGGTGCTTTTAGGTGGAAAAGCCATGAGAACAGTGAATTCCCCCCAGGTTTTGTACAGTTTAAAAATTGGTTTTGGAAAGAAAAATTGAGAAGTTTTTGCTTCTGTTTCTTAGAGGCTGCAAGGTCATTCTAACCCCTCTGCCCTCAGATTTTCCTGGAGTAGGGAAATTTTCCCTGGTTTGCATCCTAAATCTGTATGCTAAATGACATACACTGTGTCTATGGTTAAACCAGTAGTTTAGTGGCTGTGACTGATGGAATTTTAATTTTGTTAAGCAAACAGAGCAATCTTTAAATATTTTTTCAGTACTTAACACAGAGATAGTCCTTGGAAGTGTTTAAGGTCAGGTTGAACAAGGCTTGGAGCAACCTGGTCGAGTGGAAGGTGTCCCTGCTCATGGCAGAGGATTGGAATGAGATCTGTAAGGTCCCTTCCAACACAAACTATCCCACGATCCTGTGATTTTAGAGGGACTGAACAAGGCTGAGACATTGCTGTGGATGAGAAGTTCCCTTGCAATGACTTTGGCAGATGTGTAAGTGCTCCTGCTTCAGGGCCCAAGCCAGCTGCTACCCCAAAGGGAGAGATGCTTCCCTTGGATCTCTGTGAGGACATCCCCATCCTGGGGATTTTTATGTTCTGGAACTGCTCAATTCATGTTTTTTTTCCCTAGAGGTGGAATCCATACAACACCTTCCCTTGAGCAGCCCAACATAGCTCATGTGACCCCATCTCCTTGCAGGTACTCCCATCCTTTTTGCTTCACAGGAGGCGAAGCAGAGAGCTCAGGGTAGGGCTCAGGGGCACTGCAAAGCCATCAGCGAGGCACCATGGCCAACCACCACCACACATTTTGTAATTTCATTTGATTTTATTTTTTTTTTTCGGGGGACTCTGCTGCATCCCGGGCCGCGAGGGGGGAATAACCTCTTTGATTTTATTTTTTTTTCAGTTCTCTCAGGCCAGACACACCACAGCCCTTTGAAACGCTCTGTGTCCCTTACCCCACCCATGAATGTGCCAAACCAACCTCTAGGACATGGATGGATGTCTCATGAGGACTTACGAGCTAGAGGACCCCAGTGCATCCCTTCCGATCATGCCCCCCTGTCTCCACAAAGCAGTGTAGCCTCTTCGGGAAGTGGTGGGAGTGAACATTTAGAAGATCAGCCTTCCGCTCGTAACACATTCCAGGAGGAAGGGAGTGGGATGAAAGGTGAGTGACAAACCAGACCCCGACCCCCCAGCACCCAGAGGCAGGAGGGAAGAGCTGCTTTCCCGGCAGCGCGGGGCTCTCGGTTGGCGCTTCTGGGCGAGGATCCTCGGAGCCAAAGGAGGCCTCCCAGCGTTTCTTCCCGGCTCAGGAATTTAGGTTTAGGGGAAGGCGTTGGGTTTTCTTTTAAGTAGCAGCTGGTCCTGATCTGATGTCTTACACTTGGGTGCCAGTGGGCTGGTTTTGCCCCAAAATACTGTGAGCTGCCAGCTTTCCAAAAAGCTGGATTTTTTCCATAGCCTGTGGCTTTTGGCTGCAAGTGGTGCTCTTTTTTCTCTTTCTTTTTTTATGACGGTGAAAAATAGCTTTGAGCTAGCTTAGCAAGCCATGTGTGATTTACCATTGCAGTGTTTGGTACCCACCAAGTATTTTGGGGAAGTTTTGGCTTGGGATACTTGTTTGCAGTGAATTTAACCTGTGTGTTTCGGTTGGTTTTCACGTTATACCTGCATTTCACAGAGATTTTGGCAATAAATATATGTGGTTCTGGTGGTAAACAAGGCAGAAATGAACCTCACTTGCTGCAGTCAAAGATGGAGAGCAAACTTCAGGCTGAGGAGGAATAACTAGATAAAAACTGGGCAAACACACGGACTCTGTGTTCATGGAAACACTGAAAATGACCCTGCAGTTCTCAGACTGATTTAAACAACTCCAATTTGCATTAATGCAAAGCAGCTCGATTGTGTACAGACCAGTGATGTATCAGAATAGGGAAATAATTGTATTTTTTAACAGTCACAATGTCTGATTTTAGTCTAATTACAGACAAATTGAGATATGGATAAATCTGTGTGATGTGGGACTGTGTTTGGCTTGGCTCTGGATGGCTTTGAAGTGCATGAAATAAATGCATGAAAAACCCCTCATGGTTCCAAGGAATGTAACAGAGGCAGGTCGGGTCCTGCAGTCTGTCTGGCCAGGGAGAACTTTTCAGGAGCAAGTGTTTTGGGGGGCCTGTTTAACACTGCATTTCTCCAGGTTTCTGCAGAAGGAGCTGGGGAGGGAGACCATGGGGAACTTGGCTCCCTGTGATCCACAACTGCAGCTCCGAGATCTACGTGGATAGAAACTTTCCAGCACTGTGCAATCAACCTGTGTGGCCAAATCCACACAAAACCCAGAGGCTGTCCACAAGCAAAAATCCATTAAATAACCCCCACATATTAACACATCCCCTTGCTGCTGTGTGCAGCTGGGATATGGCCTCCCTTCCTCGGGCCATCCCTTCCCAGACTTCCAAACATGATTCCCTCATTGCTGACTCAGCCAAATGGCTTTTGTCCCCCTGTCCAGGGATGTGCAGGACTGATGTTCACAACCTCTGGTGTCTATGCCTGCCGTGTCCTGCCCCCTCTGCTGGGTTTTCTTCAGGCTGAACAATTCCAGTGCCTTCCCAGATGATGTTTTCTAAATTTGGGGTTGCTCCTGTTTCTCTCCGCCAGGTTTTTTTTCCAAAAAGTCCGCATTTTATTGAAGGTGTGTTGCCCAAAACTGGACTTGGAAGCAGAGCAGAGGCTTTTTTGCCTCCAGACAGCATTCCTGTGGCTGTGTAGCTCATCGTCCTCAAATAACAAAGCACTGTGGGCTGCATATGACCCATTGTATCCCCACAGCTTTCCTGAAATAAATAAAAAAAAAAAGGACTGCCCGTTCCCTGCACTTGGATCGTGCCGTTTCTTGTTCCTGCAGAAACACACAACTTGGTGCATTTTTATTGGGTTGCCTCCTATCCCATCCAGACCAGCTGCTCCCCTTGCCAAGTCCCTTCTCTGAATTGCAGCCACGTCTCCCCCAAGCTCCTGCAGGCTCCTGTGGCTGGGTGTGACCCCTGCTTCTGGTCAGCTGGTTCCTTCTTTAGCACCCTCCAGGGCATCCAGGAGGATCCAGACCCATGGGATGTGGAATGTGAGGAGCCCATGACAGATCCCCACCTGGTTTAGCAGTTGATCTCTCCCAGTGTCACCTATTTCTTTCCTTTCTGTTTATCTTCATGCTCTTGTGTCACCCATTTCGGGTTTTTTTTCCATCTATCTTCATGCTGAAGGGAAAATGCCCTTTGGCTTTTTTCTTGCTCCTGGTTTCTCCAGGGGAAGATCTGGACACTTGGTTCCCCATGGAACCCATCTGTCTGTCTGTCTGTCCCTTCCCGTGTTCCTGCCATAGCAGGGGGTTGCAATTAGATGGCCTTTAAGGTCCCTTCCAACCCAAATCATTCAGGATTCTGTGATTCCTGGGGCACAGCTTGGGGAGCACTGGGAGGAGGGTCTGGATAGAGCTGGGGGTTTCTGCTGGGAGTATATCCGAGGTGTCCTGTGTGTAAATATTGCAGGGTGAGCTGTTTTCCTTCTAAATTTCCTGACAGCAGTGCCATGACTTTGCAATTAGCTCCTGTTAATTGCTGATTAAAGAGTAGCTCTGCAGGCAGGTGGTTCACCCATCCATGGAGAGCATTGGGAAGTTTGACTTTCCAAGGACCATGAAATCACCTTGGATGTCCTTGCACCTTCTGGTTGCCTCTTCCTTGTGGGAAGGCCCCACCACATGTAACACACCCTCTGTGTGCTGGGGTGTCTGTACATAACACATAACACACCCTGTGTCTGCTGGAAGGGGGCTCTGGGACCATCACTCAGCCCAAAATTAGGGCATGATCCAGACAGGCTGATGCAAAGACAAAGAGCTGCTTCTGCGCTCCAAGCCCCTGCAAAGGTTGGAGATGGGTTTCCTGCAGGGTTCAATGTCTACATGAAATTGCATCTCTCTTCTGGAAGTATCCCTGTGGGCTTTGCCATTGGCAGGGACATGTGCCAAAGGCAGGTGTCCCCAGGGGACATGGGATCAGGGAGACTTTTAATGTGCTGTCACTGGAATGGTGTCATTTTATGTTAAAATGATGTTGAGATTGGAGCCTGTGCTGGAGCCTGGGGCTTTTTGCTAAGTGGTTTTTATTTATTTTAAACAGAAATCAGTTTAAAAGGGTGCTGGTAGCAGACTTTGGGACTGTTGCATGTCAGAACTTTTGGAAAACAGTGAATTTCAGCCCATCTGGGCTCAGTAATTGCTTTTGCCTGTGCCTGGTGTGGCATTGATCTCTTGTGCAGCACTTGAGGAATTTCATTGTCACGTGAATCCCAATGCGTGTGGGGTTTTGGAGAGTATGAGCAAAACACAGCATGTTGGAATTGTTTGCATTCTCTGCTTGGATGCAAGGTGGGTTTGGGATCAGCTCAGGCAGCAGGAGACTTCTGGCAGATGTTTGGATTGCCATAGGGAACCAAACCAGTGGTCCCTCCTGCCCAGTGACAAGGCCTTGGTTCAGGAAGAGGTCATGGCCAATCTTTGACTTGCATCTGGTACTCAACAGTGTGGGANTTGTCCCATCCACATCACAGCACTGTGTCCTCATCCAGGGGCTGGTTCCTTGTCCCAGGGGCTGGTTCCTTGTCCCACCCACATCCACAGCACTGTGTCCTCCCAAAGGTCCGTGAAGTTCAGTGAGGTGTCCGGTGGGATGCCCCTCCTGTCGGTGTTGATGCTGTTGCTCATGGTTGTGCCGTTCCATGAATTCAGCAGAGCTCTCCTCTCCTTACCCTTGTGTTCCAGATGTCCCAGCCTGGCTGAAGAGCCTCCGGCTGCACAAGTACGCTGCCCTCTTCTCCCAGATGACGTACGAGGAGATGATGGCCCTCACCGAATGCCAGCTCGAGGCACAGGTACGTCCCACGTCACTTGTGGGAGTGACACACCTCCAACGCCCCTTTGTGTGTCATCCAGTGGTTGGGAAGCAGAGAAAGGGAAATTGGGTCTTGGGGAGTGAAAAAAATCCCACACTGTACCCAAAAAAAGCCTTGTCCCCATGTTCTTACTGAAGTGCCAGCATGGAAGTCCCATCACTGGGAGCTGCACTTGGGATTTTTTTTTCAGTTGGGCTTAAGTTCTGGAGTTTCAGGGGTAAAACTTGAAGTAGCCAATTCCTTTAAAGTCAGTGGGGCTTTGATGGCTGATTGCCTTTGAAAATGTTGTAGAATCATAGAATATTGCTGGTTTGGGTTGGAAGTGACCTTACACATTATCTTTAAGGTTCCAACCCCCACTGCTTTCAGGTTCACCTCTGCATTATCCTTGGGATAAAGAGGAATGGGCAACACCGTTGCTTTCCATCTGTGAGGTGCAACAGGGAGGGACAGACTAGCTGGAAATCTCAGTCTTTAGCAAGTCTCTGAGTGATTTTCTATGTCCCCCAGGAATCCCTGCACGCAGAAATTTCATTAATTTCTAGCAGCCCTTTCTGTTTAGGAGAGGAAGGGTTTGGGTTCACCCAGCTGCCCCGTGGAAGTGTTAATGCCAAGTTTTGTGCTGTTTTTGCAGAATGTTACCAAAGGTGCAAGACACAAAATAGTCATCAGTATCCAAAAGCTAAAAGAAAGACAAAATCTGCTGAAATCTCTAGAAGGGGTAAGTAATCACAACCATTTTTGTATTTCTTGTGTTTTTAAGAAGCCGAGAATTAATTCTGGGGTGAAGCACTCTTTGCTTACACACATTGTGGGGATCTTCTGCTGGGAAATCTGTTATTGTCTTAGCTGCATGTGAACGATGCCCTTTACTAGATGCTGGTTTTATTTCACAGAATTCCAAAATGGTTTGGGCTGGCAGTTCCAACCCTCTGCCGTGGCAGGGGACACTTTCCACAAGACCACATTGCTCAAAGCTGTATTTTGCAGAGCAGGTCCTAATGCATCTCCCACGCCACACACAGCAGGGATGGATGTACCCTGAAGCCCTGGCCAGCTCCAGGGTGCTCAGAAAGACTTGGGCTTTCCTGGAACAACATATGGGCACCCTGTCCCCTGATAAAACACCAAATACTCTCATCAGTGCCTGAACAACATCTTGAATTTCCAAGGAGAGTAAATAAAAAATTCTTTATCACTTCAACAAAAACTTAAACCCTGCAGAAAGGGCTGTCGGGGAAGTAGCAGCACCACAGCCTTGCTGGGAGCAGCTCACCCAACCTCTCCCCTATTTATTATTGCTGTATTATATTATATTTAATTGCACCATCTTCAAACAGCAACTTGCAGAGCCTCCCACTAGGGGCTTTTAAATACATCTGTGGTGTGTTGCTATTTATTGGTGTTTTCCTTAGCTGACTGCTTCACTATTTATTTATAATACGAGCTTGTGCTCAGAGTATGGCAGGAGCTAATAAAGCCATATTTACCTCTGTTATTAATAATAACTATTAAATCCAAGAGCTGGATGGAGCTGGCTGCAGCTCTGTGTTTTCCAGGCGATTGCACAGCCTCTTCCCCCGCTTCTCCGCCGGGATTTGGAAATCTGGTATTGATTGAGTGGCGCTGTGCGGGAGCTGGAGCCCAGCTCAGCTGGCACAGCAAGCCATGCACACTGTAAAATACAGGAGAAAAGTGGCAGGGACTGGTTTGGAGCCTTCCCGGGGTGGATTTGGCTGTGGCACTGTGACCCTCTCCTGCTTTGCTGGGGCTCAGAGCTGCCTGTGAGCTGCTTTCCCTGGGAGGAGATGTCTCTGATTTTCCAGGCTTCCCATCCAGTTTTTGCTAAACAAGAGAATGTGTGGGACTTGATGTTTTTGGGCAGTGTCTCACTGCTAGAGATTGCTGCTTTCTTGGAAAGAGCTGTTCCACCCCTCTCTGTTAGTTAGCAGGGCAGGTTTTTTTCCCAGAAACAGTGCCCAGCAGACTGACACCAGATCTTTGAGAGAAGTGGAGCTGAGACATCCAGGAGTGAGCTGGGAATGCAGCAGGAATTAGAATCAACAACTGTTTCAGGACTTGCACACATCCCATGTGCCCACTTAGTGTCCCTTCCTTCAGTGCATCAGGATTCACTTCAAAAGCTGCCTCTTCCCAAGCAGTGACCCATGAGCCAGACCATGCAGGAGCCTGCAGTGAGCTGTTCTGATCCAGGCTACATTAAAAATAAAATGCAATTATTTCCCATCAGTGGGACAAGGAACTATATAAATGGAGTTCTTGATCCGCATCAGGAGCAAGGCTGGAGTGCACTCAAATTCTCTCCCTCCTGGGTGGATCTGTCCCAGGATCTCCAAGCTGAATGGTTTTGCTGTGGGAATATCAGTTCACCTTGTAGTGTCCCCTTCTGTGTCTGACCAGAAACCACCTGCTCCCCTTGAAACCCTCCCAGTCCCCTCTGCATCCACTCCCCCAGCCCATCCCAGAGTGGACAGGGATGTCCCCACTGCTGCCACAGTACAGGCTTCTGCATCCCAGCATGGTCCTGGGCTCTGAGATGATCTCAGAGCATGAGGATGCCATGGCAAGCAGTTTTGGAGCAGAGCAGTTTATGGGGAGCCAGGCTTGAAGGTGGTGCTGGAAGTGGGAAACAAGCTCACATTAGTGTAATTCCAGTGAAACAGAGCTGAAATGTTGTGATTGTGGGGTTGGTAGGGAGTGAACAAGATATTCGCTGCTCTGGGTATTGAAATCTCCCAGGCTCAGTCCCTCTCATGGAGTTGCCATCTTCCCTCTCATGGAGTTGCCATCTTCCTGGGGGAAATCTGGGAACACTGAAGTGGGTTTGTTGTTGGGTTTGGGTCCCAGTGGTTGACAGGGCACGTTTAACTCTGGGGATTCAGGTCTGAACGCATCCATGGACAATCACAGTCTCTGCAGCACTCCCCTGATATAAGGAAAACACTTGGTGAATGAAACGTGCCTGTTGACTGTGGAATGCAGCAGGATCCTGAAGCAGGAGCAAAGCCATTGGCTTTGCTGGGAATCCTCAGGGGGTCACAGGAGGGGTCTGGTTTACAGCTGATGCCCCATTGTCCCTGCAAAGACAAACCTTCTTCCCTCCAATCCACAGGACATCCTGGAAGGTGGCAACTTGCGTGTCCCACTGCAGGAACTACACCAAATGATCCTCACCCCCATCAAAGCCTACTCTTCCCAAAACTCGAGCACGGAGGACCACAGCCGGGACGTGGACTCACACCACCCCTCCTCCCTGCTGGGCTCGGACAGCCAAGGCTCCGACTGCAAGGACTCCGCGGCGGCCGGGATGCAGCAGCACCATCTGCCGGGATGCGAGGGCGAGTCGGGAGGGGCCCCGCTGCCCGAGGGTGACCTGCCCGGGCAGTTCACCCGGGTGATGGGGAAAGGTGAGCGGCTGTCACTTGTCCTTGGTGACATGGGGACTTGTCACTAGGGAGGGCTGCTTTGGGGCAGGGGGTGTGTGGTGGCAGCGCTGGCAGCTGCCTTTCCCTGAGCTCCTGCAGGTCCCAGTCTGAGGGGTGATGGTTTTTTGAGGTCCTGTCATGCTGGGGTTAGAGGTAAGAAGATAGGGCAGGTGGGTTGTGATTTTGAGGAGGGGCAGCAGTGGCCCAAGCTGCCTGCCCGAGGTGGATGGTGGCATGCATTCCGAGCCCCAGGTGTAAGGTGGGTAGCATTCTCTCCCTGCCCCAGGTCAGAGGCAGAAATAGCAACTTCTCCTGAGGTCAGGAGTGGAGGACATCTTCTCTCTTCCCATCCAGAGCCATGAGGTCATCCCACTGATCCAGAAGTGTTTTCAGCAGCATCTCTTGGACTTACTCTGCTTGGAGCAGGGTAGCAGTGGTGTGTGGGCTGGACTTGAGCCATCTTGACTGCAAATCAATGGGTCCAACTCCTTTTTATGGCCCAGTTTGGATGCAGGACATTCAGAATACTACAGTGCCATTCCATGTCTAGTGCAGGGTGCACGGGTTTGCATCAGAGATGACACACTGGGAGGTGACAGAAGCAATCTGAGGTGGGGATCGACCTCCTTTGCCATATTCAGGGCTCTTGGAGCAAATCTGTGTGAGTTTGGTTGTGCCCTAACCCTTATTGGTGGCACCTGACGTGTCAGTGCTGGCTGCATGGAGTGAGATCTCCCTGGTGAAGAGGAAGGGGAGTCTTATCCACAGGAGGCTGGGAACAACAGAAAGAACCTCATTGGGATGCTACAAAGAAATATCAGCCTTGTCCCTATTTCCAGCCTTTTTTGCAAAAAAATAGCTGAGATGTTTTCTATACAGAAACCTGGTGCAGAGTTTGTCCCCAGCTGGCTGCCTGCAGGAACAGCCACATGTGGGCCTCTGGCCCCATTTTATTCCTATGACAAATGCCAAAGCGTGGCAAAAGCCCTGCCAAGATGTGTTGTTCTCCTGGACCCTAAGGCATCCCTACCCAGGGGTTTACAACAGGAGAAAATCCTCTGTGAGCTCATTCCCTCTTCCTTCAACGACGCTCATTCCAAATGAGGTTAAAATTCATCAGGAAAGGTGGGAATCTACCGCTCTGCAGTATTGGCAGATTTTGGCCATGGGAGCAGGAGCTCTCTTGCCTATGAATAGGGATTAATCCTGTGCCCCTGAGTTGCTTAGGTCTAATTTTGGGGACTCCAACGGTGTTACTCTGGATTTACACCATCATAACCGGGAACAAAATCTGGCCCTAAATATAGGAAGGCACAGCAGGAATTGGGGAAGGGCATTTTTTCTCACTGATGAAAAACTACTCATGCTTACAAGGGAAACAGGATGTCCAAGGTGTTTGTGGGACCCCTCCTGGGCCCCCTCTTGGTGTCCCCATCCCCATTTCCCTTCTCTTCTTTTTTTTTTTTCCAGTCTGCACACAACTTTTAGTTTCCCGACCCGATGAAGAGAATATAAGTTCCTATTTACAGCTCATAGACAAATGTCTAATCCACGAGGTGAGTCGTGTCAGATCATCTAAAACTGTTGTTCCCATCACTTGGAAACTGTTTCCAAAGTATCTGTTTATGTAAACCTTTCGGTTTCTAACACAAATATTTTTGGGGGGTATTAATAGTAATTCTGACAGAACAGGCTTGGAGTGGGCGGTAGCTCCAACGTGGTGCACGGAAATGTTGCTTCCCCCCATGCTGGTTTAATTGCCAAGGCCTGGAGCTGGGAAATTCATCTGGCTCGTGACAGTCCCATCAACAGCTGGATGAAAGGAAGAATCTCAGGATGAATGTGCAGGCGGTTTCCATCAGACAGAGCCGGCGATCCCTTGGCGTTGCCTCCTCTCGTTTCACAGCACGTGGTCTCGGGATTTTGCAATGGGGATTTTACATCTGTTTCTGCTCCCAGCAGATCTGCCTTGGCTGGGTGATGGCTTGGGATGGCCCAGATTGTGCCACAGGGCTCTGGCACGCTCCTGCCCAGTGGCAGGGAGAGATGGCTGGTGGCCCTGGTGTCCTGCAGTGTCTCCTACCCACACTTGGCTGTACCTGGAAGAACGAGCTGCTTCCATCACCTGCCCATACAGCAGGGAGCAGAAGTGGTGGAAGCTGAGGCCTGGGGCCAGAGAGCAAAGCCAGGAGGACATGGAACTTTTCCCAAAGTGCCTGCACTTTTCCCACCAGAGCCACCCCATGTCCCAGGACCACCCTCTGCGTTGGCTCCAGCGTAATCAGCGTCAGGAGAGAGCGTCTCCTCCAGAATAGTTCAGAGCAATCAAGTCAGGCACTAATTAGCCTCCAGATTATCCTCTGGAGACTTCTGCTCCTCTCCAACAGAGACCTTGGTAGTCTAAAGTTAGCAGTGGTGGCACGTGGGTGTCCCTGTCACCCACACCTCCCGCCTGGAGCTCTGGGAGCAGGTCTGTCCCTGCCAGGGTGACCTTTGCAGGGAGCCTGAGTGGGTGACAGGCTCACCCTGGGTGACCTCCCTCAGAGCCAGTCAGTGCCAGGATCACAGCCAAGCTCTGCCCTGACCCGAAAAGGGGGATAGGATGCAGGATGCCACAGGGCAGCTCAGCTTTCCAAATCCCAGCTTTGCCCACCCTGGCAGCATTTCTAGAGCCACATGCAGGTGACAAGTGTCACCACCCGTCGGGACCCACCATCAAACCCCTGTTTTGCCAAAAGGAGTTGGCAGCCTTGAGGCAGAGCTGGTCTGTCACTCTGGGACACAGGGAATGCCACCGGAGCATTTTCTCCACCTGACATGAGTAAATTCTGAAGAAAGACCAGTGTTTCCCCCTGGACATGCTAGTGGGGCTCAACTCACCCCATTCACCTGCTCCAGCTGCTTTGCTTTCCCCGCACACCCACATGCACATCCCTGCTCGCTTTGTCCATAAGAATAGTCACACATTTCCTATTTTCTTCTCTCTTTTTTTTGGGCAGGCGTTTACAGAGATCCAGAAGAAGCGGCTGCTGTCATGGAAACAGCAGGTGCAGAAACTCTTTCGGTCTTTCCCTCGGAAATCCCTCCTGGAGCTGTCAGGCTATCGGCAGCAGAGGAGGTATGCGGGGTTTCGGGAGGGGAGGGATGGATGCAGTGGCCAGAGCAAGAGCACTCCCAAGTGGGAACAATGTCTCTCAGAGGGAGGGGTGGGTTCTGCTGGATTCAGGGCCACGTTTGGGGAGGGAGGAGGGTTGGAAAAGCTTCAGCAATGAAATCCCAGGTGCTGGCTGGGAACGGAGCACAGCAGTCACTGTCCTTGTGTGTGTGGTCACTGCCTTCCCCTCCAATCCCACCCTGTCTCCATGCCTCCAAACCCAGCACTTGGCAGCTGTGCAGCGTGTCCCCAACACTGGGCTCTTTCGCTGCTGCCCTTTGATGATGGCATCAGCACTGGAGTTTCCTCAGAAAGCTGTCAAGTGGTGGAAAAAAAGGCTGGAAGCTTTCAGAGGGTGCAGAGCCAGAGGTGCAGTAGAGAGCAGGCAGGACTGTGTTGGGAACACCATGTTTGCTCACTTCCATGGTGATGCTGGATGTTGGGAGATCCTAGAAAGAATAGGGATTGTGCCAAGAAGAGGTATTTTTAAATGACTTTTAACAACGACATCAGCCCTTTGTTTCATTCTGCAAAGCCTGGATTGTTGCAAGTTCTTCATTCTCTGAAAAGAAGGTGTTTTGGAGATAACTGGGAGTATAGGAACTCCAGGATGAGATTTCAGGAAAGCATCTTTAGCTCAGCCCTCCCTAATAAAACTTGAATTCGTCAGGTCATTCTAACCAAATTTTACAGAACTTGAGAAGTCTCAGAGCGGGGGCGGGGGGATTATATTTGTGAAAATGAACCTCCTGGAAGGGGAGAAAGAAAACCCAACAGCATAAGCTGAACTTTAATTAGACACTGGAGAACCCACTCATGAGAGATCTCAAAGAAATCAGGTTCCTGGGGCATTACCTGAGTTATTTTAAATTGTATTTAACAACAGGCCCATTTTGCAGGAGTGAAATAAACTTTAAAGGAAACAAATGTGGATCTGAGAACTGCAGAAATGCGGGAGGGTGACTGGCAGACAGGAGGAAAAGAGGATGCTGCACATCCAGACTACCTCCTTCCCGCTGTCTGTGCAGGATGGAGGGACCACCCTCGGTGGGATGGGAGGGTCAGGACCCCCTCGTGGGGGTCAGTGTCTCACCTGGGGGCTCTCTCTGTCCGCAGCCGAGGCTTTGGCCAGTCGAACTCCCTCCCGACAGCCGGATCCGCAGGGGCAGGGCTTGGCCGGAGGAACCCCCGCCAGTTCCAGATCCCCTCCCGCAACCTCCCCACGGCCAGGCTGGGGCTGCTGGGCCCCACTGGGCTGCTGGGCACCCCCCAGCGCAGCCCTGCTGCCAGCCCTGCCATCCTCAAGCAAGGCAGACAGGTTGGTCGGCATTCGTGGCATCTCCAGCTCTTCCATTCCTTTCCCACAAGCTTCCTTTGCTTTTCCTTCTCTAACTTGCCCAGATCCCCGCTTTTTTTCCCCACTCTTCAAGCAGTTTGCAGGCTTTGGGTTGTGCTCCCCTCTGTGCAGTGGGATGTGGAAGTGGGACCAGTAGGAAGGGGACAAACCAAGTGGCAGAGGGGGAAAAGCTGAGTCCTTAAAGTGGCTTATAAAATAGGGAGAGGGGATTTTGATAAGAGCAGATAATGGTCAGAGAAGGGGGAAAGGTTTTAAATTGACAGAGGGGAGATTTAAATGAGATACTGGGAAGACTCTGCGAGGAAGCCAAGGCCCTGGCACAGGTTGCCCAGAGAAGCTGTGGCTGACCCTGGGATCCCTGGAAGTGTCCAAGGCCAGGCTGGATGGTGCTTGAAGCAACTTGGTCCAATGAAAGGTGTCCCTGCCCATGACAGAGGGTTGTAACTAGATGATCTGTAAGGTCCCTTCCAACCCAAACTATCCTATGATTCTACAAGCCCAAAGTGGTTGTAAACCCTTGGCACAGAGGGCTTTGCTTTGTATCCCACGCTTTGTGTTTGCTCCCCACAGAACCTGTGGTTTGCCAACCCCGGGGGCAGTAACAGCATGCCCAGCCGGAGCCACAGCTCGGTGCAGAGGACACGCTCGCTGCCAGTCCACACGTCCCCGCAGACCATGCTGATGTTTCAGCAGCCAGGTAGGCAGCAGAGGGGCTTTTCCACTTACCCACAGCTGGGTGAGACGAGGGGAGGTGAGAAGAGCTGTGCTGGTGAGCCTCCCCACAGGCACACGGCCCATGCTGGCACAGTGTGCTCCCACCAGGGTATCTCTGCGTTCCTGGGTTAACCAGAGACGTTGCTGGAGGGATTTCTGACCCTGTGTATGTCATCTTGACCCTATGGATCAGGGTGCTGGTGCCTTACCTGGCTTGCTTCTGAGGGGCTCATGTCGGGCGGGAAGGTGGTTACTCATCCATCGCTTTTTCCTCCTGGATGCACACGGAGCCCTGGTGCGGAAGGACTGCCTTCATGCACTCAAGGGAGATTCTTTCCACAGTGCGTGTGAAGGGAAATGGTGCTGTGTCAGTGCTTCCTTCCCAAACACTGCCAAAGTGCTCCTGTATATAGGAGCATCCTCTGATTCAGGGAGGATCCCGCTGACCTTGGACCCTGGACCTGGAGCATCCTGGCCCTGAGGAAGCCTGTTTGTGTATCCCTTCCTTTGCCTTTGAGCGTGCCTTTTCCTACCAACACATAACAATTTACACCTCGGGACAGGGAATCCATCCCCCAGTAAACTCACCCTCATCCCTGCACTCCTGCTGGTTGGGGCTGGCAGCTCCCTGGCCTCACACGCTGGTGGTGTTTGACTGCAGCATTTGGGCAGCAAATGTTCTGTACAGCAGGAGCAGCAGCTGTTCCTGGGTATTGATTAAACACCAGGACAAGGGCACATTTCTCAGGCGTTGGAGGAGAATAAATGGGTTTCTCTTCGCACGTCAGCCTGCGGTGGATGAGGGTGTAGGAGGATTGGGGAGCCAAAGACATGGATTAAGTTGCAAGGAAAATAAGCAATGATGTGATGCTGGGCTCACAAACCACTGTTTGCCGGGCTGTGGGGGGACCTCAACCGGCCTGGATCTCATCCCATGTTCCTGTGAGCCAGTGGAAAGTGGGAGATGCCGTCCAGCACAGTAGCACAAGCTGTATTTGCAGGTTTTGCTGCGGGCTGGGGAAAGTTTGCTGCTGTTTAGATTAGGACGAGGGTGTTGGAACCCCCAAAACTTCATGAGTATGTCCTACTTTTTGTGCTCAACCCCCAGGGATGTGGCAGCAGTGACGTGGGTGACTGAGTGGGAGCCAAGCTGGTGCTGGAGAAGCCAGACAGTTTCTCTGCTGGTCTGTGCTGCCATCCCATGTCCAAGCACTAACCCTGCCTGCACAGACAGCACCCATCCCCAGGAGATGATCGGGGCTGCCCTCTCCCTGGGAGGGGTTTCTGCTTTCACTCCAGCTGCCCCTCACTTCTCTTACCAGCACCTGAACCCCCTCAGATTCATCCCTTATGGATAACAGGGGGTGATGACTGCTTTTGTGAGTGAAGCTTTACTTGGTTTTACTGTGAGTCCTGTCAAACCCTCCTGGGGCATTTTTCAGATGTTTTCCCCACACAGACCAGGCAGGCAGGGTCTCTGCCAGGTCCCTGACCAGAGTCTCCTATTCCCTTTCTCCCTGCAGAGTTCCAGGTGCCGGTGACTGAACCTGACATCAACAACAGGCTGGAGTCCCTGTGCCTGAGCATGACGGAGCACGCACTCAGCGGTGAGCATTCCCTCCTCCTGGGGCTCTTCCAGCACGTCCACGCCGCCTCTGCTGAGCCCCCCAGCACCTGCCCCTGCCCCGTGCCCCCCAAAAGCTGGGACAGGCTGTGGCTGTGAGAGTGGGACGGCGGCGGGGCTGGATGCAGGGATGCTCCCCGGAGTGATCACATGGGAATATTGGCTTCTCTCAGCGAGGTGGCCTGGGCAGGGGGTAAAGCCGAATGCAGGGATTGCACCAGCACTAGTGGAGTCTGTGCTAATTAGCCACTCGTCAGCTTGCTAATGATAATTAGTGTTAGCTCGCTACTCTCATTAGCTCTTGATAAAGCCCCTGCCGCCGGCACGCTCAGATGGGTCACAGGCTTTGGAGTGTTGTACCCTTCTGGCACTGGATCCCTCGTTTGGCTGGGGGTGCCCCACAGCTGGGGGCTAAATCCCTGCCAGGCGCTGTGCCAGGGGCTGTGCCGGGCACTGTGCCCTGGGGCTGGCAGTCCACACAGCCGGGGGTGCCAGCGGATAACGGGCACGGGGAGGGAGGAGAACCGGGGCAAAAACAAGTGGGGAAGATGGAAAAGGCAGCAGCAGCAGCGCGATGGAGAGCCTGGTGCAGCACAAAGCACCGGCACCAGAAGCTCCCGGTGTCCCTTGCCGACGCACTGGACCCCCAAGCACAAGGGATGACCCCCAGCGATGGGATGAGCACGGCCGCCGGCATCGCCCGGATTCCCCAATGACCAGCTCGGGTCTCGCTGCGGAAATCCCGGACTGTGACGGATGGTTGAGGACAGGAGCCCTTGGAGAGGACGAGTGCCACCAGGAGCCCTCGGGGAGGACAAGTGCCAGCAGGCTTCCTGCGGATGCAACAGCCCTTCCCGGGGAGAGGAACACGAGAGCAAGGACTGTGGGAAGCAGCAGGGCCCTGGCAGCATCCCTGGCTGGGAAAACAAGGACACTTCTGTCACCCAAAGCGTTTCTCCGGCGTGTGCCCAGCCGAGGCTTAGCTGTCTTGTTCCTCTGCAGGGTACTGTTCCTCCAAGTTATTTTTTTCCAGGTCGCATTCCCCGAGCCTCTCCAAACTGGTCGTGCTATAAATAGCTCTTAAAAAAATAAACCTTTCGGGGGAGAAAAAAAAAAAAAGGCGTAACAAACCTGTTTGTTTTTAGTGTCAGGGGGGAGGTGGCTGTGGTGCACCAAGTGGTAACAGGGAGTTCTCTGTTCCAGAGCCACTCTGGGAGCTGCCTCCCACCACTCTCCATCCTGGGGATGGGGTTTGGGATGGGGAATGGGGGTGGGATTAGGGCTGGAGGGTTGGGAGTGCTGTTGGGTGCTGATTTCTGCCCCCGGGGGGTGGGGACAGGGTCAGTTGTGAGGCTTTGGGGTGAGTCACAGACCTCTCACTCCTGGGATTGGGTTGTGGCTGGATGCATCCCTGCTGTCACGGGATGCTGGGAAAGGGCTCTGGGGAGACAAAGGACTCCTGGGGCTTTTTCTCTTTCCATGATCCTCAGATGGAGGAAAATTTTGCATCCTCTGTGGTGCAGGTGTTGCAGGGCTGGGTGAACTGTGGGCAAGGCAGCCCCTAGGAGCAGCTCTGTCCCTGTCCCCTGAGTCCTGGTCAGGGGAACGTGAACTTGTCCTGCTGTAGGAAAGTCCCAGACTGTCATCTACCTTGTGACAAGTCCAGGCTGCCCAGAAACCCACTCTGCTCCTGGAAAAGCTGTTGTGGGGTTGTGGCAGAAGGCCTGGCCTGGTGTTGGGACAGTGACTCAGGAGCTGCTATGGGGTGGGGACAGTTGGTGGCACAGAGGGACCAGCAGAGCACTGACACCCCAAAACCCTTCTGCACCCCTTGGGGAGATGGGAGGTGGTGGGGGTGGCCCCAACACCAGCTCGCTGTGGGGGCTGTGGGTTGGGGGAACTGTGGGGGTCCATCCCCCAAATCCCCAGCTTGGGGGGTACCAGTGCTCACTGCAGCTGCTCCTAATTCTCCCTTCCCGCTTGCAGATGGTGTCGACAGAACCTCCACGATCTAGAAGGCGTCGCCACGGGGACGCTGGCCAGGACAACAACTGCTGCGGGTCCAGCGGCGAGGTCGGGGCTTGAGGGAGCCTCAGCGATAGCTTGCATCCTTTCTCCTCTCTCCTCTCCTCTCCTGTCCTCTCCTCTCTCCTCTCCTCTCTCTCCCTCTCTCTCCTGTTTTAATTTTGTGAATGTGTAGATTGTCCTTGTGAACATACCATTAGACTTGGATTTGTGTTGTCATTTATTACATCCATGCTAGGGGGGGAAAAAGACGGCAAAAAAATCTCAGCGACGATGATGAAGCAGCATGGGGAGGTTGGGGGGGACGTGGAGGAGGAGGAGGAGAGTGCTGACAACAGAGGGTTCACCGGAGCACCGTGGGCAAACCCTGTTCCTGGAGGAGGATACCAAGGAGCACGGAACAGCACACGGGGCTGTGTGACCAAAAACCCTTTGGGGAGGATTTGCCTGCCCTGCCCAGGGCCTCGGGGCCGATCCCGTCTCTCGAGTTCCGCCAGATTCGGGCATGGACTGACCCGGCAAACCCAGATTGAAACAGAAATAATAAAATAACCCCAAAATTTCTTTTCAGTTTAGCCAAGAGAACCACAGTGTGGAGGCAGCGTTGTGCTCAGGGCAGCAGAGGGTCAGCAGGTGCCCGTTCCTGCGCCCCGGTTGGATCGGGATGTGGGATGGAGTGGGGGCATCTCGCCCAGAGGAGGGTCCCGGGGGGAGTCTGGGAGTTGGGGGACACTGGGAGAGGTTCCATGTCTGTTGCCTTGTCTGCACAGGTACTGGGAAGCTGCTGCATCCTGGCTCCACACATCTGGCCCAGCCTGCCGAAATCCACCCTTAAGGGGCTTTTCTGGCATGGCCAATGAGGGATGAAGGAGCCCCCAAAAAACCCCCAAGCCACATAGGGCACCAAAATACAGCTGCACAGTCCTGTTTTCTTGGATTAACCATGTGCTGGGCAGGAGATGGGGATGGCAGTGGCTGGGCTGCCCCTCACTGACCGCTACTTTTTATAATGGGAGCTGAATTTGGTGTAAAATTGGTGACTCTGACCCAGCAGTGCTCAACCTGCAGCAATGCTCCCACCGGTCCCAGTGCTGCTCCGAGTCCTCTGATGGAATAATAACAAATGTAAAATCAATTAATTGAGGTGATGGGTTGCAGCAATATTTCCAAAAAGGGGGGTGAGGACATGGGCAGCAGTATGTGCCGGGGTAGGAGGGAGCAGGACTGGGGCCTGAAGAGGAGCTGGAACATGGGCAGGGCTGGGAGATGTGTGGATCCTTTTGTCATGCAGCGTTTTTAAGTTGTTTTTCTTAAAAAAAAAATACATATAAATATATATATATATATACAAAAACCCAAGTGCCAAATGCAATGTTCAATGTTTGCTGTTCCTTGGTATCCTGCTTCCCGGCAGACAGGAGATTGAGGGGGGGTGATGGGGAGGGTGGAGAAGGGAAAACCTGAAGGCCAGGGAGGTTGGGAAGAGGTGTGAGGAGGTGAAGGTGAAGCAGGGTCAACGCTGGGGACCTGGGTCACCCCCGAGCACCCCCAGCTTGTGAGGTGTGAGCGGAACCGCCGTAGCAGGAGCCTCCCTCAGGGAGACTCCAGTGTATTTGCAGAGCTGAAATTCTATTTATTCCTTCGCTGACTATGGACACAGAGGTTTTCTGATTGTTCAGAGAGATTATTTTGGATATTTTACCTATTAACTTGCTATGGCTGGGAACCATGATAATGTCTGTTATTAACAACCACCAAATAATTCAATTGTTTTTTCCTTTTGTTGTTAAAAAAAGAAAAAAAGCTTATTTTCCATTGACAGTGTAGAGGTCAATAACGACTTAGTTGTGTTTGCTGTTTCTTGTTTTGTTTCTTGAGTAAAAACAACAAAAATGTGGCTTCAGTTGCGTTCGGGAAGTGCTGCCTGGCTCTGGCTGCCGGTGCTGAGTGCGGGCGGCAGAGCTCCAGGGAAAGAAGCTTAAAAGGGAAAAAAAAAAAAAAAAAAAAAAAAGAAGAAAAAAAAAAGCTTGAATCCTAAAAGAAATAAAAGTTATTTATAGAAAGAAAAAAAAAAAAGAAAACGAAACAAAAAAAAACCCCAAACCCAACAGTTGCATAAGTGAGGCTGTGAAGTCAAATATTCAGTAATAAAGCGGCAGTGCCTTTCTTTTTGTATCCCCCGCTCGCCCCACTGCAACTGTCCCCTCCCTGTCCTGTCGGAGATGCCGCCGCGAGGTCCTGGGCGTCGGGCGGGCAAGTGCCCCGCTCCCGCTGCTCGCCCAGCTCCAGCCCCGGGCCCCCCAGCGCCGCCGGGGACCTTTTCGTGGTGCTGCTCCCCTGAGCCGTCCCCGGCCGCCGGGAGCCGGCCAGCCCAGCACCCAGAGTGGCCTTGGCCCGGCGGATGCTCCGGGGGACACGGCCCCTGTCCCTTCAGCGCCGTCCCCAAACCCAGGGACAAGCCCCGAGCTCGGCTGGAGCTGGGCTCTGCCTCTGCTCGCTCAGCTCAGCAAAACCCTCGGAGGGGTTCGGGGGTCGAGCCTGGCCAGCATCCAGCAGGAAAATCCCAAACCGTGATTGAGTTGGGTCAGCACTTAGGAAACGATTTCTGTTGTCACCTTTCTCCATGTCGGGGGTGCGGCCGTGCCCCAGGTTTGGCTTTTGGAATGTGCCTGATGGAAAGTGGGTCCCGCAGACGTCTATAATTTGCACACAGCGACGATAAAACACTAAAGTTGATTTTATACAAGTCATCAGAGTTTGCAAAGTGAGTTTTATTTTTTGTATTCCTTTATCTTTACTTAAAGGTGAATGTGTATTCCTCTGGGAGGAATAGGAAGAAAAAAAAATACATAAAAAAACAGGAATGTTAATAATGTTAAACAGAATACTTCCTCCCTTATTAATATATATAACCCTGATGTATTTATGCCTATTGTAAGCTGACTTTAAAGAGCTTTGACCTCTCTTCTGTTGCATGCCGTTCCCGGGCAGCCTCTCCTTGTCCATGCATGCCTTTTGTCCTGGTTTTTCTGTACAAAGTTAGTGCACAAAAGAACTATTTTTGCCTAGTTAATGTTGCCGAGCAATGCCTATTTTTTAAATTTTAATTTCTTTTTTTGGTCATATATGGCAATAGCATGTTTGTTACATGTAAAAGCTTCCCGATATAAAGAAATACTAATGTTTGGAGGTGCCGGTCTTTGCAAGTGTACAGTTTTCCAATGTTGTTCCCAGTGAAACACCCTCGTGATTTCCACTTGCTCCGATGTATTTATTACTCATTTCCTCCCGTGTAACTAGGAACCATGGCTATATTTCATATCTGCGCTATATTGAAAGTGAAGGGAGATGATTAATACAAGGTTTTGTAACACTGGGGTGTGGCGCCTCCTTATTTATCCTCTTTTTGGCAGGCGGCTTCGGACTCCTTAACACAAAAAAAAAATGGAGTTCACTGGATATTCATCCCGTGGGTGAGAGGGGAGGAGCAGCACAGTTCCACAGGGGGTTGGGGATCTTTATTTAAAGCCTGTGGCAGAGCTTCCAAAATCCCTGGCATTCCCCACACAGCTGCTTCACTGTCCCTTTGGGATGCCCACGCCCCAGGAGGTGTTTGCATACAGGGTTTTCCTTTCACTTCGGCAGGAATTGGGCCTGTAGCAGCTCAGAGGCTGCGGAGGCAAATGGAGGAGCTGGCTTGGCACAGAGCAGGTGTGTGGAGACTTTTGGGGTGGGATTTTAAGGTTGGGTTCTTTCTGGGCTTAAAACCTGCGGATTTGAGACTGTCCTCGGGCTGGAGCGAGCAGGGAAGGACACTCAGAGCTGGCATTGCCACTTCCCATGGATATTCTGCTGCGGGAAGTGCCAAGGGCAGCACCTTCTGCCCCTGGTTTTTTCATATTTTCTCAGACTGAGCCTCCCCATCTCCAGGCTGATCACACCCAGCTCTGCAGGCTCTTCTCAGCCAGTCCAAGCTCTGCCTCATCAGCTTGGCCATTCCTGCATTCAGGTCCAGGGATGCCCTCCAGAGACTTCCCGGGTGTCCTGGGCCCTGCTCGCTGTCCCTCCACAGGCATTGGGGTGGCTCAGGTCCCCCATGAGGAGCAGAACTTGCAAACATGGGGTTTCTTCAGGTTGTTTGAGTGCTTCATCTACTGCTTCTCCTGGGATGAGGTTCCTGGTGAGCTCCCCAAATGCCCATAGGGCCAAGACCCCGAAATAATGTCCTCAAGCTCTTTCTATTTAGGATGCTCCTGAACATCCCGAGCAGGGCTACCTCAGGAGGGAAATATTTGCCTTGGTGTTCAGTCCTACCTGAATTTCCCTGTCCATGAGAGCATCCACATCCACAGCCCACTGGCCACAGCTCCCTGCACTCATCAGGAGCTGGCCTCCTGGCACAGCTCAGACAAACCTAAATCCCAAAAAAACACCATTTCCTTCCACAGTTTGCTTTTCCAGGTCCCTGTGCTGCTGTCTGGGTCTCACAGCGCGGGGTTGTTGCACTAACAGAGAGTGGAAAGAAAAAGGAAAAGGCAAAAAAAAATGGGATGGAAAACTGGAGTTGGAGGGGCTGAAAAGGCTCCAAGGAAAGTCTGTGGCAACCACGTGTTAGGGAGAGTTTGTGGGTCCTGCTGGCTAGCAAAAGGAAAGAGGCTTAAAAAAGGAAAAGCAGGAGGGAAAAAAAAATTCCATGCTGCTGAGAGCCATTGGATGAATCCATTCTGGACACTGAAGGCTTTACCAAGCGGTGCACTCGGATTACACCACACCTGAGTCCCGTCCAGCCCATGGAAATCAGGTCCCCTTCTCCTGCCCGGCAGAGGCTGCAGCCCATGTCCAGCCGGCAGCAAAGCCAGGAGCCGGTGGCCACTGTTTCAGCAGCTGCTGTGCTGTTGTGATCCCAGCAGGAGCTGGATAACCCCAGATTTGTAAACATCATCTTTTCCATGTCTGCCTATTCCAAAAGGTGATGGAAAAGCAGCCCCAGCCCTGGAGCCCCCTCCAGGGCGATGATCCAGTCCCTTTTACCTGACCCCTGGCTCCCGGTGTGGGTACAAATTCCTCATATTTAACAGCGAGGGGAATGTCCCAGGGAACAACCTAGCAGCAGCAGCAGGCAGGGATTTCCCACTGCAGGGAAGTTTTTATGCAAGATGGAGAGGGCTTTTCCAGCAGAGCTCCTCGGGATCAAGGAATAATTAATTTCCCACGTCTGCTGGCTGCGGCTGCGCGGGAGAGGCCGGGTGATGCCGCTGGCCTGGCTGCCAGCCAGGAATACACTCCCAGGATGTACAAATAACCAGCTGCTCCTGGCAGCCCTGGGCTGGCAGCCCAGGCCAGCAGCGTGACCACTCAGAGTGGCCTCTCTCACCACCAGGGAGCTGCTTTTAGCTGGGATCAGCAAGGGGCTGGGGAATGTGTACCTGGAATGGGCACCTTGGGGTGCTGGAAGTGGCAGGGCTGGGTGGTCCCTGCGGACAAAGGGTCCTGGCATGGGATCAGCTTGGGTGACTGACATCCCTGGAGGTCCCCATGGCTTCATCCAAAGCCCAGCACAGGCAGAGCTGGTGCCTGCAGGAGCAGAACAGCAGGGGACCAGTTTTAAACTGAAAGAGGAGAGATTTAAGTGGAAGGAAGAAATTCTTTACTCAGAAGGTGGTAAGGCCCTGGCACAGGGTGCCCAGAGAAGCTGTGGCTGCCCCATCCCTGCCAGTGTCCAAGGCCAGGCTGGATAGGGCTTGGAGCAACCTGGGCTAGTGGAAGGTGTCCCTGCCCATGGCAGGGGATTGGTTGGAACAAGATCTTTAAGGTCCCTTGCAACCAAAACCATTCTGTTTCTATGATTTCCCCTCTTTTCTTTATGAAAACACCCCACTAACAGCCTGGTCAGAGGAGATGTGGTCCAGCTCAGCTAAAATCCCCACTTTTCTAAAGAAAATAGATTTTTGGGCTAATTTAAAAAAAAATAATATTTTTTAAAATACCTCATCCTGGCAGGTAGCCTCTGCTTTTGGACAAACCAGCTCCATCCCCATCCCGGTGAAGAGGCAGTACAGGTGGGTGTTTGCAGTACCACCCGGCAGTGGGACGCAGTGGAAGCACTAGGTGCCCCTCTCCTACCCCCACGCCCCCAGCCTGGCATCGGGGTGATCCCTGAGCCTCCCGAGAAAGCATTTCCAGTCCCAGCTCCTCCTGCGGCGAGCAGAGCTCGGGCTGGGCTCAGCAGAGGGAGCCACAGACTGCATCCCCGGGTTGGCGCTGCGGAGCCGGCACCGGCCGAGCCTCCGGCCCCTCTGGGCTTCCCTGACCTCTGGGCAGCCCTGACCTCGGGCGTCACCCAGCTGGAGCAGAGCCTTTGCAAACCCCCTGCCAGCTCTTCCTCCTTCCCTCCCTCCCACTGCTGCTTCCCTACAAAACCTTTCCCATCCCTCTCTCTCCTCCAGCACCAAGACCCATTTCCCTCCCAGTTGCTCTCCCCCGGTGAAGAGCAATGGAAAAGTGGCTGGAGAAGGTAAGCACAAACCTGGTGTGCAGCCCCCCGAAGCCCAGGGCTGGCACCTGGGGCTGTGCCAGTTCGGCTCCCCATAGCCAAGGGCTGGCACCCTACACAGCTTCAGAAACCAGCAGAGATCACAGAATGTCCTGAGCTGGAAGGGTCCCACGAGGATCACTGAGTCCATCTCCTGACCCTGCACAGACACCCCAACAATCCCACCCTGTACATCCCTGAGAGCGTTGTCCAAATGTTTCTTCAACCCTGGCAGGAGTGGCGCTGTAACCACTTCCTTGGGGAGCCTGCTCCAGTGACTGTATCCTGAAATTTTGCCTTTTTCCTACACCCTGGAGCACTGCAGCATGTCCTGGCTGGAGCAGTGGCTGTCACCTCCTCCAGGCATTCCCACAGCTCTCCAGCAGGTCCAAGCCTTGTTCCAGCACAAGGGAGCTAAAGAAATGCCAGCTGCAGGATGAGCTATGGCTTCCCTGGTGGAACCACGGGATGCTGAGAGGGTGCAGAGTCCCCCACAGCCGGGGCAGGAGGGAGCAGAAGCACGGACACCTTCCCACAGCCCCTGGTCAGGGGTGTAAGGGACGGTCCGAAGATCCCTCCTGTGCCTCACGATCATTGCTAAGGACAGAGACTGAGCACGGGGGTCCTGGCCTGGCTGAGGTGGGATGTCTGCCAAGTGCTGCCTGCAGGTGTGCCCACTGGGAGCTGGTACCCATTCCTGAGGAACTGTGCAGGTCACGGTGGGCTGCATGGTTCTTGCTGCCAAGGCAGGGAGGACGGCGCTGCAGTGAAGAGGAATGGCCTGTCCTGTACCTGTCCTGTGCCTGTTTCCCAAAGCACTGGGCCTCGTAACAATGGCTATAGATTTCCCCACCTCTGGGCCAGTTGCCTCTCACTTTTGAAAAGGACTATAAAGGGACTTTCTAAACTAACTGAGATGAGATCTCCCCACGGAAAGAAGGCGAATCTACTGGCAGGACCACGAAGACTTCACCGCATCTGTTGGTAGCTATTCCCCCCCTTTTTCTTCCTCTCTACCCTTTTACTTTGTTTTCTTTCTCTCTTTCTCTCCTCTATGGTGTTACCACGTTGTGGGCACTTAATAAAAGTGCACTGTTTTGATTAAACTGAAATCCCTTGTGTCCTTCTGCACTCTGAGATCAATAATTGAACCATCATGACCCCCACTCCTATTAGCAGATCGTGACAGAGGGTCCCAGGAATGACTCCCTCCATGGCATCCACACATCCCAGGCCAAAGCAGCACCACTGTGTTCTGCCTTGGCACTTCTAAAATCATTTTCAGGTCTGTGCAGTGGAGTTGATCCCTCTTACAGTGGGTTTTTCACCTTTGCTTTACTGTTGCAATCCTGGTGTGGAGAAGCAGAGCAAACAGAGGGAACATGGTACAGTTCACCTGCCAAAACCAGCCCTGCAGTGCCCCGACACCGAAAACACAACATAAAGTTGTTAAAAACTACCAAAACATTCCTTGTGATTCTATTCTTTGTGTATTTTAGCAAAATTTCTTTGAATGCTGTGATTTATTTTCTGTCCCTCCCAGGCTAAGACTTATTAACAACAGCTTTAATGTTTTATGTCCCCTCAACTCCTAAATCACGAGTGTAACTTTAAAAACAACTGGAAGGCAAAGCTTTTCCTAGAAGTTTTTTCCAGGAGCTGGACAGAAAGGCTTGGCCCAGGCTCAAAGGGCACAGCTGATTAAGGCTCTTTCCCAACTCCAACAGTGCTCCAAAGAACAGGGGCAGGTAAGGAGCTGTTAGAGCTCATTAGGCAACTCTCCAAAGTGTGGGAGGTTGTGAAGGCTGCACGAAACCTCTGGGCTGATCCCAGCCCTTACCTGCAGCCACTCAGTCACTGGAAGGCAGATTTTTGTCTAGAAAGAGCCTAATTTGGGGTCCACAGGTAGAGGAAGGTGCTTAAACCGAAGCATCCTGGTGGGCTTGGCAGTGCTGGGATAACTGCTGGACTCAGTGGTCAGGGAGGGCTTTTCCAACCCTAATGATTCCATGATAAACCTGAACACAGGGAGTGAGGACCAAAGAGCCCAGGACCTGGCTGGATATGGCTCAGGGGTTTATGGACTGGTCACTCCACAGCACAGGGGCAGGAGGTGATGGGAGACACCCAAAGCAACCACAGGGATAGAAAAAGCCTCAAAGAAGCTGCTCAGACCCTTGGGAAATTAAATTGATAAGCAACACATACCACTGGAGAGCACTAGGATAGGAATGGAGCACATGATAAATCAGGTGGAATCCTGGGAAATGGGGCAGGTCAGGGCTAGGAGGATGTCCCCTTATTGAACAGGGTTTGGTCCTTCTGTTTTAGTTTTTTGTTTCAGGGTTTTGGGGGTTTTTTTAAGCTATAAACACTTTGAAGTGGAATATTTTTTCACCCAAATGAAAACAGATTTTCCCATGATTACGAAACCAGTGAAGCTCCTTCCAAATCCCACACCTTAAAAAAAAAAAAAAAAAAAAAAAAAGGACAGGGAATAGATAATTTCTTGCAGAAGTGCCTGTTTTCCCAAAGAGACCATTTCCCACCACAAGCACCAGCTTGAATCCACAGCTGTGAGAAAGACAGAGCTCAGCCTTACCATGAGGACAGGTCTTGCCAATGCTCCTGGGGCTTCCTAGGAGGGTTATTTCCAAATAATTCAGACCATTTGGATAAAAAAGACACCAGGGGCTGGAGGGGGCTTCATTCATCATCCTTTCTCCCTTCCTGATGCAGCCACAGGCAGCCCCTGCAGTCCCTGCCCTTGGACTTGGGCTCTGCTGCTCCTCAGGAGTCTGGGATCCATGCATTTTACATTTTTCCCCCCTGAATCTCAGCAATATCTGATTCCTGAGAGGCTGGAGGACAGGAGGAATGTCTTTAAGACCACCTGCCCACCCTGCACCCAAATGGTGACCCAACCCTGACTTCAGCTTCGAGGTCTCTTGTCACAGCTATTCCTGGGATTTATTTGTTCAAGTTAATTTGAGCATCCGGCCAGGAACCAAGTGTTTCTTGAGGCCAATTTAAGGTCTCCAGGACAGCTCGAGAAGGGCACAAGAGGACTGTGAAACCCTCCAAGCTCAATGCAAGGAGAAGCCACTGTCACTCCCCATCCCTGCTCCAGTGCCTTCGCTCTTGATTCCTCTGGCTCCAAGGAGCAGCAAGAAGAAGGTGACACCAAATCCTGGAGGGTTTTTTCCCTTCCCAGTCACCAACTGGGGACTCACCCGTGGATAACAGCAACACCCAACCCCTCATCCACGAGGTCAGAAACCATCTCCACCTGAGGAGAGGGAGCTCGTGCCCTTTCCTTGTGCAGTGCCATCACCTGCAGGTGTCCCAAGGATGCTCCCACTGCTGAGGGTAACACTGTGCTTTAATGTTTCAGAGACAATGGACTGGTGTGCAGTACAACAGGGGCTGTACATCCTATACATATTTACACACGGGGTGTAGTTAAAGCTCGTGTATTTGAACAAGACTGACGTTCCAAAAAACCACACCGAGACTTACAACAACAAAAATGGGAACAAAATCCAAGGCCACGAGTAGAGAGAGGTATGTTTTAAGGACTACAGGTCACATGGAAATGAAAAACAGTGGTGGTGTAAAGTGAACTTTATCCTTAATAGAGATAAGTGGTTAAAACACAACTTTTTTGGTACCTCAGGAGCAAGACAGCATTTTACAGAGACTTAATTTCCAAACTAAAGCAAGGAAAGAGAAATAAGTGTACTGGTGTGTGCCCCTTTGGTCCTCAAAATCTCCTTCCAGTTGAGCTAAAAAGAGAGGTTTACTGCCAATTTCAGGCAAGAAAGGTTTAAGGCTTTTCAGCTGGGTATTTGTAACACACTGAAGTGAAAAGTGGCAATTTCAGGAAAACAAATGCCTTGGAGTAAGTGTGGTTTAGCAATGTGCAGCACAGCTTGTTTACACCAGTGACAAACACTGTTACAGCACCTAACCCTACAGAATCCAGGACAGAGGATGGTATAAAAGATTTTCCAATAATGCTGTGAAGGTCATCTAAGTAAAATTAGTGTTACTAAACACATGAGCTTGTTCTCCTTGAAAAAGTTCTTTAGGCCCAATCTGAACAGACATGATTTTCATTTTCTTTCCAACATGGGCTGGAGCAAGAGGGAGGAATGTTGGTGAGATGGAGTTGGCCAGAGCAGGAACTGCCCTTGAGGTTCATGTACAGGACATCTTGGATTGATATCCAGCAAAGCAGCGAGAGCCCTGGGAACCTGTGGGCATCCAACCCCCTGGCTGACATTTGTTTTGCAAGTTCGGTTTGAGGAGGGTGGTTTTCATTTGTGCCTCATCTTTTCCCAATTAAGAGTTACAAAACACCCATTAAAATGGTAACAAAGCAGAAGTTCAGCCAAGTCCAGCTGGACTGAAACTTTTTGTACTTAATTCTGCCACTTACAGAGGTTGCCACATACACAGAGAAAAATGTAGTTTGATTCATTCTGGTGGCCCTGGAAATGCCTTTCTCAGCTGCTCTTACGAAATGAGCTGTTGTCATTCCAGGTTTCTCTGCCCTGAAATGACCCAACCTGTCGGCAGGGAGGGGAGGTACTATGTGCTGTGCTCAAGATTTCATGCTCACCTTTGGTCCAACATTGGAAATGGAAACCTTAGAATGCTTGGAAATCTTCATTTTCACATAATGAGATTAATTTTAGCTTTTCAGTCTAGCCCATAGAAATCCAAGAAGGAAAGCTCAAGATATAAGTATCATTAAAAACCTCTTTGGATACCTCAGTACTCTGCAGACAGACTCCGCAGGGCTTTTTCCTCTCCTCTGTTAAAATTTCCTTTAAAACAGTAAGAAACTGACAGTTCAAGTGGTCAGACATTCGGAGGCACAGAGAAAAAGGTGCATAAACCCCTTTGTACTGAGACAGGACTGTGCCCCAAATAATTCAGGAGTTAATTCCCTGCCTGTTAAGAGGATAGGAAAAATGGAGTTTACACATTTCTCAAACAAACAAAGAATACACAAAAAAGGAAGCTAGTGCTAGCAAGAATATAAAACACACCAGAGGTAACAACTCAGAGGTATAACACACATATCCAGGTACTGAAATAGCCACCGCAGGACTTGCAATAAAACATAGTCAAATAATTCGGGACAATCCCAATCCTACAAAGATCCACATCCTTTCAGGTGTTTCCTGTGCTGCTCCACATTATTCTAATAAACACAACTATTTCATAAATATCCTTTTCACTCCCAAGCCCCTCTTCTCTCCTGACAGCGGGATATTCTGCACTATGGATGGAAAAGCATTTCCAAACCCCTATTTTTAGCTTGGAACTCTGTGACATCAGCATCAGTGGAAATCCAGGAGGAGCCTCCCTCATCCCTGCCTTTTCCATTTGCCTTTCATTGCACAAAGACTATGACAACAATTCACAACGATTTAGTTCAGGATTGGGATGTGGGAACAAGGACAGACAGTGACATGGGACAGAACAATCCAGAGTGCATCCAGAGGGTAACACACTTTCAGCTCCTGATGAGTGTCAGGAATTCTTCACGGGTCTTTGGATCTTCCCGGAATACCCCCAGCATTGTGCTGGTTACTGTTTTACTGTTCATTTTCTGTACCCCACGCATTACCATACACATATGCCTAGGAGAAACGAGAGGGGAGTCAGTGCATCAGGAACACTCCTGGGAAAGGAGCAATCCCTAGGGGAGAGATGTTTCTTGAAGGGTCACATTCAGTTCTGGGAGGGTAACAAAACCTCCACATCCAGAAAGGGCATCTGCAACACCTCAGCTGTGGAAGAGAGTCACATCCTCAGCCACTGAGTGCTGCCTTCTCTGCTCTGATCCCAGAAAATCCCACCTTCCCAAGGTGCATTCTGATCACAGCGACATGCCTGTTTCTAGTCCCAAGCTCTGCTCTTCTCAAGGAGGCAGAAGGAGCACAGGGGCAGGGCATGGATCCAGTGCAGCTGGGACAGCTCCTCACTGCCACTTCTCCACACAGGATCAGGCAGCACCATTTTAAATGTCTTCAGCACATCAGGATTATTAATTTTTTTACTACTACTAGAAATATTTTTATTAATTGGGTTGTTATTATTATTATTGTTATTACTACTCTCTCTGCCTCATAACCAAGCATAGCACACAGCTACCACAGCCAAAGGGGCAACATGCACCAGCTCTGCAGCACAGAGCCAGGATCCCATGGAGCCACGATACCACTCAGGGAACACCTGGGATCACACAGAGCCAGGATCCCACCCACAGAACACCTGGGATCACATGGAATTGGGCTCCCAGCCATGGAACACCTGGGATCACACAGAGTTGGGCTCCCACCCACAGAACACCTGGGATCCCACGGAGTTGGGCTCCCAGCCATGGAACACCTGGGATCACACAGAGTTGGGCTCCCACCCACAGAACACCTGGGATCACACGGAGTTGGGCTCCCAGCCATGGAACACCTGGGATCACATGGAGTTGGGCTCCCAGCCATGGAACACCTGGGATCACACGGAGCTAGGATCCCACCCACAGAACACCTGGGATCACACAGAGCCAGGATCCCACCCACAGAACACCTGGGATCACTTACGTCGCTTCCACGACGACGCCTACCCCGGCGGGCTGTAAGGCTTCTGTGATGGCGATTGCAATTTGCTTGGTAAGGCGTTCCTGGACTGAGGGAACAACAGGGAATTCAGACTCCCAGAATCCCAGAATGATTTGTGTTGGAAGGGACCTTAAAGCTCATCTTGTTCTGACCCCTCCCACCATGGGCAGGAACACCTTCCACTAGGCCAGGTGGTGCCCACCCCCTCCATCCTATCTTCCATTTGTATCCTGGAACAGACTTTTTATTTTCCTGTTTATATTTGCAGCCATTTTGCATTCCATCTCTCCAAACACAATTTGTTCTAACAGCTCCTCCATTTCCTATTTTGCAGTTAGATTTTCCTGCCTCTCTGTTTTGTTTCAGTTTTTAATGTGTTTGTTCCCAGCGTTACTGCTGCACCATTTATTCCACACGCCCAATTTCTCTTCTTAAGGAAAGGAAATAGAGATAAAAAATGAGCTTTGTCCTGCAAAGCTTTGCTTCCTGCATCTCTAGCACCCTCTATTCACCAGCCTGGTGGTCACTGAGACTTCTCTTGCCAAGGATAGGCCAAATTTAACCACAGGACAAAGGCAGTGGGCTCAGCCCAACCCAAGGCTTTGGACCCTGCAGCTTCTTCCCCTTCTCAGGGAAAGGAGGCAGCTGTTGCTTCGTTGCCTCAGACAAGAATTCCTGAAGGCATTTCTCCAAATCTCTGCAGGACAATTCATCCCCAGCAATATCCAATTAGTTTAGTTATTCCTGGCAGCTCTACCTGGTGGCACATTTATCCTCAGAATTAGTTCCAGCCTCCATCTACATTGCTCGGTAGATGTCACCCTTCATGGGGAATGCAAGGGCTAAGTGAAACAGACCTCTTCAAAAAGGGTTTTTCTCCACTCAAACTCCACATCTCTAGTCACCCCCAATTTCCAGCCCCCTGCACTGACCAGGAGAGGAGTGCACACAACAAACCCCAAATTGAATGTTTACCTTGTAGTCTTCTACTGTATATTTCCACGATCCTAAAGGAGAAAGGAAAAAGACAATATTAGAGTTATTTCCAGCTGGCCACTGACTGATCTTCCCAATTAATTCAATGCTACCAAAAGAGCCCACTGTACTGCTCCATGTCCTTCCTGGAAATCCATGGCCACGCCCCAGGCTGGCATTCCTCATGGACTTCCCTTGGAACATCACTGTGTTGAGTGAGAGGTACTCCCCACCTGCAGCCCCAAGGACCATTTTAGGGCAAACCAGTCCCTTCTCCTCTGGTTTCCTTCTGTTAGTTTGGGATTTCTCATGTGTCCACCCACCTGCATTGCACAGTTTTGGGGGAATCCAAAGGCTCCCCGAACCCTAATTCCTGAACATCTCCCTGTGCTTCAGATTAGACCTAATGCTGCCTTAAGGACAATTCAGAAAATTAGTTCCCAGGAGGCCGCTGAAATTGAGCAAGAAATGTTTTGGATTCTTGCATTTAGCCACAAATTTAGCTAAGAACAATGAGACAGATTGAGTTTTATTTAAAACAGAATCTCTCCACCCATATCTCACCCCATCCTTCCCATTTCAGTGCAGGGGTCACCTTAATGGTCCCCTCCAACATGACTTCAAATTTAAGCCATTGGTGGGCACTGCAAGTGACACTGACTATTCTAGAGTCCACACATTTAAGAAAATCCATATAATTACTCTGTAACTCCAGGGGTTGTTCATGCCAACCTCAAATGCTTAATTACACTTCAAGTGGCCACAAAAAGGAGCTGCTATTGCAAGCTTTGATACCTGTCTTGTCACATCAGACAAAAGCCAGACACTGGCTGGCAGCCTGAGGCATCACTTACAAGAATCATCCCCGACAATGAGACTCTCCTGCTGTTTTGGAGAGAGAATTAAATGCACAAACTCCCCTCCAGCAATGAAATGGTTGTGCTACAGCATAAAACAAAGCAGCCTAATATTTAGATTGACTATATGGATAGGAAATATGCTGATGCTCAGATACTGCATAGAAGTCCTAGCAAGGTGTTTATGTAAAAACAGTTATTTGAAAGAGCATTTTCAAGCCTGAGCTTAAAATCCAGAGAAAGATGCTTGTTTACTGAATGCAGGTCATCCACAACTACAGAAACTCACCACATGAGACTAATCCTATTATGAAAGATTAGGCCTAGAGCACCAACAGCCTCACAAATCTTTGCTTGAACACTGGTTGCATTATATAGGGCACGAAAGGGAGGCACGATTCGGCCCACCAGCCTCCTCATGGCAAGCACTCAAAAGTGAGAACATTTTGTTATGCAAGAATCTAATCTTTTCATTGTTGCAGTATACAGGAGATTTACCCTCACTTTAAAGACAGGCAAGATTTAACCTTTGAGCACAGTGCAGGAAGCCTTGCACATATTGATGCAGGTTTCCATACTGAGGATAAATAGCAGGAAAATTGTACATTTCTAGCACCATGTTGCTACTTGCATTAAAAAAAAAAATGACTGAAAACCATTTTGAGTTCCTTTTTACAACTGCAGTCAAGAGATAAATAGAGACCAGAGCAAGCACAAACCACTGGATGCATATTTCATATGTGATCCTTAGTCCTGCATGGGAGCCCTGCAGAAATGAGACCATGTGCTGCTAAGGACAGTCTCTTCAGGAAGGATGGATCCTCTTTGGAAATCCAACTCCAAAAAACAACAACAAAACATCACCCCCAGCCCTGCACCACATAAAGACCCACCCAGCACTCAACACAAGCCATGGGATGCCAACACACATCCCCAAGTATGAGCAGCTACAGAAGGTGAAGCCTTTTGCCCAGGAACTGCAGTTCTGACAGCTCAGAAACCCAGCCTACGATTCCAGCAGCTCTGTACAGCCACAAAAACATGCAAAAAAAAATTTACATGTTGAACAGCCTGTTTCAGCTTTTTAATCAGAGCAAAGTCCACTCCTATAAGCCCTGCTGGGGACAGGGAGGTGCCTGCCTGCAATACGAAGTTACACAGCAAAGATCCGACCTCCAAGGATCCTTCCACTTCCAAACCCAACTCTCTGTTGTGCAAGCAGAGAACAGAATGGATCTGGCTCACTTTAGAACATTTTGCTGTCATATCCTACATGTTTCTCACCTGCTAAGAAAACCCAGCAGGCAGGCAGATTTGCTGGGCTAATTCTCATTAGTGTTACTGGAACTGCAGCAGGATTAACAGACCTATCAGGGGAAGCATGAGCAAAACCTATGTGGGTCTTTCTAAATTGCAGCCAGATTTTTAGATTTGTTGCTCAAAAAGGGACCCTTCCACTCTGATCCCAAATAATCTGTTTATTGAAGGGATCTACCATCCTCTTCCTCGCCAGCATTAGAAAGTGTCACTTAATAATGAGTCAGTGCAGCAACTGACCCAAGGGCACTTGCTGAGGAAAAAAGTTATTTTACATAACAAATGGGTTTCTCAAGTGTATCACCATGACTTTATTTCTTAGGCTGAACTTTGTCTATTAAATCTACCCCACAGCATTCTCAGCATGTCTCCAGTGAAAGAAAGAAATGCCAAATTTATCTGAAGAGTCAGCTAAGAGATGAAAGCTTTAGATTCAGTTTATATCCATAAATTGTGTTCATTCACAGTTTGGAAGTTTCAGATTTTTGTTCTTATGAGTCAGTCTAGAGCTAAGCAGTAAATAGCTGGAGATTCTCACTGGTTTTTGTGGCCTGCCTTAGAACATGAACCTACAATGACATTAGGGCTCTACTGCAGCCACTGGTGTGAATTAACACACAGCTCCAAGACTTATCTGTCCTCTCCACCAAAAAAAAAACCACCAAAAAACAATACTGAGGATTGGTCTAAATCCAAATCCAGGACACAAAGTGGGCTGAGCTTTAGAGGGAGAAGAGATTAAAAAGATTAGCACAGTTAGCACAGCCTGGAATCCTTTTTACAAATTAGCATCACTTTCACTAGAACACTTACCTAGCAAGCTTGCTGAGGCCAAGCACTTGTTTGTTGGGGAGATAACCAATGTGTACCTAGACAGGGGAAAACAACCATTAGCAGCAGCAAAACCACACTTCCAAGGGTGTATGAAACTCATGCACTGACAATGAGATGTGCATTTGCCCCAGAACTAACTCTGGGACAGCCCAGAAGTCTTGGCACGTGGGAGGAGCACGGCACCATGCAAGCCTGGGGAATTGTGGAGCTGAGACTGTGAATGCCTCATGAGGTCCTGGTGAAGAATAGGTGAGTGTTTCTGAGGGGGAGAAAAGTCACAGCTCTGCAAGAGTCAAGGCTTATGTTCCAAGTCTCAGGAATGCTACAGAACCCTGCTGCATTTGGGTACAAAGGCAGTCTATTACTCAGCACAGCACTATTTGTCTAAAATAAACAAACTTTTCTCTGAAGACCTTAAATGGATTTAGGGAGCGGAAGGAAGAGGGACTGTGCTTTACTTCTAGTGAAAGTTCTGATGGCAAGAAGTACTTTGCCACCAAAAGTCACTTCCTGATGGGATTTTTTTCTTGTTTTAGTATCATAGATCACTGATGATTAACTCAGCTTCCATCCTGCTCAAATATGGATTTGCTGAACATGTACTTGAACTAAATTGGAAGAAGTTTTACAGAGAAGTGCTCAGATATGAAGGGAAGGACACTTAGTTCCTTGTCTTTAGAAAGCCATGCAGGCTACTGAATTCCAATGGGTTTACATTTATAACAGATTATAAACCAGTACTTGTGCCACTGTACCAGAGACTTGAAAAATTAGCCAAGATACACAGCAGGGGAGTGTCAGTGGGGGATTCTGGCTTTGCCTGGAGGCCCCATCTCAGAATCCTGTGCTGCTGTACCTGCAGTAGAGGTACCACAGTGCACCTGATTACCTGGCTAACTTGCTCATTCCTACCCCTTCTGTCGGGTAATCAACCCACTGACACCTGAAAAGACATGAAACATTTCAGATAAAGTGAGAGACACTACTTAGAAATAAGCTTTGAATCCTGTTCCCCACATTTTTTGCAGATTTCTTGATTTCCTTTAAGACAGAACTGCAAATGCAAGACCTGCAGGTCAGTGTTTACAGCCTGTTTGGTGCACCCAGCAGGGCAATGGTTACTATGAATATTTAGAGCCATACCAAGTCATTTAGAGGAACTGAGTCAGAGTTTGTGAGATTTCTTCAAACCACACAGGCTAAAAAGATGGATGTAGAAAAAAATGCACACATTGGCACAGGAGTAATGGGGAGAATAAACACAGTACACACAACCAAGAATAACAGGCACAATAGAAAGTTTGCACAGAAAAAGAGGTTATCCTGTTTTCCAGTATAAAACACTAACAGCAAGAAAAGAAAGCTGACAAAACTGAATTGACTCAACTAAATAAACAGCTGGTTTCTGTTCGTGTATTTTATTTTTGGCAGACAATTTTCTTGGAACATATGTGGCCCTGATTGGATTTTATAGACAAACACGTGCTGCTCTTGGACCTGTGAGCAGTTTGTGGTAACAGATGGATCAGGCTGAGCTCCATCCTTCTGTGCTGATAAGGGAGTGAAGAGGCTGAAACGTGCAGCTCCCACTCAGAACTCTTCATCACCTCCATAGTGGTTAACCAGAGAAATTTTATTTTCTTAAAGTTGTTGGCATTCCAATTCCAACACCCTCTGGAACACCAGCCCTTTTCACAGGACTCCCCTTTAAGCATAGCCAGTTTTGGTCACCCTCTCCCTGATTCGGCAGGGATAATTAAGGCAGGGCTGCTAATGAGTTTGTTCCACTCACAGGGGTTTACAGAGATGAATGTGCACTGGGTAGCTCTGAGCCAGGAGCTACATCCATGACAGAGCCAGTGTGCAAAGTGAGCTGGTTTAATATCGAGATGTCTGCCCTCAAGGCTTGCTGCTGCTTCATGAAGAAGAGCTTTGATATGAAATGTCAGAAACCATTAGATTACTTAGACTAGGAAAGGTTGAGCATTCTATTTCAGGAGTTTGAATTCAAATAAAACCTCACCTTAAGGAGGCCTTCCTTATTTGTATTCTGAAGATTAAACTTCTAGAACCGTAGCTGTAAGCAGCAAGTACTTACAGCCTTAAAAGCTTTATAGCTACAGCTACAAAGTCTTTTACATGTACTTGAGGTCTTTTATTGTGCATTCCCACATTTGTTCTGTGAGGGAGAGTTACCTTTCCAACAAATGGAACGAGGTGATGCTCACACAATGAGAACATGTCTATGTCCTTCACAATTACCATCTCATCATGGTCTTCATCAAAGATGGCGTCGTTCAGGACATCTGAAATAAAACAATTGCAGTGAAAATGAACGCAAAAAGCACAGCAGGCTCTTACAGCCTGAGAAAGCTTGTAGCAAGGGCAGGGCTCTCTCAGGGCTATGGATTTTAGGGTTAAGGTCTGGGAGGGAAGTAAGGAGTAACATCACAAGCACGTTTTGGTTTGCGTACGATTTGCCGCAGTGTCAGACTCCCTACGTGCTGCACCAGAAGTCAGCCTGGAGTGTTTTATTTAATTAATAGCTTGAGCACAGGTTAGAACAAGTCTGGTCTTTGCAGAATTACTGACATCTTAAGAGCAATTAAACCTGCAGCTGACAAAGAGAGCACGTCTCAAAAGTGGGCCTCCATTGATGCTTCCACAAGCAAAGCCGAGCCCAAGGTCAGGGCAAAGCTAAGCCATCACAGTGGGTCCTCCAAAACTTCAGCACCAGAATCTCCAAGAAGGCTTTGCATGCAAATAAAACATTCTTATTTCACTCTGTAGCATGCCAGGCAGCATCTGTTCAGGTACACAGAGTCAGAGACACATCTGGGGAGAGATTTGCTGTCCTCATCTGAAATAGGCAGGCATATCTACATTCCAGCCCAATTCTGCACCTCAGAGTTAGCAGAAAATTGAGGTGGAGAAGCCCCACAGAGATAGAAGGGAGAAGAAGCAGCTCAGTAATAAAAGGAACGTACAGTATGACACTTGGGTAATCTCAGAGCTCAGCAGAACAGATCCTCAGTTGATTATCCACTTTTAGCAGTCCCTTGACAAGTCCCCAAACAATCCTGGCACAGGTTACAGCCCATCAGTCTCCACAAAGATTGCAGACACCAGGACCATGCTGAGAGAGCTTAAAAGTAGAATGGTCCCAAGTCAAGAAACCAGGTCTTTTACAGAACAAGAGAGAAAGTTGTATACAAGGGAGAAACTTGCAGGAGAGAACCAACTGTACAGATGGGCTGATAACAGGGACAAGGAGCTCTGCAAACAAGTTCAGCTGGAAGCCACACTGACTCCTTGGAGTCAGTGTGCCTTGGCCTGAGCCCTTCCTGCCCTCCATGCAGAGCCTCACACACCACAGCCAGACTGGGGCACTCAGGGACTGCCCTCCATGAGCCACAGGGCACCTGCAGGGGTGGTGACATAAATCCAACAGCTGTGTCTGCTCTGCTTGCCTTGGTGCCTTCCCCCGACACGTACATCCAGCTAATGGCCACCATCTGGTGTCGATAAGGGATCATCATCACGGAGCATTTTAATTTCCTGCTCGCTATCAGCACTACACAGGTAACCCTGGAAACTGCGCGCAAGACGTTCCGCCTGCGACGCGTGTTCTCTCCTGAGAAGGGCTGGCAACCTGCAAGGCAGCCAGGATGAACCCCAGAAGGCTTTGGATTGGGTCAGAGAGCAGGAGCAGGGGGCATGAAAAAGGCCAGGGAACAACTCTGTAAAGGCATGTGATTGTGTTCTTCAAATTTCAGGGTCTGGTTTACACCGAGCACTGCTGGAGAGGGTTTTGATTACATGGGCAGCATCAGGCAGTTGTGTAATTATGAATTCAGCCAGGAAAAGGGAGAATCCCAAACAGATGATCTGACCAGGATCACAGGAGAGGGAAGGGGAGGCAGAGCAGCTGTCTGGGTACTGAGCTCCCTCCTGCAACGCTCTGCAGCCGTACCATTTCCACAGCAGAAAGGCAAATGGTAGTTGCACAAAACCTGCTGCTGTGGCCAGAGTTATTAAAACAAATCCAAACAGATCCACAAAGCATCTCCAGAGTGACTGCTGCTGTTATTAGACCTGCAGCTCGACTGACACCAGCCTTGCCAGGAGCATATCAGAGCCCGATGTCAGATATGAATTTACGTCAGTGCACTTGCAAAGCAGATTGTTCAGAACAGCCAGAAATGGACAAATTCTCATTAAGAGTCGTGGCAATGTGTGACACAGAGCAGGGCCAGAGCTACAGCAGAAGGTACTTCACTCATGAAGTGTCATATCCATGTGCATATAGATGCATACACACACTAATTAACCTATAAAATATATATTAGTAGATCCTTACAAACTTTCTCTCACAGCTCTGTTGTATCATGGAGACAGCTCAGCTAAAAAGAAGTTTAAGTGACCTCAGCAGTACCACACAGGCAACTTCCAGGAACAAAAGGCACCCTGCATCATTTTCTTGGCCAAAGCAATCAAACAGGAACACAAAGGTCTCCCACCCTTCTTGTACATCCACTCTTACGCCGCAGCCCAATCTCAGCCGTGTGGGCAATGTCCCCCCACAGCCAGAGGAGTTTTAGAGGGAAGAAAACAGATCTGCACATAAAGAATGCAGCCACAGAGCTGTGGGATGCTTCACACTTCTTATTTATCATGGTCTTGCCATTTTTGCACCTTACATTTATTTAATATTAGCAGCAAGTTGCAGCCAGGTCTCAGACAACACCTGCAGTTGTGCCTGCAGCAAGATGTGCTGGTTTTGTCGGCACCAGTCACTCCTTGAGAAGAAAGGTCCACAATGGTGGAAACCAGCTCAGTGTTAGACCCCTCCAAAAACTCCTCCACAAGTGCCAGGTGATACAAGGACACACGGGGAAAAAATGTGAGACTGAAGGCCAGCACCTCAGTTAAGGGCCGTGGAGTTGAGTGGCCATTCACTCCTACTGTGCTCCAGTCCCTCCTGCCTCTCTTCCTGAGAATCAGCAGAGCTTGAAGCCTGCCCATCCCTATTCCTCCCCCTTTGGAAGCCAAGCCCTGTGCTGACAAAAGCAGAGTGAGCAGAGCATCTTTGCACAGCTGCTCCTACCTGTGTCCCACTGCAGCAGCTGTTCACAGCAATTACACAGGAGACTCTTCTCTGGCAGAGGCTCAAACACCTTGTGCAGAGAGGCAACACCATTTTATCTAAACTCGTCCGGGGTGCGTTTTTTTAGTGATTTTTTTAATGTCTTTTTTCCAGTTTTCCCACTTGCAGTAGCATCAATAGCTGACAAGCTCAGCCTGTATACTGCAGCACATATTATGGAAAGTTTTACAGAGCTAAAAGGACAAATAGGGAAACAGCCTCAGACTGACCAAGCCAGAAGCAAAGCTGGGGACAAATTTTTGCCCCTTTTCCCATTATTTCACTCTACCTATTAGTCCACATTGCCTTCTTCACCAGCTTGATTTCATGTTTTGTACAGTCAGGGTGCTCTCTAGATTATTACAGCTGATTTCTCCTTCAGCTCAAAGTTCAGTTCCTGGTGTAAAAACTTCCACGGGTTCTTGAAACTGAACAGTCATTTGTGCTGCAAGTTAACTCCTGAAACAGAGCAGAATTAATTTGCCCTTTATCTTCAAAAAGAGTTGATAAAATGAAAAATCAGAACTGGATGAAGACAGAATGAGAAAGACCTTTCAGGATTTTGCGTCAGAGCTAAGCAAAGATACCTGTTGCTATAGAAACTATTTGCATGGCTTTAATGTGACACTGGAAAGCAAAAGCACCTCTGGCAACCAGAGAAGGCAGAGCCCACCCAGAATGGACTCAGGAAGTGAAGGGGATGAAGGATGGCAGCACTGCAGCAGCTTCACAGCACTTCAGAGCTGCCCTTTTTACTCTGCCTGAGAGTGAAGCGATGCAGGTTGTTCTCACCAGGAGTTAAAGCACTTCCCCGTGGTGTTAAGTTGCCTCACAGCTCCAGGTTAAGTGCAGGTTGCTCAGTGCCAGAGGGATGAAGGCAGCCTCAGGAACTCTCTGACACTGCTGCTTGAGGCACAAGGTTCTGCTGGACACCCATTTCCCAGGACTGGGCTGTCCCCACTGTCCTCTGCTCTCCACAGTGACCCTCACGCTGCCACAGGCAGGGCAGGAAGGGCTCAGGCCAAGGCAGGATGACATCCTATGGGATGAGTTACACCACACCAACACCAGTTGGAACAAACTGGCTGAGCAGTGGCTGAGCTCAGGTACCTCCAGGAGCACAGAGTTACACCCAAAGCAATGGCAGGGACCTCGCATAAACCAGGTCATGGTTTGGAGGATGCTCCAGAAGAGCAGTGCCACGAACCAGGGACCAAAGGCTAACTGGTCTTTAAGGCAGAACCACCCGGGGAATGCTGGCAGATACTTCTGACCACCTTTCTCAAGGAGTTCCTCCCCAGCTGTGGCCAGATGTAACTGGCAGCAGGAGACACAAGTTAACAGCTGAATGTGTGACAAGGAAGCCAGCAGCCTGCAGGGTCAGGATGAAATCTGGAAGGAAAGTGCTGTAAAAACCTCTCAGCTACTGCTAGGTAAGCAGTAAAACCCAGAGTCAAACCTGACTTTGTTTTTTATTTATTCGTGTGATGACACTACAGGTAATGTAATTAGGGAGAATATTCCAGACAAGCAACAAGAAAATTATTGCAGCCTTTGAGTATTAAAAAGGCACCAGAATTGATTATGCATGCAGAGAACAAGGCTTTAAAAACATTAATGTAAAGGGCTTGTACTGCTGCAGAAAATTAATGCCTTCAGGTTGCTAAGAAAGGGAAGGCTCTGGGTATGTCATTTGCTTCAAGAAGTCTTGAAGAGCTCTAGAAAGAGGTACAGCCTGAGATGCTACATGACTATTTAAATAGGCAAGAGTTCAAAGGTTGCCAATAAATGAGCACTTGTCATAACACACCTTCCTAGCAGGAACCAGGAGAAACCTTAGACACAAAAGAATTTAGAAGTTTCTGGCTATTGTTTCAGATTTCATCACCAAAAGACTAGAAACAGACACTCAACTTCAGACAGGAACATTTGCTTCAGAAGCAAAGTTTAATCCTCCATTTACCAGAAGGGAGGCGAACCAGACGTGATTTGATTTAAGGAGCATTTCATAGAAGCAAAGATAAAGGAAAAGCATTATTGCTGTTCAACTAATTGTGGCCATGATTTGTACAGATTTGTTTATTTCCCTGCAAGACACCCTCCATGTTGCAGTGAGACTGGAATCTATTCATAACAGATCAGCTACTGCAGACAGATGAAGCCAAGATTAGGTCCTAGAAGTTGTCCTCTGCCAGGAGGTTTATTAATATGAGGGAAAGCAGCGTTATGGAGATGCTCATTAAAATGTATCAGGCTTTCAATAACCGTTTCAATGTCCCATGTTACAGAAGGTGCTCATCCACACTTCTTTCTGAAACTGAAACAAAGGGGAAAATCAGAGACAAAACACTTTGGAAGAGCAACATGAAGGATCAGAAGCTTGTAACAGTTCAGATCCAAGAGGTTACAACACTTAACACATTCCTGACAAAACCCCAACCAAGCTTAGTGTTCCTTGAGCATTAACAGGCAGGAGAGACGATCCAGGAAATCTCCAGTTCCCAGAAGTTTCACTGCATTTAGTGTGTGTTCCACCATGGTAGGTTTCCCTTATGTGGGGGCAGAGGTTGAAGAAACCCCAAAAACCCTCACTCTGAACAAGCCTGTATCTCCCACTCTCTGGTTTACAAGAAACAAGCCATGGCTGGAGCACAACAATGCTGAGGTTTCAGCTGTTAATAGATTACAGTGCTGCATCCATGTCCTCATGGATGAGCCAGCAGTACCTCGATTCCAGGAAAGAACAGCACCTCCCCAGCTCCTAGCAAAGGGCAGTGCTGCTGATCAAACAGCCTTGTTTGCTTAAGGCACTGTGTGTTTTGACACAGCAGTGCTTAGCACCTCAACACAGCAAACTGAGCAGGCTGGAAAAATTTATGAGCTTACACCATTGTTGTCCTCTGTAAAAATACCAAATCCACACAGACTAGAAGAAAAGAATATTAAGGTTTATTTTTTTTTACCCTTCAGTGTAGGAAAAGCATATGAACTAACAAGTGAGGAAATGACCTAACTAGCTATTTGCTTTGAAATAAAACCTGCCCAGCAGAGTCACTTGTCTTCCAGGCAAATAAAATGCAGCCTTTCAAACCACAGAGGTTTGGGAAGCAAAGTCATCCCTCCCTGTATTTCTGATTTTCATTTCCCTGTTAAAAACGCTGAAAGGACAGCTGAAGCGGCCAACACACCTGAGAGCTGCCATGCTTACGTGAATAAAGGCTGGGAGACTTCCCTGGCAGCAGCTCCCACCAATACCAGCAAGCCCAGTTTGGTGGATGTGTGGTTTTGTTTTGAGTGTTTGTGGCTGATGAGAACAACTTAACTTCCCCCTGCAGAAGCCCGTCCAACCCTGTGCCTAATGTTTCTTGCAGGATTACACAATCCAAACCGACTCATTTATGATTCACCCTTCAAAGGCAGAATCATTAATGCTGTTTCTCTAACTTACCAGTTGCTTGGTTCTAATATCTTCAGCCTCAGTTACAAGTTAGTGCTGTCTGCACCTTGTACTTCCATTTATTCACTCATTTACTGCCTTTGCACAGACTTGTGCTTTGTGGTATTTATTATTAGATCCTCAGACAGCATCTCTGAGCATGACATGAAGCCTTTAGTAGAAGGAGGGACAAGGTTTAACCTTTGTGTGGCAGGTAGTTGCCTGAACCAGCTATCAAAAAGCTAAAGGCACCTGTCTCTCACAGCCCTGCTGTTACCCCTCACCAGCTAAGGGGGCTATTCTGAAATATAATTTACACCCAGAAGTAAGAAGCTGATAGATCTGACCCTGGGAAAGAGAATATGTTCTTGGATGCTGGCACAGAAGCACTGCACAAAATCAGAAGTTGCTTTTTTGGTGACTTTTTTGCTCTGCCATCCTCACCAACATATTGAGAGGTTTCTGTTGCAACAGCTGTGAGTCTACACCAGTGCTCAAGTGTCTGCACTGAGCTGTCAGGATTTTTAATGTGGTCCCCAGGTGGATTTTATTTGAAATCACTGGAGGCGTTCTTGCTACTCCAATCCAAGTGTGATGACTGGTACTACAGAAGTGAGAACAGCACGTTTGAATACATCCTGTCAATGAAAGAGGTTGAGGCCTTTAGTAAAGCCAGGATTAATAAATTACAATCTGGAATTAACAGAAAGAGCCAGATACAGATATTTAACAAGTAAACTCTACTAATGGCTCTGACACACAACACTGAGCAGCTGCAGAACACAGATAGCAGAGATGAAGAGGGGGTAAGGCAGGAGCACTGCCACTCTGTACTGCTCAGAACAAGGGAGGAAATACACACACAGAGGAAGCTGGAAAGCAGAATCAACTTCTCTGCTACTCACAAATCTGAATGGAGGGACAGAATTCAGGTGTTATCTTCCCTGCAGTACTACGAAGTTAAGCTACAGGAAGTATAAACACACAAATACAATCAGGTGTCATGGCAGCAAAGTGACAACACCCAGGACAGAGATCAAATGACCAGCACATTCAACCATGCTCCAGGTGTATTCTCTTCTCAGACACAAGATCATGGAATGGTTTGGGCTGGAAGGGATCCTTAAAGGCCATCTAACCCAATCCCCTGCAATAACACAGCGAGGGAGGCTTAAGTGAAGCACACCAAACACAGACCTCTGGCAGTGCATATTTACACTCTTCAGAAAAGAACAGAGCTGGGGAAGGGTCTGGAGCCCCAGGAACAGCTGAGGGAGTTTGAGGGGCTCAGCCTGGAGAAAAGGAGGCTCAGGGGGAACCTTCTGGCTCTCCACAACTCCCTGACAGGAGGGGGCAGCCAGGGGGGTCAGGCTCTGCTCCTGGGGAACAAGGGACGGGACAAGGGGAAATGGCCTCAAGTTGTGCCATGGGAAGTTTAGTTTGGATATCAGGGAAAATTTTTTCACTGAAAGGGTGGTCAGTCATTGGCACAGCTGCCCAGGGCAGTGTTGGAGTCCCCATCCTTGGAGGGATGTCAAAGCTGTGTGGATGTGGTACTTGGGGACAGGGGTCAGTGGTGGCTTTGCCTGTGCTGGGGGAGTGGTTGGACTCGATCTTAGAGGACTTCTCTGACCTAAAAGATTCAATAATTTGGGTGTATATTTATCACATCTTTCTTTGCATTCTTTTATGGAAAATGAAAACTCTATCAGAAATTAATTGGTTTTCTCCTGCCTCCCCAGGGCACACCTGCAGCAAACAAGGTCACAGGGCTGATTTTAAAGCCTGCCCCTGTTCTGACATTCACTGCCCCGGTTCATTTGTGCCAGTCCTTCCTGGCTGTACCCTCTGGCAGCACCTCCACACCCTGGCAGGGTCTGTGAGCTCAGCAGGGACCTGTTGTAACACACTTTGCCTCTGGCTGTGTGGCTGTACACCACCACCACTGAGCTTTCACCTGAGGAACCTCTCTTGGGAAGAGAGAACTTGCAGCTATTGTAACAGCCCCTTATCTTCTGCCTGTTGTAGGGATAAAATGGAAACACTCCTCAAAACACACCCTGCAAATCACTGCTTTAACCTCTGCCTACCCAGACAGCTCCACATGAGGAGCTGAATAAGCTGAAAAAAAAAAAAAAAAAAAGCCTTAGAAAACAAGAGGTCAGGGCTGCTTTTTGTTGGGTTTTGGGGGAGGGTTTGGGGTTGTTTTGGTTCATTTTCTCTTTTACAAGGCATTTGCTGGTCCAGTTCACAGCCTGGCCAGGCAGAGAGCTGGATTAGTATAACCAAGGGAACAGCACACCAGGATGCCACTGCAGAGAGAGCAGCAGCCCCAAAGCTACTCTTGTGCCCAAATATCCTGTAGCTGTTGGCTCTAGGCTTCATGAGGTATTTAAAACTCTCTAAGAAGAATTTATTCATATTGACTCTCCTAATAAACTCCTCATCCATTACTTGTTTTGCTGTCTGCTCTGGGCTTGTCCTTTGGCTACAGCTCTTTCTTCTCTTTGGCTGGGAAAAGTGAGAAAAGTGGAAGCATCCTGCAAGAAGAGGTGAGGAGCTGGAGAGTAAAAGGCTTCCCCACCTAACACAGGGAGGAATGTTAATTTACATGGCTTCCTAAAAAGAAAAAAAGCAGTCCAGGAGTAAAGCACCCAGCAGTGAGATTTTCTACCCTTGCACATAATACAGCTCTCTCCTAGGTATGGATAATCAGAGGAGGGGAGTATCCAGAACTACTCTGCTTAATTAAATGAATGTGAGAGATTAGAAGACCATCGAGATCTCAGAGAACCACCTTAGAGCAGAAAAAAGTTTTTAAAATTACTTCAGGTAGCACGGGCACACAAAACTGGCAGCAAGATAAGAGAGGACTTAAGAAGGGCAGCAATCTTATCCAGGTTCAGCACAGAAATTCATGCTCAAGTTATCACAAAAATAATTCCTTCTGCTAGAGCCTGACGGGATGACTGAGGGACCTCCTGTGTTTTACAGCAGTAAAATGAGGAAAGTTAATCCCAGTAAACAAAGGACAATACCGTGAAATCCTGATGAAGCCTCACCTCAAACACACCGTGCAGCAGGACTAAGAGAGGAACAAGGATGGCCACTGCAGCCCAGAGCCTATTTCCAGATATGAACCCAAAACCCTGGGTTGATCTGAAAGGCAAAACAACTTCCAAGGCAGAAATGCTATTCCTGGGGAAAGACTGGACACAATATTGGCACAAGAGTTTAAGCTGGCCATGAGTAAGTTGATGCTGGAAGTTGTAGTAATCTGATTTCAAAAGAGCCAACAGCCAAGAAATGAAAAAGAAACTAAAGACAAAAACCAGCCTTTAAGCTGAAGCACAGTGCACTTCGAAAAGGACTCTGATGTGCCAGCAGGAGCTCCCTGATGCCATCAATCAGCACAGTTCAGCCTTTGCATTCATCTGCAACACCCTGATGCAGCTCTGGGGCAGGCTCAACACACCATTGCTGTGTTCCAGAGAGCAGAGCAGGAGCAGCTCCTTCCTCAGCCACACTCAGAGATCCTTGCTGACACTATTTGCATCCCTTACTAACAGGAACTTGCCTTTTACTGTAAGAAGGAGCAGAAAGGGGAAATCCCAAGCTCTCTAGGTTCTTTTTTTACCGCTAGTGCTGGGTACAGTCCTTAGTCAAGAGGCTGAGAAGAGGAAAAGTGATGTAAAAAATAAATTTTCAAGTAGTATTTACCCTGCATTCGAGTCATGAGTTGTTGGTGAGAACATATCCCACCCAGTTCCTCTCCTCACATCCTCATCCAGCGAGCAGAGACACTCAGCTGGGGCAGGGATGTCAACCTGGGGTTCCTCTCCACACCTGCATTTGCTACTGGGAGCCCGAGGTGGGGAAGGGATCTCCCGGTCCCTTCCTTCCTCCTTACCTCTTTTCCTTAAGTTTCCCTCCCACCTTTGAAAAATCTCACTTGATTAAAGCATCAGCAGAACAGAGCTTTTCCTGAGAAAATTCAAACCCCTTCTGTCTGCTAATCGAAACGAATATTCTCTCCCTGTCTGAACACAGCCTCGCTCGGCCGGGGAGGGAGGAAGGAAGGAGGCAACCCACGAGTTCCTATGCCAGCACTTAAAAAGTTTCCATCAGAAGAGAGAAAGCAAAAGCACTCGCTCTGCTCACCCAAACGAGAGGTTTACGATAGAATGGAAACTCTACCTGCACAGACTCTAATAAAAAACCCCCAGATATTTGGGGAGAGGAGGGGACAGCGAGACATACAAGTGATGACAAGGGAGCACCAGATGGGTGATGCGATGACAGGGCAACGCTGTTATAAAAAATTTATTTTAAGGAATAAAGCAACCCTTGGCTGGTCCCCAAGCAGGACGCTCCATCCCCGCAGCCCTCCCGCCGTGCCACCCTGGGGAGCGCTCCCTACCCGCGATGGTCTCCTGGTAGCCCTTGGTGAAGAACTGCATGGCAGTGGCCGCCCTCCAGGGCGTCTTGAGCAGCCCCTGCCGCTGCGGGTCCTCGCCCAGCGCCCGCAGGATGGAGGTGTAGGCGGCGGCCAGGCTGGGCAGGTTCAGATCGTTGTCCTCCTGGCTGCGGGGCCGCTCTCCCCGCCACCCGTCCCCGCCGGTGCCCGGGGGGACGCGCGGCTTCTCCGCTGCCGCGGAGGGCGAGGGCGGCGGCCGCTCCTGCCGCGCGTACCCGTTCCAGCCCCGCGCCGCCTCCATGGGCCGCGCCGGGAGCGGGGCCGTGCGGGCAGCGCTGTGCCCGGGCAGCGCTGTGCCCGAGCCGCCGGAGCCCCCGGGCCGTCCCCGCCCGGCCCGAGCGCTCCCGGCCGCCGCCGCCGCTTTTATCCCGCCCGCGCCGCCCCCATTGGCCGCCGCCGCCGCCGTGTCAGCGCCGCTGTCCGAGCTGCTCCGCGGGAGGGGGCCAGGGGACACCGGGATGGGACCCGGGATGGGGATACCGGGTGATCCGAGGGGACCCCCGGGCTGAGGTGAGCGCTGCGGGTAGAGGGGGTACCCCGGGCTGGGGGCACGGGGGGATGCAAGGGGATGCCCCGGGTTGGGACCGTGGCTGGGCGTACAGTGGAGTCCCTGGGCTGAGGCGTGGGCCGGGGGTACGGGGTACCCGAGGGGATCCCTGGGCTGGGGATACAGGGTATTCCCGGGCTGGGAATACAGGGGGATGCTCGGGGCTCGGGATACTGAGGGGTCCGAAGGGTTCCCCCGGGCTGAGGTCCGGGCTGGGGGTACAGGGGGATCCGAGGGGGTGCCTGGACTGGGTGTACGGGGAGGATCCCTGGGCCGAGGTGTGCACTGGAGGTACAGCGATCCTCCTAGCTGGGGGTTCGGGAGGATCAGAGGGGATCCCCTCGAGCTGAGATCTGGGCTGGAGGTGCAGGGGGATCCCCAGGCTAAGACTCAGACGGGGGGATGTTCGGGTCTCGGTGTCCCGTGGGGGATCTCTGGGCTGAGGCATGGGCAGGGGCGAGTATCCCAAGAGATCTCCAGCTCTGAAGATATGGGATCCTCTAGGATGAGGTGTGCGAGCATGGGGAGGATGCCCCAGGATGCTCTGGCTGAGACCCACACTGGCGGTCCAGAGGGTCCAGGAGGAAATCCCATTAACTGAGGTGTGCTGGGGGTATGGAGGGATCACTGAGGCTGAGGATATGGGGCACCCCCCAGGCTAAGAGTGTGGGCGGGATCCCTGGGCTGAGATGGGTGATGGAGGTACGGGGGACCCCCCAGGCTGGAGGTGCAGTGGGAATCCCTGGGCTGAGGCATGGCAGGAGGGTACAGGGAGATCCCTCAAGCTGGGGTTATTGGGGTTCTCCAGGCTGGGGTTACAGGAGGGGATTCCCTGGGTTGAGGCTCCAGCTGGGGATTCAGCCCAAAGCTGCTGTAGGGTGCCCCCTTCCATCACCCCAATGTGTGGGAGGGCTGTGGGGAGCCCAGGGTGAGCTACAAAGGGATGGGGATGGATGGGGCAGGTACTGCTGGTACGCAGGTTCGTGCCCTGCACACCATGGCATCATTCTCCCAGCGTCATTCTCCTTTTTCTCCCCATCCTCTCAAACTCCTAGACCTGCTCCCTTTCCCACCAGGGTGACGTTGGCACACCCCCACCCTGTTGCTCCCTGGCACTGCTGGAACGCCACCATCACCATTCTGAGGTGCTGTAGGCCACTGGGCTTGGGATGCAGTCACCAGAATGATCCCAGCAGTGGGCTGACCCTCCTTTGTGACCATTCCCACCACCTCATCCCAGCTGGGCTTCCATTCCCTCAGGCCTCGGTCTCTGCAGACACCTTCCTGCTGCAGGGCTGGTGCATCCCGATGTTTTCATATTCCCATCCATGATTCTGGAAATGTGCTAACTCTGATGACCAAGACCAAAGATTTTGGGAATCTGTGGGGGTCTTGTTGACATACCACCCCAAAAGGTGGCATACCCAGCAGATAGAGCACAGTGTGTGTTCAAGTGTTGGTGAACAAATAAATGCTGGGACAGATTTTGGAACACAGGTCCCCTCCAGCTGGAGTTATTCTGGGATTTTATGAGCTGGAAACTGAGTCTAAAGGCTCAGCTGAGCATAGGGTGAATGCTCCATCACCCAAGCACGAGCAGAGGGACTCATATTTTCTGGGTTGCCATCAAATAAATGGCCAAGATCTAAAGGAGCCACAAACCCTTCTTTTCACACCATCGGCCCTTAAAGCAGCAGGGACGAATTGTCCCCCTCTTGTGCCCTAGGAAATGGTAAATAAGGAGAGATAAGGAGGGGAAGGAGCTGTCAGAGGGTGGGGTGTGGAGTGTGACTCACTGGCTTTCCTCCATCTCCTCCTGACACAAGAGCTGCATTTAACTAAGACATGCAGGAGGGAAAAAAAAAAGAAAAAAAAAAGAAAAAAAAAAGAAAAAGAAAAAAATACCCCAGCAGCTGTAACATGCTCCACATTTCCACATTTATCATTTGGTTTCCGATCACAGGTTTTACCAGAAGAGTCAGGATGACTCAGGTGAAATCCAGGGGCCTGCAGCCAGCCAGGTTTACTCCATCTCATTGCCCCAGGCTCTGATCGGGAACAGGAACTGCTTTACCAGAGGATTTGGAGCCCTGAACTGCATCCCTGCTGCTCCCCAGACACTCAGCTCAATTCCCAATCCTCTGAGGATGTCCAAATCCTGTTTGAACTAGACAAATTCCCTCACTAAAAACATCCGTGGGCCTCTGCAGGATTGCGCTTCCCTTTGGGTCGCGGCCGAGCAGACACGGTTCAGAGGGCTGGGTAACGTTCCTGAGGAGCTTCAAACCACTGAGACCTAATCATCCATACAGAAAAGGGGTTAGCAAAGGACATCTAAGCATCTTGGTGCTCTCAAGTCTTTGCTTTCTTTTTTTTCTTGGAAAAGAAGATAAGCTCCCTTTGGAGTCAACCCTGACTTTGTAACAGCCTGAGCTCAGCTGCTGTGGGAGCTGATTGGAGTTTTTCCTCCTATTATGGGGCAAGAAGGGCACTTTCCAGCTTATTTGCCAGTGTGATCACTGCCTGGCTGTGCAGAAAACCACTTTTTCTGGGGGTGTTTGAGCAGAGATTGCACACACAGGAGCTGATGCCAGCAGTTCTGTTGCCAACATGGAATTAGTAGGTTCAGGTAACTGGGATTTGTACCAGGATCTAGAAGGAGACAGCCCAATTTCTAGCCACAGTGGTGTGCTCTCCCTCTGGAACACAGCCCTACATCAGCTGGGTAAGAAGAAGCACTAAGATTTGGCCTTTTGGGTTTTTGGAGTATCTTAAGATGAGATTTTATTGATAGTTCCCTGTTCTCATTAAGCCTTCTCAAATAAATTTTTCTTTGCTATTTCTGAATATATATCCAAAAGAAAGTGAAATGCAGCTATGAACTAGAAGAATTAATGAATATTTAGGGTTGGAAATGACCTCTAACTCCATCAAGTCCAACCATTAACTCAGCACTGCCCAAAGCCACCACTAACCCATGTCCCCAGGTGCCACATCCACATGATTTTTGAACACTTCCAGGGATGGTGATCCCCACCACTTCCATGGGCAGCCTGTTCCAATGCCTGACCATCCTTTCAGTAAGGAAATTTTCCCTAATACCTGATCTAAACCTTCCATGGTACAACTTGAGGCTGTTTCCCCTTGTCCTGTCCCTGTTCCCTGGGAGCAGAGACTGAACCCCCCAGCTGTCCCCTCCTGTCAGGGAGTTGTGCAGAGCCACAAGGTCCCCCCTGAGCCTCCTTTGCTCCAGGATGAGCCCCTCTCCCAGCTCCCTCAGCTGCTCCTCATCAGACTTGTCCTCCAGACCCTTCCCTGGAGGTAATGGGCCCTGTTTTTCTCCCCTCAGCTTGCTCAGAGCTTCGAGGTTATTTTCACTGTTTAAAGATAAGAAGTTCTTAAAGAGCAACAAAACAGGGATTACAAAAAATCCTGAGACTGTAACTTGAATTATTTTGAAATGTAGAATAAGGTCTAGAGGAGTGAAAGCCCTGTGCAACCACTGAAGGGTACTGGGGGCCCCTGAGAGAGCCTAGGTGGCTGCTGGGGGCCAATGTCCATGGGAAAGCCCTTCATAGGCCTCTCTTGTCCTTGAAAGTGGGGAAAATATCAAACAGGGACAGGATGGAGCAGGTCTGTGTTCAGGCTCCAGCTCCCTGACCTGCTTCAGTCTGCTGAGCTTCCTCATGGCTTTGGTGGCATCGAGTGGGACCCAGCTGGGAAGGGCTGGAACATCATTCCCTGTGTGCCAAAGCTGCTTCTCAGGGTTGGAAGAGTGGAGTTCCCCAAAAGAAACTTCTCTGTGCCAAGGTTAAGGGTGAAATACTTTACTGGGGCAGATGAAGCCATTTAAAAGGCATTCCAGAGGGAATTTCTGCACCAACAGCTGTGGAAAAGCTGTCAACATAAACAGAAATCATGCACAGGAGACACCTGTTTTTCATCTGTTGGCTACAAAATGGGATCATTTAGGGCTGGGCTCAGAGTTTAAAGTTAAGACATGATGAATTCCACACTCTCCAACCACCTGTGCTGACCCAGCGCATCATTAATGGCTCAAGCAGCAGAAGAGCAAAGCAGATCAATCCTGCTGTTAACAGCAAGCCAGGACGTGGCCCCAGCCTGATCCTGGAAGAATAGCTGAGCCCACAGAGGTGATGGATGGCAACATCCCAGCCTATGGACATCCTTCCTATGCTCTGGAAACGCAGCCTGAGATTTATCAGCCCCTGGAATCACAGTGCATCAGTTGAAAGGGTGAATCACGAGCAGTTTAATTCTATTACCCAGACTAACGAGTAAAATTGATTACAGGCTCCTAAAATATGAGTCTCTTACAGAAGGATTTGTTGCTCCTTGAGGACAGAGGATCCCCAGGGTCTGAGGAGTTTTCTGCAGATGGGATCTGCACTTTAACTTCCTTGGTGGGGTCTCACATTTTAGGGATGAGACTGGAGGTGGAGGCAGCAGTTTTGCCCTGCCCCAGCTTTCCTTTCCTGCCCTCGCAGAGCAAGTACACAGAATCTCATGCCAATGGGACTTTCCCCCAAAAAATTTGGAAAACTTCAGAGGGACTGGCCCAGATAGGCTGTAGCAGGTGAATTCATATTCATGACTGTTAAACCAGACGGATAACACAAGTCTCCAGGCTCACATGGAGCTGTTCCCAACAGAAGCCACCTGACTTCAGCCAGGACAATCTGAAGGTCCTTCCATTCCATTCCATTCCACCCCATTCCATAACCAAGGGTGGCTTTGGACTCACAGCCCACGTAGATGGGAACAGCAGCCGTGTCCCTGCATCGCTGCCCTCAATTGCTCCTCACTGTTATTACCCCGAGATATCAATAATGTGATTTGGAGACCAGACTGTTCCCTGGCAACATGGCTTGAAACTATTCCTGCAAATTTTCCCTGTCATTTGTGTCCAATTGAGTCAGGATCAAGTGGCTCTTTTCACAGCCTGGGTCAGTATTTGTGTTTTGCCTGCCTTTAAGTAAATTATTTACTATTACATTTGTTCAGCAACATTCAGCTAAGCACGTTTAGTGCATCAGCCAGGCAGAGGGAGAAGCCAGATCTGCTGTTCTCTGTTAAAGAATTCCATGAGACACCCAACTTCCTCATCTCCTCCCTGGATTATCCAGCCAGGACCACCAGGTCACTCCATGACCAGCACAGTTATGTTCTTTGGAAGGAAGCTGAGGTGCATCTCCCAGCCAGAAGACCTTTAAGAGGGGAAATCTTGTCCAAATACAGGTTGTCCCTTGCCCAGATCCACCCTGAGAATCCAAGAGTGATGGATCCATCCCAACTCTCCCATTCCACAGAATCATTTGGCCTGGAAAAGACCTCTAAGATCACCAAGTCCAAACATCAAACCCAATTGCTGGGATCTGTAGCACAGCCAAAGAAAAAAACATCCCGCAGGTTCCTCGTCACAGTTTCCAAGTTCCTGGTTTTCCAGTAGAAAGGTAGCAAATTCAGGACAAACAAATGTTTCTGAAGACTTCAGTGAAATTCTATTGCCTTATTCAGCAATGTTTTTTAAAAAAAGAGATTGAAAACAAACAAAAAAATTTCAAAACCAGATAGTAGATATTTAACTGTTTTCACTTGGAAATCCATTTCACATTTTCTGTTTCTTGGTCTGGCATTTCATTTCCACTTGAATTAGGATTTATACTTACCCCTGTCCTGCTGGTGCTGTTGCTGGATGAGTGCACCCCATTCCTGGCTGTCTCAGCACAGCTCCCTGGAAGGCTCCAGGTGATGGAGGAGGTATTTGTAGCTCTGCCTGGAGCTGTGTAATAGAGCAAAACCCATCTTTGATGATAGAAATGTAACAGCAGCCTCGTGGGAGATGATTCTCCCAGCACTAAAGCAGCTGGAATGTTCACTGCCGTGGTCTCAAGAGCCTGTTTGCTGTTTATTTTAGGGCCATGGACAGCAGTCACCAGGGAACAAATCCTGGGAGGAGCAGCTGAGGGAGCTGGGGCGGCTCATCCTGGAGCAAAGGAGGCTCAGGGGGGACCTTGTGGCTCTGCACAACTCCCTGACAGGAGGGGGCTCACGGAGGTGGGGGGGGGACGTCTGGCTCTGCTCCCAGGGGACAAGAGACAGGATGAGAGGAACAGCCTTAAGTTGTACCATGGGAGATTTAGATTGGATATTAGGAAAATATTATTCATGGGAAGGGTTTTCAGGCACTGGAACAGCTGCTCAGGGCAGGGGTGGAGTCCCCATCCCTGGAGGGATTTTAAAACAGTGTGGGAGTGGCACCTGGGGACACGGGTCAGTGGTGGCCTTGGCAGTGCTGGGGGAATGTTTGGACTCAATAGCCTTGGAGGTCTTTTCCAACCTAAAAAATTCCATGATTCTGCCCACAGTGACGCAGCTCTGATGCAAATTTTCAAATCTGGTGCTGGAAAGAGCCAGCTCTAACCCGCTGTGAGAGCCAGACTGTGAGCCCAAGGCTGTGGACATCAGGTCTGATGAAACCCATGAATGTTACACTGCAAAAACTGCTATGCTAGGAGAAAAAACACATGGAAAGCAGGGACTTGCAGGATGGTGCCCGATATCCACAGCTATATCCATGAAATCACCCCCTAATTCCAGGAGTCTCCTTTTAAACCGACCTTTGGCGTGTTTGTTCAGAAGAGCTACACGATTGCAAACATCCAGCTCCCAGAAAACTCCCCTGGAAATTTACTTTGGCTGTTTCCTCCCTCCACTGGGGGCCAAAGGGACTTTGGATGCTCTGTAGGACCAGCTGCTTGCAGCAGTGGATGCCTCCCCAGCTCCAGTGAGGGTTTCCCTGCCCACTTCCAACATCAGGCTTGTAGAAATGGCTCTGGACAGGCAGCTCAAACGTGGATTTTGGATGTGGATGACAAGAATTACCTCCCAGCACCACACTTGAGATGCTCAAGTCACTCTCAGAACCTAGTCTAGGAGAAAGAAAACATTTCAAGTCAGCAAACCCAGTAATTTTTCATCAGGCTGTTTTCCCTACCACTGCAATCCCATTTCCCCCCAATACACCCAAATAGGCTTTACTGCCTAAAAATAAATCCCAGTCTCTGATACAATAATTTCTTCCCAAAGAATGCAGAAAAATCACTATAATGTGCTGCTTCTCCCCTGAGCTTCCTGCATTATGCCAGTGCAAAAAATTATTTATGTTAAATATTACTTGCTGTCCACTATCAGATTAAACAAATTAAATGTGAAATAACAGCTAAGAACTGTGGATGACAGAAGTATTTAAAATGTCAGGTCCTCAGGATTTTCTCTGTTTGTATTTCCCATCCCTGGTTGACATCATGACCCTCTTTGTTTTCTCCAAAATTACCTACAGTCATTGCTAAAATAGTCTAATTAAACTATTCCTATGCTAAAATGTAATGGCTTTTACTGAAATCTCACTCAATCTTCAGTCTACAGATTTCAATGTTTAAAGTGTGTTTTTAATGGAAAGTCATTTGCCTTTCATAGAACCAAAGAATTGTTAAAGTTGTAAAAGATCTTTAAGATCATCAAGTCCAACTGATGCATTTTCAGCAATAGTCACAGTGGTTTGGGTGGGAAGGGACCTTAAAGAACATCCAGTGCCACCCCTGCCATGGGCAGGGACACCTTCCACTATCCCAGGCTGCTCCAAACCCCGTCCAACCTGGCCTTGGACACTTCCAGGGATGGGGCAGCCACAGCTGCTCTGTGCCAATATGAAGAGTAATGAAAAAAGCAAACAATGAAAGGATGTGCAAACACCAGAGAAAAAAAAATAATTTGAGAACACTTCAGTCTCAGCTGTTAAAATGTTACATTATTTTAACTGATCTTAGAAAACGTTTTAAAATTTGAATTTGCTTCAAATACATTTATTAGACATAATGCCCTGTCTCCAGAGCAGGGTAAAACCAATTGACTGCCTCAGGGCTGGAAGGTAGAAATCTGTTTCCCTTAATTACAACTTCAAAGGAGACTCCACCACCTTAAACAAAGAAACAGCCACATTTTATTTAAAGAAACAAACATTACAGAAACGAACATTAGAAACGTTGTAAGTTCTGAGAACTTTCTGGACCCTGCTGAGACACGGATTGGGAAAGCACCTTTGCACAGTCTGGAATGGCTTGGCTTTGCACACCTGACCTTCCTAACTCAGCCTCTGCTCTGGTTTTCTATCCCTGACCACATCACTGCCACAGATGTTGAAAATGCAGCTTACCATGTTGCTGGTGTTCACCTTTCTCCCCCCTCACTCATTTCCTTGAGTGTCCTACCCTCACAGGCAGTAGGAATGGTAGCAAAGCCATTATTTTGCCTCTCTCAAATCACAGGGCAGATTTTGAATGTAGTTCCCCCTCCCCAGAAGGAATAATCTGCATTTAGCACCCAATATCACCAGCACCAAGGCACACAGGGTGTACCACAGCCACACAGCACTGTGCTGCCAGGGAACAGGCCCATGAGCAGTAACTTGTAAAAGACTGTGAGAGGAGATTCAACATTTCTCTCAACAATTGATAATAAAACACTTTCTAACTGACTATTTGAAGCCAGGCACTCTTTTTGCCAGTGCTCTTCAAGCATGGCAGCCAATTCCCCAACACAGAGGAATTCCTTCCATGAACGCTCTCAGAACACACACACTGAGAAGGCACCACTTCATTTAGCTTTGCTTGAAGGCAAAAGCTGACAATCTGTTGTTTGTGGATTGATCTAAAGGCTTGGATTTTTTGGATACATTTGTGTCCTCAGATTTCTGCTCCTGGTTCTTTTTCACTTCATCTTCCTCAGCTGCAGGGCGCTTTCGCTTTTTGTCTTCTGTTGACTCACTGACTCTTCCTCCTTTTGCTTTCTCAGTCCACACCTTTGAAGGAGAACAGAAAACTACAAATTAGGCCACAAAACTCACCACTTTGTTTTATACACCTTATTACTCTGACTTTAAGGTACTGAAATAATTCCTGTGAAGAACTAATAAGGATTAAGTAAGGAACTATTTCCTCACTTTCTTTTCTTCTAACAACATTCGCCTTCAAAACTGGACTTCTTTTGAAGCTGTATATGAAATTGAAGATCTTAATTGTCTTTCTGGAGAAAAGAGAAACTCAAAAGGCCCAACAAGTTAAATCAGAACAAATTTAAGCCCCAGCGAATTAAGTCTGGCTATGTGACTTTAAACTTTTTCCTTTCTCTTTTGATATTTGTTCATTGATTCCTCTCAAAAGCCTCACTTTGGAAAAGCTGCTTTCTGATGTTGCTTATCATTCCATTTATATTTTAATAAATTATATGTCATAGATCAAGGCACAATTCAAAACTGAAATCCATGAAGATGGACAAGAGTGGAATTTAAAGAAAAAAAATCCTAACTGAAAATAACTCAGGGATTCACTGGAGGAAAAAAATTATCAAACCCACACAATTACAGAATCTTTTCTTACCATCCTTTCCTCTGATGTCAGCATTCTAAATCGACTCATGCCTTCTTTTATTACTTCTGCTTCATTCAGATCAGGATTATCTGTCAAAATGTTTGCTCTGTTCTCTTCTAGCCACATCTGGAAACCTGTCTTTGGTCTAAAGCAAGCACATAAAAATTGTCTGGTTAAGAAGATTATAGGAAAACCACATCCTCCCAAAGCAACATGTCTGAACAGCACCTAACAGCTGGGTTTTTTTGTTCTCAGAAGACAAGACCTCTCAAGTCAGCAGCCTCCTCTCTCCCACTGCAGGATGCTCAGAGAACATGCTGACAAGGCCAGACTAAGTCAAGCATTCTTATCAAAACTGTGAGATATATATATATATATATATGGAGGTTAACATTCCAGTTTTAGAATGACAAAGCATAATGGTTCTTTTCCTTTCTGACAGGGTCCCATCAACCTAAAAATAGAGCACATTCATTAGCACGTCTCAGCTCACTCTTCTCATGGCTCTCCTTGCCACTTGTTGTAGAATATTATCTGTAAAGGTTAATGAAATGCCAGTCCAATGAGCAATAATTACCTTCATCTTCCTCAGCTAAATGAAGCCTAAATGAAACATGATTGTAATAATGCAGGTTTCACAAGGATTGGGATTGTTAGGAAATACATCTGCTTCCCAGGAACAAGACAGATAAGACCCTTAGCTAGGAAGAGATTAGCTCCTCAGGTGATTCAAGTTTTGTTTTACTCTTTCACATAAGACCCTTAGTTTCGAGACCCTGAGATTTTCTAGATATGTTTTAACTTTCAGTATTTCCTATACTTGGAACTGACACAGCAGCATGGTTTCATTTATCAAAGGTTATTACAAGTAGTATCAAGGCAAAAACCATTGCTGAGAGCCTCAAAATTATATTTTGAATTGCTCATTATTACTCACTCCCACATTTCTGAAGTGGGTTCACAAGTGTGGCAACTTGTGAGCTAAGCTTCAATCTTCATGTTGGATTTCTCTGACCAGTCCAACATCTTTAGAAATAAAATAAGTTTTGGACTTTCATGTCTATAAAAATTGGAATATGGCATTGAGATGCAAGTGTCTCTCACCTTCTGTTTTCAGTGTTTTCCTGTGCAGTGACTTTGGCTTCCTGGGACTCATTTCCTGCTTTTTCTTCTCTTTCTTCCACTATTTTTTCACTAGGATTAGTTATAGGTGTGCGAGGCTGGAAGAAGGAGGCTGCTAAAGCCTACAAAAATGGAGAATAAGAAAGAAAAATATAGAAACATCTCACTCTCAGACAATATGTACCATGTAGCCTAACAAACCCCAAGCCTTTCCTAAAGACATAATAATCACTTGCATTAATAGAGCATCTAATCCATCCAATTTCAGCACAGCAGTGTTTACACTATTTAAAATAAAAGCACAAGGCTCAATACAGAAAGTAATTTCTACAATTGATTTTTTTCTGCTGTTTCATGTGCTTTCACAGTTTTTGCACTGTGCTTAAATGAATTCTGCCATCTAAGCTTTACTTATACTCGATAAAATCTGGTAAAATTCAATTTTTTTTCTTTCCTCACTGAAATGATGCAAGAAATACTACAAACATTACCTGCTTGGTCTTGGGTTTGGGTGTCAGAGGCTTTATAACTGGAGGGTTCTGCTTGTTTCCAGCTCGGCTCCCAGACAAAGATGTTTTCTTTGAGTATTTGGTCATATTGTCTAAAACATTTCCTGAGGGAACCACTGGATCCTTTTTGCTTGATGTCACCTAGCAAAACAAACAAATAGGTGTTTTATTTATTTTCTGTCATGTTCTCCTCCAAGGTATCTGTTATACTGGAAACTTAGACAGAATCCATTGTGATTTTCAGAGCATCACAATCGACCCAGCTGCAAAATTCTTACCTTAAATGGATTCACTCGTCCTCGGCTGCTGGATGCAACCAGAGCTATTTCAGAGAGAAAAAAGAAGGTAAAAATGTATGCACTCTCACATATATTTCAATCTTTGAAGCAATGTGCACATTTTAGATGAGTAGAAAGACACTTTAATAACCCCATGAAGGTTATGCTGTACGTGTTCAGCTATTCTTAGTTATCAGAAATGCCACACAGGACCAACAGCTTAAAATACAAATCCAGAGGAAGACCCAGTACTTCCTCCACTCCCAAATCCGTTTCCACTCCCTATTATTCTTGCTCAAGCGTTGGCAGGTTGCTAGAGGTCACATTTTGCCCCTGCCTGCCCACACAGTTCTACATCAAGATTACTCACTCTGCCTCACAAGTAATAAACATGCCTGTGATTAGTGAAACAAAATCCACTGATCGCTGTTCTCATTTTTCCCTTGTCCCAAAGAATGCCCTCATGGCACAGCCAGGCAGGCACCAATTCAGCATTTGGCACAGCTAAGGCAATTAGAGCAGTGTTATGGAATATCATTAGGTAATGAAGACAGGAATAGGGAATGTCTTAAAAATGTGAGAACAGTGTGAACAGGCCAGGCTGTACAGGATTTGGAAGGTGTGGGCTAGTGGAAGGTGTCCCTGTCCATGGCAGGGGGTTGGAATGAGATGAGCTTTAAGGTCCCTTCCAATCCAAGCCATGCCATGGATCTGTGAATATACCATTTGACAACACTGTTATGCACTAAATTTAAGTAGTAATGGGAGAACAGAGGTTAAAAAACAGGAGCGGATATCGTGAAGAATGACAAAGGTGCCATCCTTTTATCCTGGAATAAACTCTTTACTCACCAGACTTTGGAGTAGTCACCTCTGCTGAAGTGACAGCTTTGGAGAAAGGATTTGGCTCTTCTGAAAAAAGGAAGGAGTACATAATTAAGTACAATAAAATATTGAAGCATAATTTCTCTTTAAAAAACCCAAACCAAATAGAGAAGTAAGGAAGGATGGGGCTTCAGCAACCTGGGCTAGTAGAAGTTGCAGGGCTGCAACGGGATGATCTTTAAGGTCCCTTCCAAGCCAAACCATTCTGTGATTCCACGATTACAGTAAAATTATCTATATTTTAAAGCATGACTTTTCATTTCCAGACAGTACAAACACTTCTACAAAACTGTCACCTCTACCTAGATTTAGAGTTGCAAATTTATTTCTTAAACCTCACGTTTATTTCTTAAAGTGTGCCCAGCAAACAACACATCTATCAATCCAACTCCTGCAAGAGTGGAGCTGAAACCGAAGTAACTGATTAGAAGGTGAGCCAGTCCTTTAGGAATAAAATCAGGCAACAGGAAAAAGTCCCCCAGGGCCTCTCTAATGGCTACTGAGTACAATGCACACAGAGCTGTGACACAGCAGATGACACACAGGGAACCTGTTTCTCTGCAGCAACTGCAGGCACAGGCTGGAACACGGAGCCACTTAATTAAGTCTGCAAAAGTTATCCTGATAACTTCCAGTCTATTCACAGAATATATTTTTCTTACTCTCTTTATGCACTTCTGGGGTTTCTTCTGCTTCCTCATAGGCATCATTTTCTTCAGCATCTTCCACTTCTTGATCCTGCTGAACATTCCTGCCTGGCTGCCGACTCCACTCCGTGGCAGAGCTGCTGTACCTAAAGGGAAGGAATTCAGCAGAAAGGAAGTGGTCACCAATTTCAGAAGGAAAACTGAAACAACAGAGAGCAAGCTTACTTACCTAATTTAGGCAATAAGAACAATAACATTTGGTATTTATGTGCATTATACCTTGATTAAACTATGATGATTAAAGATTCATTAATCACTCTGTAACTTTATTGCCAGAACACTTTGCAACAAATACAAATACTTAAGATCTTCTGTAATCTCCATGCAAACACATATACCTCCAGTATAATCAGATTACCTTTCTGCATCCATGAATATACACACAGGTGATAACATGGGTATATAATTTCAAACTGAAGGTATCAGATTAACATTTAATCTGATTATTCTCTAAATTCCCAGTATAGTAGGATGTACAATTCTTCCACTTTTCTCCTAAAATTTACAAATTACCAAAATCCGTATAACATATATAAACAAAAGGCTCATTTATTTCAACCAAAACAGTCAGTATTAGATTACTCTGGCACTAGGAACAACATAGCATTTGTGATGGATTTTAACCCTCAGAGTGGTTGAAGTTGCAGACATGGGATTACAGCTTCCACACACATCCAGAAGAACAAGCCAGAGCATTTAGAAATGAGTTTTGACTGTGCAATTTCACACAGAAAAATAAGGGAAAAGACTACAGGTAAGTTCAGGGACTTATCACTTCCTCTTGCCTAAATAAGTCCCAAACTTCATACAGATAATTGCTATAGGAAGACATTGCTTCCAACAACATGACATAAATGAATATAAATATACATTATTATTATAAATTTAAATATGTTAAAAAACAACCCCATGACAATTAAAAAAAAAAACCACCAAAACACACACACACACTCCTTTTGCCTCATCATGTTTTACAAAGCAGATGCAGGTAGGAGAGGAAATGTTGATAGCACAGATACAAAGAGAAAAAGAGCCAGCCTGTGGAATGTTCCACAGCTTTGAAGAGCTGGGATTAGTGAGGAGGGAATAAGACTAAATAAAATAGACTGAGATGAGATACTGAAGAAAAGGAATGGGTGGAGAAAAATAGGATTTTAAGACCAGTGTAGAATGAACCAAGATTGAGAGACTGAGACAAAGAGGGAAAAAAATAGGTGGGAGTCAAATAATCAAAGGTAGGGAAAGGTGGGAAGAAAAAAATCCAGTCAGAGCAACTTGGTACTGAGCCTGCTTTGGCTCTGAGGCTGTTGGACACAGGCACAGAGAAAGCAAAGAGTGGAGATATTTCCCTGTGTTGGTATTCTGGCACTACTGAGTCCGCACAAAACACCAACAAGGATGTACCATCTTACAAGTATCATTTACAAGCAGAGCAACACAAACAATCACTTCACCACGAACACCCTGCAAACTGTGGGCCAGAGAAGTGCATCAAAATGTTAACAGAGCAGTAAGAAGTTTTTTAGCCACGGAAATTTGCGTTACCCAGCGTTCGAGCGCTTTCGGAAATCCTCTTCCTCCTCCTCCTCCTCCTCCTCTTCCTGTGCTGCTGCCAGCTCAGAGGCTTTCTCCACAGCCATCTCGCTGAGGCGCTGGGCTAAGTTCAGCCTGCGGGAGCGGGAGGCGTATTTGATGGCCAAATTCACCACGTTGTGTGTCATGAGGTCAGCGAGTTCCACACAGCGGAACTCCCGCTCCAGCTTACAGGAAAGCTGCAAGAGAAGAAGCCTGGGGAGTCACACACCTCCATTCCACAGCTCCCTCGAGACTCCAGGAGTAGAATATCAAGGTCTTGGTGGAGTGAATGAATAAAGACAAGCCACCAACAGTCAGGAGCTACAGAGCAAAGGAGAAGCTTTTTTATTTCCATCTTCCCCGCACCCTTCATGCTGATAAACAAGATTAATTATCAGAGTCTGTACTGGCTGGGTTGCCAATCACCAGCCAGACTCGTAATCAGAGGAATCACATCAGCATTTACATCAGATGACATCTACAAACAAATTAGAGAATCACATGATGGTTTGGGTTGAAAGGGACCTTAAAGTTCATCTCATTCCAACCCCCTGCCATGGGGGTTCCACTAGGGCAGGTTGCTCCAAGCCCCATCCAACCTGGCCTTTAGCACCTCCAGTCTCAGGGATAAAGTCTCAGGGATTCTATCTATTATGTATTTGTACTTACAGCAAACAGCTTCATTAGAAGTTCCTGCTGTTCTTTCACTGCCTGATTTTTAGCATTTTCATCAAATTCATAGCCATTTTTTGACAAGTAATCCACGTGGTTGTGAAATACAACAGAACGCCAGTACTGTTCCTGAAAAAAAGGGAGAAGGATGCATGTAGGAATTCAGAGGGGAAAATCCAGTGCATAACACAATGCCTAACAATTTACAGAGCATTTTATCAACTTATTCTTAAATGTTCTTTTTGAGGGTGAGGGGTAGACAGTTCTTCCTAAAATCAACGCCTACCAAGGAAAAGATGGGAAACAACTACACTCATACAAACTGATCCAAACAGTTGGCATATATGTTGAATTCCATTTATATTACAGGCTTGCAGCAGGATGAGACCTACATGTACTACCAGGATAGAGAATTCTAGAACAAGTTGATTATTTTATCTGTTGTCCCCCAGCAAACTGGAAGTATTCCAGAAAAATTCAGTAAACTTAGGAGTTTACCTGTGAGACACATAAACAGAAAATATAATGCAAGTATGGCTATTAGACCAGGCTAGCCTTGTTCAAAATAATTATAAACTTATTTAAAACCAGTATGTTTTCATCAGATGCATTAGAATAACTTTAACTACACATATTCCCTCAAGGCAAATTAACAGTTCCTGGCATTCTCATCCCATTATTTTGGGTGGAGGGAGGAATGGAAAGCATATTCTATCAGATAAAGAACAAAAGACTTAACCAAATAAAGGAGAATTCATTAAAAATGACAGTGTGTTTACTACTGAAAATTTTAATCTATACTTCTATCAAAGAGAATAAATTTCAAGTAGCATTAAACTGTTCAAAGGCTGAGGTTAGAATTTTATGGTCATTTCTCTTTTATGCATTATAGCTGAGCAGCACAAGTTTGAAATACTTAAACCAATAAAAATGGAAGAATAAATATAGTTATTTTTCTAGAAGTTGTCCACAGGCAAATCTTGCTTCAACCAGCCTCTAAATAAGCCAAGCCAGAAGACCTGTGTTTTCAGTGATTATGAATTTGAACACTTAGTACATCTTCCAAAAATTTTGTTATGCCTAAAACAGTAAAAACCAGACATTTTCAAGGGCATCTTGACTGAGATCCCAAAATCTGACATCATAACCCACTAAAAAAGTGAGAGTAAGAAAGACTTCACTGGTCAGAAACATATCACGTGTAAATACAACTTTGCAACAGCTCTGCCAGTTTTATTTTGTGTTCTTCTAGAAACAGTTGTGAACCAAACCAAAAAAGCTACACAAAACACTGAACCCAAACAAGCCCCTTGGCCATGTGTTTTACTCAGGGTTTGCACTACCCTCTTTCACAGCAGAGGTGATTAATAGGAGTCTTGTATAATCCCCACTACAAGGACACCTGAGACTCCCAGCTGTGGACTCCACACTATTCCATACCTCCATCTGTCCCTTCTCTGTTGCAACTTGACAATAAGGAAGTTGAAAAGACAGAATTGCTACAGCAGGTCGTGGCAGGGTGGGAGGAAACCGAGCTCCTTTACAAGGAATACACCTGTGCAACAGGAAACAAAACCACACCTCCAGTCACCAGATGTTCCACATCTAAACCACGTGTCCTAAGCAGCAAGAGACTTTAAGAGGATTTGTCCTTTGGAAAGTAGTAATTAAATGATTGGCTTAAATAAAGCAATGTGTAAGATTGCATGATAAAGGGTTATCTGTACATGGCAAGCAAGAAAAGATTTCAAAACCAGCAAGGCACATGCTGCTCTTGTTCACACTTTAAACTCCAAATGTGGCACGTAACACACTCTGATCTTGATCTCACATAATGTTTGATTTAACAGCTGCTACAAGGAGTAAATGCAATATGTTCAAATCAGAAACCACTGAACAACTGAAGGTGCAGACTTATTGTTTCATTATATTTAAAGGAGTAGTTTCTGGTAACAATCACTTAAGCAAACCATTGGCTGGGGAAGAGCTGTATTTCCTGCAGCACCAGTGCAGCATTGACAAAAACATCTGGGTTTCTAAGCTGCTGTTTCAGAGACTTGGGGAAAAAAAAGAACAGGAAGCATTAGTGCTCTGGCTATCTCTTAATTAAGGCGTGTGGTGTTTCTACAACAACCCTCCCCCCTCCTTATCTTCATTATGCTGCTGGTTTGAGGAAAATGTTCTTTGCAATTCAGAGGGCAGCACTCTCTTGGAGTAGAAGGAAAAACTCAGGATGAGAGACCCACAGTTGATCATCTTATCAATGTGATGTGTCTTGCACATTTTTGGTGAATTTTCTGGAGGCCAATATAATGGTTTGGAGGAAGAACCAGGCAGGGAAGTGACATTTAACAGAGATATCAAATTATTTCTCTTATTCCAAACAAGCAGAGGATTATGAAGAATGTCACGTAAGTTTAAATAAAATGCAGTCTCCCACCAAAGTCTAAAATTGTCCATGATTATTAAAGTAAGAGTCTAAAGTTCAGTAAAATATGTGAGCTGATGAATTCTGCCCTGGTAGGAAAATGACCACTAAACAAAAAGGGCTACAAATAAAGCTTAGCAACAAAATGTCCAGCATGCATTTCACTTCAAAGAGAAACAGTTATTTAGACACACCAGTACCACATTTTATAAAGAAATGGTTAACTTTCAGCTAAATATTTGAGCGATTTTATATCCAAAATGGTTCTTCGAGGCCACAGTTTAAATATTAATATAATAACAGACAGCTCTGATTTATCTATGCCTAATGATGCAAATTAGTGATAAAATTGGATTCTTTTCAAAGGCACAAAAGGGGAAAACACAGGGGGGGAAAGAATCTACCAAGAACCCCAAAAACTTGGAAAAAAAAAAGAAAAAAAACCCAAAATCATCAAAAGCAGAAGCAGATTTCTAACAGCCACCATAACTTTAGGAAGTTTCTCTAGCAAAATACAGTTTTATGAATGTGTCAATAAAGAGCACACAAACCCTTGAGACAAGGCAAAGAGCCACAATTAACCAGCTACAAATTATAAAACTCTAATGAGTTACTCAAAACCAGTTTAATAATGAATCTTTCATGCAGAATTATATTTGTGGAGTTACCATTTGCTGTGCATATTTACCAGCCACGTGTTTCAGCACAAGCTGAAGTTTGCGGTTTCTCTCTGTAAAAAGGGATTGGAAAGGGATTCTCTGGGATTGGAAACGAAGAGAAACAAAGGATTTCCTTGTGAATTATCTGACCTGAGCTGCTGGGGGTTTTCATGGATGCCAACGACCCAATAATGATCATATTTCCCTTTGCAATGCTCTCTGGTGTTGCACACTGGGATCCAAGTGTTCCCAAGCCCTCGGTTCAGCATGCGCACGATTCCCTCGGAATCCACATAACAAGGGGTACCTGTTTGATATAAATGAGAACGTTTCCTCTGGCAGGCAGCAAAATACAACCCAGCAAGGTGGAAGTGCTGGATACAGCTGGGAAACGATGGTTTACATATTTCAGATACAACATCCTCTCTCCCAAACGCTGCACAAGTTAGGTGGGGAAAGGCGGTTTTCCTTGGAAAGATGCGCCACCTTCTGTCAGTCAACACCACTGCTGGTTAACTGACAAGTTCAAAGTTAAAGCATTTTATGGAGAAATCGAATTAATACTGCTTGGGCAGATTCCCAAAGGAAAGCAGCTATTAGATAATTATTTTTTATGTTTATGATAAAAGGTCCTCCCAAGGTACCAACTCTGAGGGGTCAGGGAGTCTTATGGTGTAATAACAGTTTATTTCTTTTGGCTGAGCAGGAAAACCAATCAGGAGAACAAGTTCTGATAACATTGGAGTGGGAAAATATTAAAGATTTATGACAAATATATTGAAAGAATAGAAAAATAGAATTTTGTTTAATGTAGAGGAGATTGGAAGAAAAAGTGCAAGTCCCAAGATCAACATTATTCAAAGGGCATTAAATTACCCAAACTCCTCCACAGAATAACAGGATGGTTTGGGTTGGATGGGACCTTAAAGATCCTCTAGTTCCAAGCCCTGCCATGGGCAGGGACATCTTCCACTATCCCAGGGTGTTGCAAGCCCCATCCAACCTGGCCTTGGACACTTCCAGAGTTGGGGCAGCCACAGCTTCTCTGGGCACCCTGTGCCAGGGCCTCCCCACCCTCACCAGGAAGAATTTCTTCCCAACATCCCACCTAACCCTGACCTCTGGCCATTTCCCCTTGCCTTGTCCAAAGTCCCTCTCCAGCTTTCCTGTAATCCTCCCAACAGGGTCAGTATTTCTCAACACCTCTCATGCAGGTATTTCATACCTTCTGCAGAGAATCCAACCCACACCAAATAGGATTTCCTTGTAAGAGAAAGAGGGTCTCCATGCAAAATTTGTTTTTTCTTCCTTCCTAGCTCCATCAGCTGGACCCCGAGGCACTGGTCCCCATCAAACCCAGTACCTAGGAAGAAGTTGTTCAATGACTTCATTAGAAAACAAAATAATTGCCTTGGCTCTTGGCTAAATTAGTTTTGAATCAAAAATTAATTCTAATGCAGAGTTATCCATGGATACCACTGTCAGACACACAACTATTTGATATTTTGGACACACAAGATGTGCATAACAACAGCTTCCTTAATTTCCTGTAGTAATTCCTTCTGGCCCGTGTGAAACACAAGTTTAATCTATTAATTTCACTGTTGCAAAATTCTTCCCTTTCCCACAGTTTAATCTCAGCATCCCAATATCAAATGTAGGCTCTGCTGTCAGAAGTCACAGGTCCGTGGGTTGTGATGGATGTGCTTGTAAAAGCATCACCCAGAAGAGAAAAAGGAGAAGCACCACAAAGAAAAGAAGAAGAAAACACTCTGGTGATTACAAACAAATTGATCAGCGTGCAAAGCCAGTGAGAGATGAGGACTGAAAACAACCTCAGTTCACAAAAAGACAAAAGGGAGAAAACTACCTCTGTGATAAACAATCATCAGCTGCTCTCCATGTCCTGCCATGGACACCACTGGGCCTGGGAGACTGAAGATCTCTTTCTGAACTCCCCCAACTGTGAACACACGGACCAGCAGGGCAGTGGTGGCACAGGCAGCCCAGCCCTGACCTAGACAGATGGCCTCAATCTCTTCATCCTTTGGCATATCCACAGTCCACTCCTTGTTGGCATCCCAGGAGCCAAAATGGATGCAGTGGAGCTTGCTAAGGCAGAGACAAAGAGCCAACAAACATCTCAACATGAAGTAAATACAACACCTGAAAAAACACCAGTATATTATATTTTTATCAGAGATCTCTGACAGAACTACAGATGAGACTACAAATTTCAAGCATTCATTTGCAAAGGTGTTGCTTTTATTACTCAGGAACTGAAGAGCCAGCTTGACCTCCAGCACTGAAGATTTAAAGACTAAAGCCTGAAGCAGACACAATCGAAGGTCTGAGGGGAGATTTTTTAGATGGAAGCAGGTAAATGTCCTCCTTGGCACCCTGAGTATCAGCCCTCATTAGAAGTCTGTCATATTATGCTTTCAAAGGGAAAAAATATTAAAAACTTCAGTTCTTAATAATTGAAAACTGCTTATGACCAATCCAAAGACATCTTGCCTTTTTAGAGATTACCCATTTCCATTGAGAAAAACACTGACACTTCCAAAGTCAGACAATCAATATATAACAAATAATACTTTTAAAGGGTGCTTTTCAACTTCCCACAAGGCTGTATGTGTGAAAATAAGAAGAAAGCTCTTTCTTCAAGATATTTCCACAGAAAGCAACAATAAAATATTGTTGAAATTGTTCTTAAATGCAAGAATAGAGTTTAGCTGGCCCAGCTGCTTAAATCTTTCTGTGGTTTTCATAAACTTGTGTTCTTCACACTTGAAATTCTTATGGGTATCTCCAAATGTCTCCTTAGCAACAGTGTAAATAGAAATAGCTGAAACCTCAGGATTGATCTTTGATCTGAGCAGACTGAAAAATTATTGTTCATGTTTACAATTCCCTTTGAGCCTGCAATGTGAAGTTTCCATCATATATACATTTGAAAAAGGAATTAAAAAGAAATTCTTAAGAAACAAATTTCAATACTCTTGAAGTCTTCAAGTAGGTGGAAGCTAAAATCCTCCTTGAAAGTGGTCCCATATATAAAAAGCATGAACAAAAGCCAAAAGAATCAAAACTGATAGAAGCTGAAAATAAAAGTGGAAATATTTGAAACAAGTTAAAAGCAGCTCCCTATTATGGGTTTTGCAGAGCAAGGCCATGACTTACCTTGCAAGTTCCTCTGTACTCTCACAGGCCAGCAAAATGGCTTCAGTGGAGAGGTCAGCCATGGTGTGGCCCAGGGAGTTGGGGAGGTGTGTGGCGTGATGCACAGAGCTGTCATGGAATTCAATGTCTATGGCATTGTCCTGCTCATCGTTGTAGCACCGAATGATTCCAACCGAATTCCACACCTGGCAAAAGGAACCACACACCCCCCAAAAAACCCATCAAAGCAAATGCCCTAAATCCATCAGATGTGCCCTAAAGCAGTCTGCTGTAATTGTTTTATCTGAAACAAGACTGGGTGGGAGGCTGCAGGAAGACTGAAGACCTGTGTAATCAGGACTCATGGTTCCTAAAACAGCTGAACAACACAGAAAGTTTCACCCTCATTGCTCATCCATCTTTTTCCTTATCAAATCAAATGTGAGGAACTTGCAGACAGAAAGAAATAGTGAATTATTAACATACAAGCCTTAACAGAACAAAAATACCCACAGTTCTGACTAAAAAAGAATTTTTAAATTAATTTGCTAGAATTCAGTGGCACAGGTACAAACTGCATAGCTTGATTTTGTCTTAAAGCCAAGTATTTATTTCTAAAGCAGCTGAAATGTAAACCAAAACATTATGGAGTCCTTGCATGAAAACAAAGCTACTTCCCATTATTTAGTTGTAAAGTATTAAAAAAAAATATATCGGATTAGATTAAAACATGACACAAATTGGATAATACTAAATATAAAAGTATCTAAATCTAAATAACCACACAGATTTACCATGAATCGATGCATGAGATGCACAGGAGTGGAGCCAGACTGGAAGGGCTTTTGCTTGGGGGTTGGCCTTGGCCCATCATAGAAGGGCTGTTGTGTAGATGATGGTGGCAAAGCTGAAAAGCCCCCAGACTGATCATCACCATCATCCTCCTTTTCAAGAAGGCCAGAACTAGCTTTTATCAACCCAATATCTAGAAGTAAAAAAAATTTTACATCTTACACACAGTACTATGACAGAATATAGGTTAAAAACAAATTTAAACAGTCAAGATTTCTCTGGAATGACAAAGCAAAATATATCTGAGTAGAGGGTGGTAAAAGATCATCTCAGTAAAAGAGCTCTGGAAAATAAGTTCATAGTGTACCTAGTGAGTTATCATCATCCTCATCAATTACTGCCCGTCTCATATGGCCTGGGGGATGCATAAGGTCATCAGCATCATCCTCATTATCTCCAGTTTTTGGGGAGGAAGGTGGTTCAATCATATCCCCATTTAAATCATCATCATCTCCATCAAACAGATCGTTGTAGTCTTTGGCCACTGCACTGGAAACCTAAAAACAGATTAGCCATCAGCATAAAACTTCTTTTGGACATGGAACTCAAGAAATCAATTAACCCACAAGAGGGAACCTGCAAAGCACAAAACAGAATGTTCCATATAACTTATAACCTAAAGGATGTTGTTAATTCAAGAAATCTTCGGTACTGAGCACCTTGTCATTTGGCTTCTCTACAGCACCGATATTTTCCAACAGCCCCAGATTTCCTTCAGTGTCTGTGTAAGCAATTTGCTTATATTTAGGGTGCCATGCCAGTCCACAAATTGAGTATTTTTTCTCATGCTTCATCCTAAAAAGAATATGAAAATAAAGGATTTTAAGTAAACTACTCAGGGCAGAACCCTCCCCTCCGGAGTTACTGCAGAAAGTGGTAATATCCACTAGCACAAGAAAGTGAAATTACACATAATAAGACAATTAATAGGTCACCTTCAGAGTAAACAGCTGCTACAAAAAATAGAGCAAGTCATCCTTTTCTATGAAGAAAATCATTTAAGGTTTAAAAATCAATCAGAATCATATTCTTAGAACAACAGCGTCCTGATACACGTAGAGAAGACAAAGGAATTCTTCAGCACTCATTTATTTCAGAACATCCAGTTACAGAAAGAAAATTATCTGTTTCTCTTGTACTAAACTGATAAATTAATCCTCTATCTTTTCCACCCTTAATCCTCACAAAAAAATCATCCCATTAATTATTTACATAATCTGTCCATAATTCTTAACACAGACAGCATAATTACAATCAAGTTTCTTACACAAAATATTTAGATAATTCTCTCCTCTACCTCACTTAGTAACATCTTTGATTTTAACTGGGGGGATATTTAGGGATTTTTAAGAGCTTTAATTAACCAAAGTGCAATTTGCCAGTCTGTCCTTTTTGGCTTACAGGTGAGGATGGCTGGCTGACTGACTGACCTGTATTTTCCTCTCCCTCTAGACGACGTTACTGACAATGTTCTTGGGGTCTGGGATGTGAGGAGAATTTGTCTCCATCAAAGCTATTCTTTAATCAATGATCAGATTCAAAAGTAATAACAGATATACACAGAAAGATAGATTCTGGGATTTGAACAAAATCCACATTCAAGTCCCTTCCCTAAGCTACCTGACAGGTTAAACCACAAAACCCTGTAAATCTTATTAGGGTTTTTCAGGAGGCAGAGTCCTACATTTGCACGAAAAAGTTTTACAGGAAAGACCATAAAATTCTATTTCAAGTACAAGAGATGAACTTGGGGATTTATGGAACAACACTGAATACCTCTCTATGCACTGCTGGGTTTCCACATTCCACACCACTATATTCCCATCCACACTTCCAGCTGCCAGGAACTGCCCACAAGGAGACCAGACCACAACATTCAAGGGCTAAGGAAAAAAAAAAAAAAAATAATAATAATAAAAAGTGACCAATGCATGCACAGCATTCCTGTTTTGGATTTGAAAACAGACGGATATCCTGGAATAAAAAAATTAAAAATAATCGTCTTTAACAAACTCCTTTTGATGAGGCTACAATTTCTCAATAAATTTGATTTGAAAAGCTGATTTCTAAACCAGCTCATTTTATCTTTCATAATCATCTTTAACCTCCTGTATACGGGCTGGGGGTAGGTAGGTCTTTTTCTTTAAAAACTATTATAAAAATGGTTGCTTTAAAAAAACACTCTTTAAAGATATTTTTGTTTCAGAATATTCACCTTTTGTCATTAAACACTGCCATGAGGCCAAACAAAACCCAATTCTAGACATGCAGAAAGAAGCAGAATGTATTTTGCAAACTCAGCACTAAACGTAGATTTATTTATTTTGAACTTAATACAGTCCCATAAATTAAAATCCATGGCTGTGTGTTCTGCATCTTAATAACACTAAAAGGTGGTTCTCTTCAACCCAAAGATTTCCAAGCACATAGTGAGGCCAAAAGAAAGAAGGTGGCACAGTCAGGTCTCCTAAATTTCAGCTCAATAAAATATAAAGTGAACAACTGACATCTCTGCTCTGTACAGAAATAATACTCCTGACATTTTCTCTAAAAAGCTCTGTATTTAGAGCAATTTGTGAAAACAGATGTTCTTCAGCTGCAGTGGGTGAGTCACCAGGAGACTTTAGAGACCTGGTGGGTTACTATAAATTAAAGAGGGGAATCAGAGCCACATGAAGGTGTTTGACATCACTCAGTATCTCTGCCCTGTTTTCCAACAGAAAGTAACAGGTTCAGAAATTAAACAGAAAATGTGAACAATCATTACCAAGAGAAGGGAGTCAGGGAAGGGAGAGATACTGTGCAGAAGACAATTTCTAGCAGAATAACATTTAAATTACAGAGTATTTAACAAGCCCCTCACTCTTGCCCTTACCTGTGTGATGGAGGCATCAGACAGATCGAATTGACTATCCCAGGTTTCTCTTCTGAACAGTTCTACAACTTTATCTACAGGAACTGCCAGCAGCTGCTCAAAGGAAAATTATTACACAATTTAGAGCAAGTTACCTGTCAAACAGAACATTCAAACAGCACAGCTCCTTCATTCAGAAGCCTCACAGATGTTACTGCCTCAGTACTTAACAGCTCTCTAACATCCCAGCCTTGCCAACTGAGAGAGGAAGCTGAAGTAATTTAAATTACAAGGTTCTCTAATGCTTTCCACATGCAACAGAGCAAAACATGCCTGTTTTTACTGTAATCTTCATTTCCTTCTTGCAGAAAACTGCACCCCAAGGTTAGAAGTTCTTATTTATCAAACATCACACACACACACACATATAGTTTTCAATGCTCTGAGCACAAGGCTCCCTCCCCAAACTCCTTTTGATCAGACTACAATTTCTCAATAAATCTGATTTGAAAAGCTGATTCCTAAACCAGCTCATTTTATCTTTCATAAAACTACATAAATGTTACTGGCTGTTTATTTCTTTAGGGTTTTTTTTTAGGAGTCTTAACAATTTGCTTTGTAAGAGAAGCAAGACAACTGCTTACATTTCAAATGCGTGTGTGTGTGAAGAATTAGCCTAAAAATGGGATGTATTTGTTTTTATGCAATATGGATATTGAAACAATTTGTACCGAGGGTGACATTCACTGTTCCATGGAAAACTGATACATAACACTGTCATAGCAGCCAGGGATCTTGGAGACTCATAGAACCATCTAGGCTGGAAAAGACCTCTAAGGGCATCAAGTCCAACCATTAACCTGACAGTGTCATCTCCACCACTAACCATGTCCCCAAGCACCACATTCACAGGGCTTTTAAATCCCCCCAGGGATGGGGACTCCTCCACTGCCCTGGGCAGCTGTGCCAGGGCTGATGACCCTTTTGGCGAAGAAATTTTTCCTAATATCCAATCTAAATCTCCCCTGATGCAATTTAAGGCCACTTCCTCTTGTCCTGACATTTGTGACCTGGGAGAAGACACTGACCCCCACCTGGCTACACCCTCCTGCAACTTTGATCTCCAGGTGAAAAGAAAGGGAGCAACTTACTGAGGAAATATTTACCAAGTAGGGCAATATTTACTTAAAGCAGAGAAGGACAGAACTCCTTTGATGCTCTGTTGTGAGCAATTTGATTACTTCCCTCGTGTACAATGTTCCTTTCTATTCAGCACACCAAGACTGTTTAATGCTGGTTTAGGCTGACAGCTGGACTCCTGCCAAACACAGTCTGGAGTTTAAATGAGGAACCATTTCCAGCTTTTTTATTTTTCCTAAAAGCGAACTTCACCCCAAATATTTTCCTTACTCCCAGGAGGTGCAATTTGGGCTTGCCCAGATTGAATTCTACTGTTGGACTCAGAGGCAAAAGGATTAAGATGTGATAAAACAATGTCACTTACCTTCCCAGTGCCAGGTTGCCAGGCAAGCCTGCAGATTGATTTAGCATTTATCACATCATTACATTTCTGCAGCAGCAGCCAGCTTGTCGTGCATGTCTGAAAACAAATTTTAAAAAATAAGCTTTCTAGCTCAGCAAAAATCTGCTGTTTAGTACAAATTCTTAAAGGAAAAGCGGAGGGGGGGAACCAAAAGGAAGAAATATATCTGAACTGAAATAATCTCTTTCATCAAAATACAGTAGTACATACTGCCTTAAAAATGCTTTGTCAATGTAGCCCTGAAAGTATTTTAATGACAATAAAACTACTGGTAACAGAAATAAGATCACAGAACATGTATTTTTAATCAAGTACAGAACAAATGAGTTCATCTATTTTCAGGATATAGAGAAATGTGGCCAAAAAGAATTTGTCAAACCCAGATCAACTGCAGCAAAGTGACACACAGAAGCCTGAAATGGTCGCAGCAGTATGAAGAATGAATGGCTGTAATCTCAAATCACAGCACAGATTCATGCATCAAACTGCCCCAATCCTGGAACATTCTCAGCATAATTTCCCCAGAAGGCACCCACTGTCAGTCTGGAACACGAGATTTCACACAACTATGCTTGTGTCTTAAAAAAGTAGCAATCCACAAGTGCGGAGTGTATATTTTCAACTGTAATTACAGGAATAATTCCACAGGGATTCTTATTTCAGTCAATGGCATTTAGCAAAACTAATGCCATATCCATATGCAGAAATGCCTTATTAAAGCCTTCACCTGAAAAACCTCAAGTTCTTTAGAGTTCTAAGAGCAGAGGCTAAACGTGTTTACTACAGTTAATAAATTGTTTCTTATAGTCAAAATTCCTGAAAGCAATGAGCTGAAATTCTGAAATGAGGAATCTGATGTCAGTTGCTATCCTTATTTTGTCCTTGGCACTTACAGTGTTGGCCAATTAGGAAAGATGAACGGAAGGAATCAGGGATTTCACAGACAGGAAGAACAAAACACAGCTACCCAGGCAACATTTCATAATAAGGTTTTGGAATTTCTCCCAGAAGTAGATAGAAGTATTCTGTGAAGTGCAGCTAGATTTCATTCCCAAAAGGAAAACCCTTCTCCAGGAGGGTTATTTCAGTTCAGCCCTCCTCACTGTCTGTGAAATCCTGGATTTCTTAGGAAAGATTTCATGTGGAAAGGGCAGCCTTTACCTGATCTGCAATGTTCCAGACTCTGACAGAACCATCACAGCTCGCCGAGGCCTTGGTAAGAAAATGGAGTGAACAAATTAATAATTAAAGACATAGAGAAATTAATGCCACAAAACAGAAAAAATCCCTATAACCAATGCTACAGACACGTGATATATAGGCAGCCTTAAGAAGAATGCCTCCCTGTTTAAATCACTTTCAGACTTAAAACTTTCCAATACTGTCATCTTGATAATGGTTATCAGCTCTAAGCTGCTGTAATTATAATACTTCAAGGGAGCTATTTATTTGCCAAAGAGACTCAAAATTAATATTCAATTTCTTTTGTGAGGCACTTTTTCTCCTCTAAATTAGATTCCAGAAGAACACAGACAGTAACTGAGTAGTAAAGCAAAGACTGAGTCCTCCTGGGAGGCAACAAGACACACTCCATCACTAGCAAGGTCAGCTGAAATGAAGTTTTCTCATCTGCCCAGTCACTGGTTGGGGTTTTTTTGTAAAAAACTACATTTTTAGGGTTTTTTTTTCCCCCAGGGAAAATAAGATTCAAAGCAGAAAGTAAACAAGAAAGGTTTTTTTACCAGGTAAACATCCTTGGGGTCAAAGGACAGGCTTAAAACAGGAGCATCGTGTCCTCGGAATGTTTTCTGCTTGCTGCTATCAGTCACCTCCACAACTTTGATCATAAAGTCACTGCAGATCACAATGACATAAAACTATTAACACTGCTACTAACAATGACAAACTGTGTTTTTATGGCAATAAAAACTGGGCATTAAATATCTTTTGGGGAAGTTACAGCTCTCAACACTATATGATGTAATGGAAAATGAGAATCTTGAGGCTTGTTACTATAGAAGTAAGGCCAGACTATTTTTATCAGAGAATTATTTTTGTTCATGTCAAAATTAATAAGATATGTTTTTTTGAAGAAGATATTATGCACACACAGACCACATACCCATTTAACATAATATTCTACATGATCTAATAAAAGATACCAGAGAGCTGATGACTTAACAGGAACTATCTGCTGAATGGGACCAATATTCATTACTCTAATTATGTGGTTGTGTGGCTTTTTAAAAAAAAAGATGGTGTAAGTAGTTTATTTTGTGACTTTTTAACTGGATTTTGAAGATCATTTAGTGTATCAGATATAACAAGAGAATTTATACAACTTTATTCCTTCTTCCAAAATTGCAGCCATTGCTGCAGTTTAACTCAAAATATCAATTGTAATTCCTAGGATACAGAACTCCTGTGACAAACTTCCAGTACCACTCCCTCTCAAACTTCATTGCAACACTGCCAGAGAAACATTTCATTTTATGATCTAATTCTATAGGGTTAACCATTATTTTTAACTCTTTTCATATAGTTCATGTGAAATTTGGCAGCCAGTTGGATGTTAAATTTATATAAAACTGAAGTTTGCAGACTCCATGTGAAAACAGAGAAATCTGGGACAAATAAAAGCAATTCTTCTTAGCTGCACTCCTTCACTTCATGGCTTTCACCATTCTCCTTCAGTATGACACACAAGACCTCACTAAGGGGTGGTCTGACAGTCTTGTGAGCACTTTTTCCTAAAAAATGTGGGAGTCCCAGCCAGGCTGCAGGAGTACTGGGGGTTATAAAAGTTTTAGAAACAGCCAAGAATTTGTTGTCTGCCTAATCTCCCTAATCAAAGTCAGATCCTGGGGCAGAGCTGTTCCCTCAGAAACAAGCACTGGCAGAGAGCCCAAAGCCATGATCCCTGTCAGATTTGGAGATTACAGTGATTACTGCCCAGCCTCCCAGTTTTGGTGGAGCTGCTGCCAGAGTTCACAGTCCAGCACGGATGAACCCTAACCCTAACCCTAACCCTAACTGCTTTTCTGGTTCAATTCACACCTAGAGGAGTCAGGAAGCAGATCTCTGCCATCTCCTCTGTGGAGCAAAATTCCAGAAGAGAGGCAAGCAGACAGCCTGAATTAGCTATGGCTGTCCAAAGAGTTCACCAGATCCAATTAAGAATCACCTAAGTCTTAAATACATGAAAAAACCCACAAAAAACCCCATTGCCTGCTGGCTATTTTACCTTCTCTCTTAAAGGACTAGAGTATATTCTGTAAAAGCACACGTGCTGCCCTAAGAAAAGAACTAAACTACGTATTAAATTCCCCTCAGGCAAGTCTTGAAAGTGTCATCTGTCATTGTTTGGCAGATGGGTGATGCTTATGCCAGAGAATGACTCAAAGCTCTCACACAAATCAGAACCAATCTAACTTTTAGATGTGCACATTCATCTGCAGCTCCATGATCCTGAGCAGTCAGGACATCATCCTCAGCTCCCAGTGACAAAACCCTCCATGAGAGGGGACATCCAGAAGGGTGAACATTTGTGCATCAGACTGAGAGCTGAAAACACTCAAATCTCCCAAAGGAAAGAAACTATTTCACAACACCAGACTTCTATATAAAACTACTTGCTGGATCAAGTATCTCCCAGAGCATTGTTTCCCAAACTCCTTTTCATTCCTTTCTTCTCCTCCACCCCCCTGAAGGCATTTTCCAATCCTTTAAAAAGCCCTCAGAGGTTTGAGGGTTCCCAACCTCGTTGGTACAATCAGCCTGTGAGGAAGCTTCCAGATTCTGAAGGGCAGCAGTGCCTTTCCTCGTGGTGCCCACATTACCTGGATCCAGCAGCAACTTTGGTGCCATCACAACTAAAGGTGACGTGGTTCACGTGCATGGTGAAACGAGTGAGGATCCCATCCGGAGCTCCCTCAGGAAATGTATGGATCTGGACAGTGTTGTTGGAGACTGCTGTGATCAGTCTTCCATTCTGACAACAAAATCAGTCATAAAATCTGTTTGTTAAAACACATTTATGCCATAGGGACAAAAATACTGCTCTGATGTTCCAAATATTTGATTAACTTTATTCATTCCATAAAGGTCTGACAATAAGAGTATTAAGGGAAGTACTCTTTAACTTATATTTTTCCCCACAAAAAATACAGACGAGAATAGCAACTTTTATAATTTATCACTTTAACCAAACTAACTTGCATGCTATTTAGATTCATCTGCTGCAGCATCAGGAGAGGGCGCCCTTGGACTGGAATTCTCAGTTAAATGCCACCAGGGAAACACTAGAATTTCATGAGCTATAGCTCAGTTCTTTGCAGAAAACAGAAAGCAAACATTTCCTAAAAATTAATGCAGATTTTTAAAAGTGCAAAACAAAATAAATAATTATCTCATACTTGGAAAATAATACCTCTTGGAGTGACAATAGTATTTCTCAGTTGTACACAGAAGTAAAACTTTAAAATAAATATAAAGAAATGCCTTATTTTCTTTTTTATTGTGTGTATTTTTTGGGGGGGAAGGTAGTATTCTGTTGAGGTTTTCTGTTATGGTGTCTAAAATTATAGTAAAAATCCTGAAGGTAAAGAAAGCAGCAGTCAGTAGTGAACAACAGTAAAAAACTAAGAAATCAGATTTATTGCTCAGATTACATCAACATCTCAGAACAGTCCCTCATGACATTTCATTAATGAAGAGTAATTTTTGAAAAATGATTTCCTGACATTTAAGTCTCCCACTGTTTAAAAACAAAAAAATCCCTAAAAAAACTAGGAGCACCTTTTTCAATTTTTCTCAGGACCTTTCCTCATCTGTTCTTTAACAGTTTTTGCAATTTCTGGCTCTGCCACTGATTTGCTGAGAGAACCCATTCAGGTCACCTCACTCGGTTTGCAAAAGGATAAGTAATGTGATGAAAATCCACAGCAAAATACTCTGAAATTCAATGATGAAAATAGATTATACAGGTATTGAGGAACAGACACATGAGGTATGTTAAAAGGGACATAAGAAAGAGGATTCACTCAAGGCAGTAGTTCTGAATAGGATTTCAAATGATAATTCTTATAATGCAATACAAATATGTTAATACTCATTAATTTCCTCTTTCAGACTCCTCTCCAAAATCACAAGTAGGTGAAAAACAATTTAAAAATTTCCCTTTATCACTGCCAGGTTAAATACACAATATTTGTAGAACCAATGTAGGCTTCTGGAAGTCTTCTCTTCTAAAATTGCCACAAAGACAATATTTTAGGCCCACTATCATTAATGTAGTATAACAAAAACTAGACATGAAGGAAATAATGTGACAATTCTCAAGCTAAATACATGAACATGCATAGTAAAAAAAAAAATTATTTTCTATTACATAAATCCTCTTCTCACTTTGGGGACACTGGGTTACAGGCATCTTTAGGCCAAATAACGATTTTGAGAGTGAAACATCAAACAGTTTAAAAAAAAAAGTGTTACCAAACCATTACTCACTTTGTGAAAGCAAGTTTTGATTAATACAGATTCCTTGGACCTTAACACAGGCCCACATAAAAGAACATCTTGGCTTTCTTCCTAGTACTTGATGATCATATCCTATGCTGGGAAACTTCTTGCAACTCACATGGTGAGAAAACACAGGAACAACTAAAAAAGTTCACTGCATAATTAGCTTAATCTGCTGGGTCTGTTTCTCAGAAAGGAGATCAAAGTCAGAAATTAATACAACTGAATGTGAAGGAGTAGGGGGGGGAAAAAAACATTACAAAAGTTTAGTATAAAGAGTAATTCCTCTCCAATTGTGTATGGGGTACAATGAATTGTCAGAGGTAATTCTTGTTTAATGTTATCCATAGAAGCAGCATCCCTGAGCTGGCAAATCCACAATCTGTAGGAAAATCCACAGCTGAGAGGAGTTGTGTTAACAACCATACCTTTAGAGCACATGAGTAGGCCTTTTCTCCCACATTAATGGTCTTTGGATCATCATCATCCAGGTTTTCCCAAATCCTAACATCTCCATCACTGCCACAAGTTACAATGCAGCTGTGGAAAGACACAGAATTTGTTAACATCCAGGAATCTGCATCCTTTTTTAAACATTTGGTTGTAATGCCAAAGGAGGCTTTTTGTGGTTTCAAGGGATTGTTACCAGACCATCTCTTATGAACAGTCTTTGCAATGATAATGAACTGAAGAAAGGAATAAAATAATATGGACTTTAACCATACCCAGTATATGAGGTGTATCCTTTGAGTTTATTTTGAGATGGCTTGGAGTTTTTTTAGTTTAACTTTTAATCTATAAAAAGGTAATACTAAATATATAGTTTCTATTTAAACATTCAAGAACTAGCACAAGGAAAAGATGGAAAGATAGCAAGCCCAATATTACATTCCTTCAACTGTATTTTTAATTTCATACATACATAAACATATTTACTCCCACGCTACACTGATTTCTGCTAAAATCTATGAAGTCACTCTCATAAAATGTGCATATAGAGTTTTTATATATATAAAACTTACTATATATATATATATACACACACATGGGGATATATATATATGCTCACATCTAAGTTATAAATCAATCACTTCTAAACTCAGAGCACCTAAATATGTCACACAGCCAGCTCTCACCACAGGCAAAATCCAAAGGATTTCTTGGGCCATGCCAGGCTGTAAATCCATCCCAGTATCCCATATAGCAATGGCTGATACAGAAACTTAGAGAATCATTAAGATTGGAAAAGCCCTCTAAGATCATCGAGGCCACCAATTCCCTCAGCACTGCCAAGGTCACCACTGCCCCCTGTCCCCAAATGCCACATCCACACAGCTTTGAAATCCCTCTAGGGATGGGGACTCCACCACTGCCCGGTGCCAATGACTGACCATTCTTTCAGTGACGAAATTTTTCCTAATACCAAGCTCCTGGGAAGGCATCAGACAGGAAGAAGCCCATCCCTCTCTTGGTCTCTAAGAATGGGGCTGTTACCTGCCAGTGTCATCGAAGCAGACATCGGTGTGTCCCTCGGTGTGGCCATACCGCATTGGCTTCTGTGATGATGGCATCTTCACTCCCACCTCTCTGTTTCTGGAGGGGGAAAAAGAGGAGAAATAACATCGATTAAAAGGAAACATTTCAGGAAGAACAGATGGGGGTACAAGTTGAGAGCTGCTGGGACACCCACCTGTTCAACCAC
>JACBWW010000069.1:1494155-1574898 GCA_020086605.1 Lanius collurio
CGCCCGCCGCACCATCGTGAGTTGGGGTCGGGGGACGAGGGGCTGAGGGGCGGCAGGCGAGGGTGAGCACCGGTACCGGGGAAATCGAGGTCTTCTGTCACCGGAGGGGGCTCGGGGTCTGCGCCCCTGTCAGTCACCGGGGGGCTCGGACCGGGGTCTCCTGTCACCGGCGGGGTTGGCCTGGGGTCCGCCCTCTGCCACCGCGGTGCTCGGACCAGGGTCAGCGATCTGCTCCCCGCGGGGACTCGGTCCAGGATCTCCTGTCACTGGGGGAACTCGGCCCGGGGTCAGTCCGAGCCTTGTCACCGAGGGAGACTCGGCCCAGGGTCTGCTGTCACGGGGGGCTCGGCCCGCGGTCTGAGCCGCTGTCAGTGACCGGGGTCCCGGGGTCTCTGGTCACCGAGGGCTTTCAGTCCGTGCTCTCCGGTCACTTCGGTCCAGGGTCTTTGCTGTGTCACCAGGGGGTTCGGTGCGTTTGCTTCTCCTCTGAAAAACCCCGTGCCCGATGTATGTACCCTGACACATATAGGGCACATAGATTCCCTGTTTATCCTTCTGTATGTGGATTTAATGGCAGCTCCTCAGGAGGCGCAGGGACGGCAGGGAAAGCCCAAATGAGGGGCTGTGCCCTTCACCCTCCTTGGGCAGCACCCCTAAAACAGTGGGGGCTGCGCTCACCCAACCGCAGGAGCAAACCCTTTGGAAATCGTTATGGTCATTATGGAATTACCCTGGAATTCCAGCCATCCTGATGCGTGTGCGAGGTGGAGTTGACAGCAGTTGTAGTCAGGCAGGTAGCGATTGCACTGCAAAAATCACTAAGCTTTTTTTTTTTTTGTCTGAAAAATAGGAAGAAAGCATTGTGGCTGATTTCTTGAAGGTTTTTTTAAAAAATGCTGGAATTGAACATATCTGACATAAGGAGTTAAAAAACAGAATTATCTGTTTTCCCTTATGTAGCCTTAATGATCTGGCCCAGTTTATTCCTGCTTCTAAGAAAAAATTGCTTCCAGGCAAAACCCTTTTATCTTCAGTTTTGCTCTGCAGCGGGGTTATTGGTGGTTGGGGTGAGCAGAGTGATTTATTTATATTGGAAATGTGGTTCTCTCTAAAACTCACATTGCTGGTAGTTTCATGAATGAATAAATGACAGGATTACAAAGCAGGCACACTTCTTTAAAAAAAATCAAACCTAGAAATATGGCCAGATTTCATTATTAAACCTCGTGGAAGCTGTGTAGAGACATGTTTTCCATGGGTGTATCCTACATATTTCAGTAAATCGTGATTTCTGGCGAGGATAATGTGTTCTAGAGAAATGATTTGGAGCTGAACTGCTTATCAGATGAGTGGGAAGACCAAGCTATTCCTGCTGCAAGCCGCTGCCTGGGATGGAGACAAATGCTTGTCAAATGTGTTTATTTTTCTTAATCACTTTAATTTTCGGAGGCTCTGATACAAACTGCACCTAAAGTATTTTGCAATAAAAAAGCCTTTTTACATTGGGTTCTGTGTAACAACTAATTTCCTTGTCTGGAGGTGCTGCCTGCTGGGACAACTCTTTGAACAGCATAGGAAAACTGGGGGGAGGGTTTCCAGGGGGGTGTCAGGATCCCGTAATCACTTGTCCAAGGGACTGCAGGCCCTGTGGCTTTGTCACGTCCGAAGTGACACGGCACCAAATGCAAAGTTATACTTTAAAGCCGGTTGGGAACTGAGCCTGCTGCTGGCTTGATTAATAGGTGTGAGTGGCTGTGAGCGGGGCGGGAGCCGGGAATCGCTGCTCTCCTGCTCGGTTTCTGGGTGGAGCACGGAGTGTTGGTCATGGACCATAAAGCTTTCACTGATTTAGTGCTGGAGAGGCTGCTGCGGTTTGCCAAGCGCTGCCTGCATCTCTCCTTCCACACATGAGCAGAGCCTCATTAAGGCAGAAGATATGAGCAGCCCTCACCTTTGGCACCTGCTGCCAGCTCAGTTCCACCTCCTGGGAGTGAATAAAACATCCCCCGTGTTGGGGTTAGCTGGGCATGGCCCCCCTCCTCCTACAGTTCTGGGGATATCAAGGGTATTTCCAAGGAAGAAATATTTAGGTTGTCAATGGTACCTTTAGAAAGTCTTTTTCTTTTGTGTTTATGTGTGATAATTGCTATAATTTGCTGGAAAGGCCTCTGGAGTCAAGCTTAGGTATTTTTAGATGATATCATAAATCAAAGTAAATCCAAAACTGAAGAAAAATAGTTTAAGACAGAGGAATTGAGATTTATTGTTACCCTTAATAGGCTGGGAAGGTCAGGTTTTAAAATGTGGTCTTCTGGCCAAAATCTCATCGGGTGAAATTAATGAAAGCAGCTTGTGACCCATGAGATTTTGTTTTAAAATAACTTTTATGTAAGTTATGAAAGCAAAAGTACTCCAGTTTATTGCAGCTTGCTCTTCTCTCTCAGGATTTTATCAGCTCTACAAAATCAACTTCCATAACAATTCCAAAATTTATTCATTCATTGTTCTTTGTGAGCCTTCTTTTGTTGTTTAATTAGAGGCACAATACAGCAATGCTTTGTGTGCTTGGACAGAAAACTTTCCAAGTACTTCCTGCCTTAGAAGGGTTGTGCATCGTGGGAGCACCAGAGAGGTGGTGGGACCTTCATCCTGGGAGGTTTTCAGGATATGGCCAGGCCGTGCCATGGCTCCCCTGAGCCCACACTGGCAGCAATCCCATTCCAAGTGGGAGGTTGGGCTGGAGACCCCCCACCATCTGCTCCTTCTTTATACAGAAAGGGAGGCAGCTTGATGAAGAGGACTGTTGGGCTAGAGGCAAGAATCCAGCAGCTCAGGACATAAGTATCTGGTTACAGCAGTTCAGTATTCAAGTATTTATTGAATAAATTTTAAAAAAAAGGCTGTCAACATTGATGGTTTTGGTTCTCCTGTTGGCATTATTGATTAGACATATGGTGAGGCTGTCACTGTCTTATCACAGCTGTGGGTTGCAGCTTACCCCTGGCTAGGAGGGAATATTGTTATCCCTCCAAAGTGACTGGATATTGCTTTTAGTCTGGGCTTGAAGCCTCAGGGTTGAGGCATCAGCTCGTGAAAGACAAAGCACCTTGTCTGCAGACAAGACAGAGGAACCTCTGTAGGAGGGAGCTGGGCACAGCACAAAACCAACAGCAAAAGCCACCCAGCTCCCTGCCTGTCCTCAGGGACTGTATCTGTGACAGTGTTGGGTAACCTTGGACTACCAGCTCGTGGCCCGAAGTGAACTCTGCTCATCCCCTCATGTGTCTTTATCTTTGCTGTTTCCTTAGGGGAAAGGGTTTCCAGCATAGGGGTTTTGTCAAACCTGCCATCATCGGAGATGCCTGGGGTGTCCCCGTGCAGGACAAGGCTTTTGCAGGCAGGACACTCATTATTTCTCCCTAAAGGAGCTCAGAACTGATGTGTGTGAGCTGCACAGCACTGGACTCCTCCATTTAACCTTCCCCTCTAGGGAAAAGTACACTCTGTGTTCCCTCTCTTTTATCCTTGCCCTCCTGTCCTGCTCTTCCAGCAGCGCTCCAGCCGTTAATGGAAGTACGTGACATTTCCCTTGGACGCTGGAGTGAAAGGAAGAGCTGCTTTAGATGGACGGCCTGAAGTGGTAATAGAGCACTGAATGCCTCCCCTGCCCTTTATGCCTTTTTTTTTCTGACACTCTAATTATTTTTGGTCCCCATTTTATTGGTGGGGCTGTGAGTCACACATCCAGGAGGGTATGAAGGTGTGATCCCTTGCTGTAATGCCGAGCAGTAGGATCCGGGAGGCAGCTCTCCCACAGCACACATTTGTAACACATGGTCGAGTTCAAACCTGGCTTTAGTAGGATGACATCCCTTTTTTTCTTCATTTATTCCCTGCTCTTTTCACAGCTCCACTGTTCTGTCTGATTAGCAATTCCTGCTCTGACGTGGCAGAACTGGCGCCTGGGTTCCAGCAGCCCTTCAAACCCCAGGGAAGCAGCTCTGGCTAATGGTGCGTGGCTTTGCAGCATCACGTGCTGCTTCCCCAGCTTCAGTTTCAGGGCTCAGGTACCACTAATGATTCACGACAGGAGAAAGGTACAAAGGAGACGGTGGCTTTACAGTTCAATGCAACAGCAACCCAGAAATTCCATAAAACCCCGTGCTTCTTTCAGTTGCAAGGCTGAAGTTAGGAGATAACAGGCACTTCTGGGTTTTGTATGTTCTGCAGTTTTTAATTAAAAGCCCATATTCTGCATGTTCTTATTCCTTATATGGGCTGGATGAGCAGAATGAGATAATTGAAGGTTTCAAAAGCAATTACAAACTGTCGTATCCTAATTTTTAAGTACTTGACTTTGCAACCTCTCTGTCCAATTAAAAATCCCATATATAGACAGTTAATGTATTTTACTACAGGATGCATCTAAAAACTTTTTGTCTTCAGTAACTTCAGATTATCAGCAGAGTAAATGAGATTGATTTTTTTCCCTCTTTTTTTTTTTGATGGTGGAGAAAATTCAGTGCTTCACTCTAGATATTTCTGGATGAAAAAATATCAATGTTCCAAAAGCAGTCAATGAATCTTGGTCTAAATAAAGATATTTTGAGTCTCATATACAAATGTTGCCTTTCTCCTGTCTTCATTGTGCCTTGCCATGCTTTCACTGAAAAGCTATTTGCAAAACCCTGAGAGAAGAAAAATAAATCTTTAGTTTAATCTTTGATTTGTAACTGCTGGAATATGGACCCTTCTTGTGATTCCTCTTGGTACCAGTGAAGTGATATTCATCTGCATCACTCTAATGCCATTTTTTCCCCAACATATTTCCAATATTGAACCTATCTTACCTTCATTCTGCATTTCTGCATCTCCTCCCTTCCCCTGCCTTTTCCTTTCCCCCACAGCTCTCAGGTCTGTGAGTTTTAAATAAGGAATGCAATGTGAAAAATTCCTGGGTGAAAGTTCCATCTGGGATGCATTTGGCCCACAGATTGCATGTGAGCCTTTTGGCAAGGCTGTCTTGTTCTTTTACTGAAAGCAGAGGCTTGAACTCAGCCTGCGCAGCCCCGGGGGACTGCAGAGAGGTTGTGTCATGCTGGCTAATCCTGATGATGAGAATGGATTGAATGGAGAGAGGAAGTGGATGCCCTTTTCTTTTCCTGCTTAGTATTTACCATGTCAATTAGTTGTAAAAAAATCCAAACCCCCAAAACAACACAACAGAAAAGCCCAAAGCCAAAAAAAACCCAGTGCAACAGAGAAGCTGTGCATGGTTTTGGTGCAGAAGCATCACAGAACCATAGAATATGCTGATCATGGGGATGGGATATATTTCTACATCCTGCCATGCCTTGGGGGAGTATAGCATCCATACCATATTGCCATCTATGTATCTTGAAAAAATCCTACTCCACTTTCAAATGAGTAATCAAAAGAAGATTTTTTTTCATCTTTTTTTCAAAGTGAAGCAGTCAAAAGGAAACCTCTTATCTATTTGAGAATTCAATATACCTTTGGAAACAAAAGAAAATGAAATCAGCAACTGTAGGTCTCAAAGCAACAGTGATTTTAATAATGTAAACTTCCTTCTCTAATGAGTAATAAGCAGTTCCATCTTTCATGGCCTTTTAAAATTGCTTTTAGTAAGGGGCTGGATTGTTTTAATCCTTTTCAGTATGTAAAGCCCCAGATATTTCAATCCCTTAGGGCTTCAGTATTTCCTAGCTCCCTTCCTTTGAAAAGGCAGAGGAAAAGAGCTTTCAGAAACTGACAGAATCTGTGACTGATAAAATTTAGGTTTGGGGGTTTTTTTTAATCCCGAAAGTGACCCAAAAGTGTCAGTTAAGAAAAAGATCTCTGGCATCCCACCCTGTGGATTAGTAGCAAACAGGCATATCATCTAGGTACAGTAGCTCTTTGTACTCTGACCTACTTGTTTCTGTTGTGGTTTGTTCCTTCTTGAAAGGTTATTTGGAAGAGATGCAGAACTTGCTCCATAAACAGCTAAAGCAGTATCACCTGCCCCGGGAAGGATTTCCTTTTGAAATGGACCCTGGCACAATGGGGTTGCCAGCACCTAAAACATTCTGCTCTGCTGCGTAGTCAGAATGGAAACTCAACAATATGTTAAGATAGTTTTTTCAGCAGGCTGCTTTTCCCAAGGAAGGGCTAAGAGTGCTTTGTCTGGGATCAGGCTGGTATTTGTGGGGTGTGCTACTGGATTCACCTCAATCACATGATTTTTACATGGTCAGCAATTAATTGTCACTGTTGTCCTATATCCACCAGCACTGATGTTGCATTGTGTGTGTGCATAGCCATTAACTGAGCTGTGTTCTCTTTTTCTTTAGATATTTCCAGAAAGTGCCTCGAGGAAGCTTCCTTATGTAGAAAAAGCCCACAAGAAACACAGTGTGCACTTCCTGGCAACTTGTGAAGCAAAGCTGTCACAATGGCAGAAAACAAGGACAGCAGCACGAAAAACGCAGATGTGAGGCCCAAAAGCAGCCGGAGCAGAAGCGCAGACAGAAAGGATGGGTATGTCTGGAGTGGAAAGAAGCTCTCCTGGTCCAAGAAAAGTGAGCATTGTCCTGATGCCGAAACAGCAAGTGCTGCAGGGAGGTCAGGGACTAATTTAAGGAGCCAAGAGAGGAAATACAGCTGCTCATCCATTGAGCTGGATCTAGACCGGTCCTGTGGCCACAGGTTTTTAGGCCGGTCTCTCAAACAGAAGCTGCAGGATGCTGTGGGTCAGTGCTTTCCCATAAAGAACTGCAGCAGCCGGCACGCCTCAGGACTTCCATCCAAAAGGAAAATCCATATCAGTGAGCTGATGCTGGATAAGTGTCCTTTTCCTCCGCGCTCTGAGCTGGCTTTTCGGTGGCACTTGATCAAAAGGCACACGGCCCCTATAAGTCCAAAGGCAGAAGAATGGATAATTGCTGATTTATCCCAGCATGAGGAAAGGGAGGATCAGCTGCGAGACGAGGAGATTGCCAATGGGGCAATGGACTCTCCCTCCCAGTCCTGTGACTTCACTGACAGCAGTTCCTCTCGGGGTGACCCGAGGCCTGAGCTGGTGACAGGTAAGGTGGCAAGGAGCAGTAGAGATGAGAGTGACATGGACTCCGATGATGAAGTCATAACTCTGTGCACAAGTTCTCGAAAACGGAACAAGCCCAAGTGGGAAACGGATGATGAGCTGCTACGGATGGAAACGCCTCCAAAATACCATACCCAGATTGATTATGTCCACTGCCTAGTGCCAGACCTCCTCCAGATCAATAACAATCCCTGCTACTGGGGAGTCATGGATAAATACGCAGCTGAGGCGCTGCTGGAAGGAAAGCCAGAGGGAACGTTTCTGCTGAGAGACTCTGCCCAGGAAGACTATTTGTTTTCCGTGAGCTTCAGGCGCTACAGTCGCTCCCTCCACGCCCGGATAGAGCAGTGGAATCACAACTTCAGCTTTGATGCCCATGATCCCTGTGTCTTCCATTCTCCTGACATCACGGGACTCCTAGAACACTACAAAGATCCAAGTTCCTGTATGTTTTTTGAACCACTTTTATCCACTCCCCTGAACAGGACCTTTCCCTTCTCTCTCCAGCATATATGTAGAACGGTTATTTGCAACTGTACAACTTATGATGGTATCGATGCACTTCCCATTCCTCCCTCGGTGAAGCTGTATCTGAAGGAATATCATTATAAGTCAAAAGTTAGAGTGCTCAGGATTGATGTACCAGAGCAGCAAAACTAGAAAATATTTTTGTGAAAGAAATTGTCTCCTAACAGACAAAAGTATGTTCAATCTCTTTTCCTTCTAGGTTTTTTTTTTTAATAGCGACCTGATTATTTTTTCTTTTTCTGTGTATTATTTACTACCCAACCTAGTCTCTGTTTAAATGTACTTTTGAGTCTTCACAGCTCTCTTTTTTAGAGATTATATTCATTGTGGGCTTTTGGTACTGTCCCCAGGCTAGAGTTTTATGGAATTCCAGGTAGGCTTTCTGGTATTTCTATAGATGGATAGTTGTTAGATCTAAAACCCCCTGAAAATCAGTTTTGAACTTGATCTGTCTTTTCTACTGTAGTTGACGTGTTGCTAACATGATTGAAATAATGCACTGTTAACTAAAGATTGACTCATCTGTATTTTCTGCATTTCTTTTAAAATGAGTGCTCTAGCCTCTGTGTGTGTGTATGTCTGTCCGTCCCCATCCACTGCAGTAAATTTGTCAGTCTATTTCTAACATTACTATTCCAAGCAAAATGAAATTTGAAAGAGGATATGATCTTTCTATAAATACATCAGGGGACTAAATACCAGGGAGAGGAAAAACAATTCAAGTTAAGGACAACACTCAGTGCAGGAACAAACATGTATAAACTGGTCCTGAAAAGATTTTGGTTGGAGAGGAGGAAGACTCGTTGTCGTCAGAGCAGCGGGGCTCTGGAAGAGCTTTTCATTTTGTATAACAGCAGTAAAAAGCAAACTGCTCATAAACTGGGATTTGATCAGTGTCTGGAAGAGATAATCATGTAGTTACTTATGATAGATGGGGCTTGGACTTGGGAACTCTCTTTCTGTGGTACTGTTGCATTATATGAAATACCCAGTTTTTGCTGTAGGAGCTGCCACTGCTTAAATGATAAAGCACAGGGTGGGAGGGTGGGAAGGAAGATATTTCCTTTAAAATCTGTGTATTTAACTATCTGATTCTGCATGGTTGAGCGTGAGGTGATGGTGAATAACTTTCCTACTTTTTTAGTAGGGGGGTTGGTTTTTTTAATAAGTATAGTCAAAAAAGAAAAAAAGACTGCTGATTTTTCTTGCGATGTGAAGCATTTGCTTGAATGGCTTCCTGCCAAATTCCATGTACGGGAAAACCATGCATGGATAATGCTCCTAAAAGCATTACTTACATTACATGGACAGGCAGATCTGCTGCTGAGTTGTTGGTGGAATCCCATTGAGACTCAGTGGATGTGGGTTCAGGCAGGGAACTCCAGGCTGGCCTTGGGGTGCAGATCCAGGAGGTGCAGCAGTGACCTGCAGTTCAGTTCCCTGCATGTGCTTTATCTACTCTCCCAAACTGGGCCAGGAACTCCTCTGCCGAAAGAATGTGAGATGGTGTAATTGTAACTCCAACAACCACATTGTTTCCTCTCTTTTTGATCACAGGGAGCCTTTGTATCCTCTCAAAATGCTTTTGAAACTGTGCCCCAAGCCTGCAGAATTACAAATGTGTTTAATTTCATGCATACGAAGGATCCTATCAAAAAATCAGCAATGACCTGTGCGTGAGGTTATCACAGAATGGTTGGGGTTGGACGGGAGCTCTGGAAATTATCTAGTCCAAACCCCCTGCTCAAGCGTAGGATCACATCCAGGTGTGTTTTGGATATCTCCAGAGAAGGAGATGCCACAACCTGTTTGGGCAGCCTATTCCAGGCCTCCATCACCCACACAGCAAAGAGGTTTTTCCTCATATTCAGATGGAACTTCCTGTGTTTCAGTTTGTGGCTGTTGCTCCTTATCCTGTCTCAGGGCACTGCTAGAAAGAGTCTGTTCCCATCCTTCTGACACCTGCCCTTAAGGTATTTGTATGGATTGCTTGGTTCCCCTCTCATCTGTCTCTTCTCCAGAGCTGAGACCCAGCCTTTCCTGATAGGAGAGATGCTCCAGTCCCCTCACCACCTTCACAGCCTCTCCACTGGGCCCACTCCAATAATTTCTTGTATTTCTGGTACTAAGCAGCCCAGAGCTGGACACAGCTGAGCCCTCAGCAAGGCTGAGGAGAGGGGCAGGATCACCTCCCTCAACCTGCTGGCCACGCTTTCCCTCATGCAGCCCAGGTTACCATCAGCCTTCTTGGCCTCAAGGACACAGTGCTGGCTCACCCCAGCTCCTTCCCTCCAGTAGGTCAGTCCCCGCCTGGACTGCTGCATGGGGTTATTCTTCCCCAGGATAGAGGGACCCTGCTTGAACTTCCTCAGGTTCCTCCCTGCTCATCTCTCCAGCCTGTCTGGGCCTGGCTGAGTGTCAGCACAGCCTGTTGGTGCGTCAGCCACTCCTCCCATTTTTGTATCACCAGCAAACCTGCTGAGGGTACACTCTGTCCCTTCATCCAGCGTGGTGAATAAGCTGAACAAGACTGGACCCATCACTGATCCCTTGGGAATCTGTGTGCAGGCAAGGAGCAGAAGAGCACAGCGCTGTAGAGTCTTGCTCCAAGATTGTAGACTAGCACTAAGCAATACTCCTGTTTGAATCTTTTAATTTTACCTCGTACAGAATCCTATGGATTTGTGGACATCAAATCCATCCTGCAAGGTGGCTGCTCAGGAGTTACCAAGGAAGTTTTGCCATGCAACTCCCCCAAGGACCTGCCACCCTGCCCTTACCCCCAACCTGAGCAGATAAAACCCTTTCCACTGAGCTCCTGCCAATGTGATGATGTAAACAGATTTCCAGGGACATCTGCCTAGAGACCAGCCCGTTTGTTTTCATTGGGTTTTAAATAGGTTTGGAACCAAAGTCTCCAGGGAGAAAATGCTAACACATCAATAATGGCATTGCACATGGATGAACGCACTCCAGGACGAATTCTCAGCTGCTATAAATCAGCGTGGCTTTATTGATACACTTATAGTGACTTATCCCAGCTGAGATCCTCCCTCCTCCATAACCAAATGGAATAGTGGGACTGATATCAGAAAAATGATGATTATCTTGAGCTGCTTCCATTCATTGCCTTTTGCATAAACTGTATTTTATCAAGGACAGCTTTCTATTGTTTTTCACCCTATCACTGCCATTTTCCAGAAGCAACGTAGGGATCATCATTGCTCTGGTCTTGTCCACTGTGCCCATCATGGTGGGATGGTGGGCTGGGATTTGGGTGGCTGCAGTACGAAGGAATAGCATCTGCTTCAAGATCTGGAGTGACGTCAGAGATACTTGCAATCTGCTTGATTAAAATTCTCTTTCAGAAACTCCTAATCAGGGCAAAAAGCTCACAAATTTAGATAGGGATTAGCATTATTTTTATGGCAGGACCATAAAAATTAGAGTTTGACCAAAGGTAGTACTTCAGAAGTTAGTCAAAGCCACCGTCATTTTCAAAATCAGCTAAGATTTTGTCCCTTCAAAATGAAAGGCCAGGAGAGAACATTTTTTGGGGTATCATTCCCCAAAACACTGTGTTTCAGTGTCATTCTGGATGCAGTCTACATTGTTTTGACATGAGTTGATGCATCACTTACCCCAAAAACATCTTGAGCACTCCAAATTTAGGAGATCTATATAATATGGCAGCTGGGGGAAGAAGGTGGGGCACATAAAAATAGTGCCTTTGGACTGTGGGACAGTTAATTGCATTAGTTTAGAGAAATCGTATGTGGAAAGTATTGATAAATGGGATTTTGTGGAAGTTCCCACTATTTTTTCCTGGTTTGTTTATCCACCTGTGTGACATTTGTCCCTAACAACACTGAGTTATGTTACACATGCAGTCTATGGAAGATCCATGGCATAAGCTGTATATGTTTTATGAAATGGAAGAACTCAGAAGGTCTATTTTGTTTAAATCCATTTACCTTTTTTTTTCTCTTTTTTCCCTCTCTATTTTAAATAAAACTGATGGAACTGGTTTAACAATATGCCAAGAACTCTTATCCTAAAGTTTTCCTCCCACTGCTGTCATTAGCAGTCCTACCAGTGCTGCTCATTCCAACACCACTTTAGAACACCTCGACCCAAACATAACTAAGCCTTGAATTCAGTTTTGAATTCAACTCTTAAAAATTAGCCTCAAAAACAGGATAAGAGCTTCCATTTTCTAGAATCACAGCATCCCAGAACGGTTTGGGTTGGAAGGGACCTTAAAGATCATCCAGTTCCACCCCTTGCCATGGGCAGGGACACCTTCCACTAGACCAGGTTGTTCCAGGTCCCATCCAACCTGGCCTTGAGCGCTTCCCAGGATGGGGAGTCCACAGCCTCTCTTCTCAGCCCAAATTCTTCCAAGACAGAAATCCCACATGCTTCAGGATGAAGCTTTAAAGTGGAACAAGGAGAGGTGCAGAGATGTGCCAAAACCCATGTGTTCAAGACTATGCAGCAGGCCAGGGGTTGAGCAAGGTCATAATCCAGAGATGACCCTGGCCACAGCTCCCCTGTTTTGGGGCACCCAACCAGTTTTGCATCAGGAGCTGTGTCTGCAAGGTGTGCTTTGAATTGTTTTGAAGGTTGTCCCATAGCAGGACAGTGGAAACAGGGTGTATTGAATTGGTGTGAACAGCTTCTGGTAAAAAAAGGCATCTGATTTTCATAAATTATTTTGATATAAGGGGGGGAAAATGGTCAGGCTCTTGGTGCACACTGGGCAAACTACATACACATGTTATTTTTACGGGATGGTTTAGAAAAAAATTAAACACTCTTTCCATTAATTGTGGCCTCTGCAGTTTGCTTTTGCCTGGAATGACTTTTTGCAGCTTTATAACAATGTCACTCATTGGCCTGGGGCCATTGATACAGAGAGACTTCAGCTCCAGCAGAATCATTGATGGGCTTGGGGTAGTTTGTGTGTCTGATAATTGGGAATACACATTTCTTCTCGATTTTCCTGTTCTCAGCATTTGTCTTGATGAAATCCAGGGTGTATTGGATATGGGTATCTATAGCAGCACATCCAACTTAAAAAAAACCAACCAAACAAACAACAAATTATCATGATTTAAATGCTTTCCTTTTAAAGATGCTGGTGGGCTTCCAATATAAAGAAGAAATCCTTGTATGATGTAGTCATACAGGGCCTTACCATAAAATTGACGTGCTCTTAAATAATTAAAAACGGGGATACTTTAATTTTGAAAAAGGATGCTGGAGGAAGGAGGTTAAAGGAAGCTTTTAGTCAGATCCAAGGTTAGATTTATTGATCTAGTGATCAATCCCTTTCTCTTTCCTGAATTTAAAGCTAATGGGAGACTGTGGTCAGAGATGAGTGGCTTTTAGTTAAGGTTTTTGACTCTTATAAATAATACAACAAATGTCCTAGTAAGTAATAAGAAATAAGATACTCACTCATTCTTTTTAAATAGAACAAACGTGGCAAACAAGACTCAGCTGTAATTTTTGAAGTCATTTATTAGACAAATTGCTCTTCTCTACTTCTTTTACAAGAGAGACATAGACCATTATATTATTTATTCATGAATCATAGCCATTAAGATGATAAATCAAATTATCAGCTTCCTGTCTCTCTTCAGTTTTAATCATTTTTTATAGTTCATGCACTATAAAGACAGCTTCCTTCCTATGAAACAAGAGACCTTCAGAGACCTTTTTATTGTAAACGTACATTTCCTTCCCATTTTTAAGTATATCCTAGTGATTTTCCCTGTCAATTTTATCTGCAATAAAAATCCAATAAGGAACTTGTTCATTGATTCAATATAGCAAAGCTGGCTATGAAGTAAGTGATTTTGGTTAACCTCTGAAACAACAGAGCACTGAAAAATGCAGTTAGAGGACTTTTTTCTGCCACCTCTGAATGTGCATCGTGGCATCATATATTTAATAGAGAGAAATCTTGACACAAGCTCACCTACTGAGAGTCAGACCCTTCACAAGGGGTTTAATGTGATCTCTGCAGTAGTATCACTTTTAAAATGCATTTAAGCTTCTTTTTTCTGCTCTATTCACACAGCCAGCACGTCTTCGCCTCTGCCCATGAGGTGGGAGAGCTGAGGCTGCTGTGTGTGAGCTGAGATGGTTTCACACATCCTCTCTTCACTCGCCTGCGTCTGTCTGGCCCAGCATCTCGACGAGCCACACGTGACGCGGCGTGGGTGGAGAAGTGTCCATTCAGAAGGAAATGCACATTGATTTCCATCCCCAACTGCAGCAACCAACTGGTTTTAAACTTGATCCTCCTTGTTAAAGGATATTCCTTGCTCAGGAAGCACTGATGAGGTCAGAGGTACCAAGGGTGGAAGAGGAGCCTCTGCATCACTAGAAATACTCATCCGTGTTACAATGTAAAAATCAATACTTGTTTACTCAACTCTATGAATAATAGAGTTTTGAACGTAAATATATAATTTATGCATCTAAAATCTATAGCGTGGGGCTGACAGGAGGTGCAATAACTTCCTTATATCCCTTTTAAAAACCCCCTGGGCATCTGGGTGATGCGTTATCTGGACAAAACATATGCTCAGCCCAGCCTCCCCACAGGCAGGTCATTGCAAACATCTTCCTGTGGGAATCCTGTAGGAATCACTGCCAAGTGCCCCATGGATGGCCTTGTGTGGGTATTCCAGATATTTTATTGCTGGGGAGAATCTCTTGAACAGTGTGGGTTTGAGACCAGTCTGAGGGATGCCTGCATCAAGCACAGCTCCCGTGGTTGCCACAGCAAGATCAGAGGGCGGGAGCAGCTCTCCTATGAGGAAAGGCTGAGAGAAATGGAATAGTTCAGCTTGGAAGAGAAGGCTTCAGGGTGACCTAATTGTGGCCTTCCAGTACTTGGAGGGAGCCTACAAGAAACATGGAGAGGGACTTTTTACAGGAGCATGGACTGACAGGATAAGGGGGAGCAGATTCAAACTGACAGAGAGTAGGTTTAGATGAGGTATTAGGATGAAACTCTTCCCTGTGAGAGTGGGGAGACTCTGGCACAGGTTGCCCAGAGAAGCTGTGGCTGCCCTATCCCTGGAAGCGTTCAAGGGCAGGTTGGACAGGGCTTGAAGCAACCTGGGATGGTGAAAGGTGTGTCTCTGCTCATGGCAAGGGGTGGAATGTTATGATCTTTAAGGTCGCTTCCAGCCTCAACCATGCCATGATTCTGTGAGGAACATCCCCACAACACAATTGCCATCATTTCCCAGGAAGGATGTCTGGCCTGCGGAGAAGGCCAAAGCCAGAGTCCCTCTGCTAAAGCTGGTCCTTGGGATTATGGATCCCTCTTCCCTGTCCTCTTGTTATTCCTGTGATTTTGCATATCAAAATTATGCAGCAGAAAAAACACTGGGCCCGTGTTATGTCCTATAATCCAACATGGCTGGGAAGTGCCAACTTAAAGATCTGAATCCAGATTCAAAGTAGGAGACCCTCTGGCTATCTAGGAACTCTTCCATCTTGTTTTCCTTATTTTTATTTTTAATTTTATTTTGGGAAAAAAGTCTTATTTCTTAAGTCTGATGTTGAGCCACAATCTCAGAGCATCTCTAGAGTTCGTCTCAGCTGAACAGGTTAATTACCAGCCCTTTTATTTTTAATGTGTGTCAATTGGACTAGACCACAGTCCATGGCTTGTGCTAACGTGGGGTCTTTTTGTTCAGGAAAAGGCTGGGTTTGTCCTTCCTGGCAGTTACATGATTGTATTTCTAGGTCAGGTCTTTATGCGTAGCCAAATGAAGTTTCAAATTGGACAAAACACCTAGTAAGGGTCTTGATGCTTGATGCTGTTATGATTAGAAAGTTGTCTGATCAAATTTTGTTTCCAATTAAAAAAAAATTGGATTAGCTTTCAGACTGAGACCTTCGCTGATATTTTTAGTCTACAACTAATGAACCCCTGAAAATACAGGGGATAATGAAAATACGGTGATTGGTTCTGCTGGGATGGTTGAGAAAATACATTAGCAGATCAGAAAGGGTAATAAATCTTCCGTCACAACCTTCCTCATTAAACTAGATAATTTGAAATTGCCTCTGGTGTATTAAACAGTTCATTATTTTGAGGGGAGTAACACACAAGACAAAAGAGTTGTGTTCTTTTAATTGATATCCAAAGCCTGGAAAAGAAAAAAAATTAAGCAAATTTAGTCAAGAATAATCAATCTGAGCACTGGCTGTGTTGTTTGGAGCCATCCAAAACTTCTCATCCTCTGACTCATGGGAAGGAGGAAAGGTCTCTATGAACACCGGGACAGTGAAAATGGAGTAGCTCTATCAAATAGGACATTTGCATAGTTGCAAAATTAGGTAATTTCTAGTTTGTGGATTTTTTTTGGATGGTTTTAGCATGTCAGAAATTAATCCACCCATACACCCCTAAACTTAATTTCTTTATCAGCACTGCAGTATTATTCCAGAAGCTTCTCATGCAACAAACATACAAAGGGTGCTGTCAGCCTGAGGGAAGGGTGTCTGCAGAAGCAGAAAGGATAACCAGACTGGGACAAAGAGGAGCAAGAGAGGGGAACTGGGGTAACAGCTGAAGCAAGGAAAAGAGCCCGTGCTGGGGTGCAAGAGAGCCTGTCCTCTGTGGGGCTGGCTATGACTTCGCAGCAGTGGGAATGGGAATCTCACCCTGGTGCTTTTGGCAAGGCATATCTCTGTGTGGTCTTCAACCTCCCCAGAAATTCCTCATTCTTCAGGATATCTTTGACCTGGCAAGCTGGAAGCTGAGGGCAAGCTGAAGGCTGCTGTTGCTCCTTTCCTTACAGCAGAACCTCTGACATCAGACTGGGAGCTGCCTGAGATGTCACCGCCGGCAAGGTCCCACAGGGTTGGCCACAGGGACATCCTGTCATTTTTACACTCCTGTCATTTTTATGCTCTCTGAGACAAATTATATCCCAGTGTGATGCTGCTGGCTCTGGTATCCCTGTAGACCAGGAATCTTGGTCCTGTGCCCAAGGAGAGGGCACATGTGAAGAGGAAATAGAATATTTTTGGGGGGAAGATATGGCCGAGGTGGACACTGAGTGGGTGGGTGTGAGTTGGAGCACTCAGCCAGATGAGGCACTTTGTTATCCCACTAAGAACACACACATTTATTAAGGTAAGATTTTTAAAAGTTCCCTGTTTGAGCAAAAGCCTCTTCCCAAGTTTTCTTCTCCTCCAAAGGAGTTAAAAAAAAAAAAAATCAGTTCTCCTCCCTTTCCCAGCCAGCCTTCTTCACACATGAGCAATGCCTGGTTTCTGCTGGATATTCCCTCCTGACAGGATCTTCTACTACCACAGGTATGATCTGTTGATACAAATTACCTGAGTGGGTGGCTGATTCTTGGCTACACAAAAGGCCAGCCAAGGAAAAAAAGGATCCTTTCTTTCACAAGGAGCTGGGAGGATGCATGGAATACTTTGATATTGTGCTTTGTACAATAGCAAAGGCATAAGGAAATAATCCCTTGCCTTATCTGATGTGCTCCTTTTATTGATTCCAGACAGGCAGGATTATTGAGGGGAAAAGGAAAGGGAGGAAGGAGAAGATGGAAGGAGGAGGCAGGGAAATTGAGGAACTGGAATCACCTCTTTCCAATGGCTTCCCAAGCTATGAGTTGTGTCCCTGCTCTGTAATCTTCTGTCCTCCTTCCCCTGGCCTGTAGTCCTAATTATTTTGATACCCCCACACTGTCATCAAATACAACTCCCAAAAGCACACTTTGGAACTTTGTTTGCCAAATATTTGGCCACATTAGGGTGGAAATTATTCCAGATAAATTAATTCAGCACTTTATGAGCTAAAAATGGCACATTTGTTAGCACAGAAATAACATATGGCATTAGCAAATGAAATTTAATACTTTAACAGCTGAAATCACAAGTGGGGCTTATCCACCTTAACCTGAAATGCTCAGTGGGAGGGAGTAAAGCAAAAAGAACTAGGTATACTTCCCTCCTTCAGCTGCTGGCTGGAGCGCTGTCATGAGCATCCAAAATTCCTTCTTGTACTCTAATACAAAACGTACTTGGTTTTCTCTAAAAGCAGAACATGTGCATGGCCACGCCAGGCTGGGCCAAAATTCCATATGAACGAGTCCTCTATATCCCACAGCGGCCATAAATGAAGGCTCAAGGAAGAGGAGATCAGGCAGTGGCCAGCCCAATTTATCAATGTGTGCTTTACTCATCTCAAAATAAAAATAAGCATTATTGTGTGAATTTTTTTGAATGATACACTGAATTCTTGCACTGGACAATGCTCTCAGGCACATGGTGGGATTCCTGGGGCTAGGATTTAGACTCAATGATCCTTGTGTGTCACTTACAGCTCAGGATATTCTGTGATTCTGGATTTATGGGGTAAATGTTATAATGTGTCTGAATTTCTGTCAATAGGGAGAGTCATTGCAAACAACTGACTACAAATCCACGAGTGAATGAGAGTGGATCTCCACAAAAGTGCACTTAATTCATTTGCTAATTACAGCTCATTTTCTATTATGAAAATACATTTCAGCATGCATGTAATATATACATTGCATAAAAGAAAAGTAATTTTCTAGCAGTAGCAGACCTAGCCTCAGTGAATTCTTTGCTGAGGGAAAGGAAAGAGTCCTGTCATATTTTACTGCACTTCAGCCTAATGGTTTTGGTGGAGTCTGATCCTGCAATCCTTGCTCCTACCTAAGTGTTCTTCAGAACCAATGTGTGTGACTAGGAGATATTTGGAAGTTTAAAGAGCACTGCACTGGTTGTTTTTACCTCCTGTTACTCCATTAAACCCACGGTTCAAGCTGGGGGAAGGCCTCCTGTTTGGGGAGTTGGTCCTCTCTGCTATTTTGGCAGCATAACTTGTTGTTTTCCCAGAATTTGTTTAGCTAAAGTGGAGCCGAGGGAAGGAGTGTGACACGGTCCCAAACAAGACTGGTTTTCTCAGGTCACCAGCCGGCCTGGGCGCTGTGACACCGGGCTGGAATATCACCGAGAAGTGTTATTGATGTTATTTGTGTTGCAATAGGCGTTCGGTGCTGCCAACCCTGAAACCAAACCAAGGAGATGCTCCACGTCCCGAAGAAATTCAGAATGGGAAACAATAGATGGCTCCAGGAGCGCTGGTGGAGGCGGGCGGGCCCTGCAGCAGGGCATTAACCAAGGCCGGGGCTGCAGTCATGGGATGGAGAATCAAAGGACGGGAATTTCCCAGAGGAGGAGGAGGAGGGAAACGAGCTCCTGCCAAGCGGAGCGAAGGCAACGAGGGATCTGGGAAAGCAGGCAGCGGGGAGCGGAGTTTGCTGGAGGCACTTTTTAAGTGCCCGTTCTGCTAAACTGCCTCCAGCACAGCCCTGGGGAGCACGAAAATAACAAGGCAATTATGTCCTCAGATCCCTGCGATGCTGTTAGAGCTGAGCCCGGGATGTTTTGCCGTGCACTTTATCATAACAGTCAGCCCCTTTGCTTTCTAAACGGCTGTAAAGAGGAGTATTCCTGCTAATTAATTAGGATACCTTCACCCCTGGGGGTGGGCAAAGAGCTTACGGTGGGGATTAGGAATCTGTTTCTTCAGACAATATTGCAAACATTCACAGGAGGAGGAGTGCTGGCCCCCAGGCAGGGAGAGCTGAGGTAAGGAATGATGCTCACTCGCAGTCTGGAGCTGTAAGGCTCTGCTCTGGCAGGGGAAGAGCAGCCTGGCTGCTGGGAGGACTCCGGATGAATTCTAGATACAGGATTTCCACGCAAAAAAAATCCAGTGCTGGGTTGACATTATTTTGCTCTGCTTCAACAAGAACTCCCCAGGGTAACCGGCATAAAGACAAACCTGCCACTCAAACTCAGCAGGGTTGAGACTTTCTCATCTCAAACCTCATCCAAAAAGCCCTGAAATCAGTGAGGAAGCTTGGAAATGAAGTTTGGATCAGGCTCATTCCAAACCTTCCGTTATCTCACTTGCAATTTATCACTGAAATGGCTGTAATTCTCCCCAGGGAGAATTTCTAGTATTTAAACAGCTTATATCCTACATAATTTCTTCCTGTTTTCATAAGAGAAAGAGGAACTGAGAACATAATGCTAAATGCCTCAAAAGTCCAAAGAATAGTGATTTTCGCGCAATTTTCTGAATTTATTATCATTGTGAGAGATGTGGCTGGAAACAACCCCAAGGTTAAAAAGTTCAAATTATTGTTTTCTTTTTTTTCTTTTCTTCTTTTTTTTTTTTTTTTTTAACGGCTCTGGAAAGGATCTTGACTTCAGTTAATTCCAGCTCTATTTGCACTTTAAAGGATCTCTGTCAGGCAGATATTAAAAATATGTCAGTCTCATTTATTTATAGGACTCCTTCATAGTTGGGTGACTATTGACTTGACAAATCCATTTGACCTAAAATACGACTAAGAAGTGTATTTGCGGTTTGTTTATTAGTTGAGAAGTCCTTCCCGAGCTAATCTGTTTTCTGGCTGTACCCTTCCAGCAGGCTGATGGAAAAATAAGACCCAAAGAAGGAAGCGGATTCTTAACAGTGATCATGAAAACTGCTTTATTCTCAGGGCATTTTTGCATGGCATTAGCGACTAAAAGGCACCACTTCAGCCCGGCACTTAAGCTATTTGCTTAATCAGGGCCTGAAAGCTGAGGAGAAGAAGGAGGAATAGCATGGGTGTTATTCCCACAGAATTTCTTGGAGCATTAAATGACTATTAGCTGATGGGACAAGATTTAACTGTTTGAAGTTGCAGTGGGTGAAATTCTTTTCTTTTTTTTTTTTTGATGGGGTAGCCCAAAACTGACAAGGGAATTGCAGCCTGGCCCAGGGCAGGGAGGGTAGAGGTAAGATACAAAACTCAGCCCTGGTATGGAAAAAACTCCTTTAGCTGCACCAGGCACCTGGTAAATGCCCACTCCAGTTCAGTGAAGAAGTGCTGGGGGAAAATTCTCCCACCCTGAGAGATTCCTAAAACTACCAAAATTAACAGAAGAACATCAGGAATGTGGAGAATGCAGCTCAGCCCATGCTGTCACACCCCCCTGGATCAGCTCTGGATGTAGCACTTTGGACAGAGTGTTTTTTACTCAATACTCTTGTCGATAATTCATCACATGCCCTTCAGTAACACCTTTGTCACATCAATGACTTAGAGATCTTTCACGAGCTCAAACGATCCTTCCGTGCCTCATTCCCTGCATTACTACAAGCCATTTGCCTGTAAATGTGCTCTTTGGCACCCATCAGTGGAACATTGACCTTGACGGTATGGCCACACCATCAATACACATCTGAACTAGAGACACGAACAACTTGGTATCGAGCATTTAATTTCATGTATAAAATCCTAGAATCATTTAGGTTGGAAAAGAGCTCTAAGATCATTGAGTCCAACTATTACCCCAGCGCTGCCATATTCACAACTAACCCATGTCCCCAAGGCTCGTGTCAGTAGCTGGGCAAAACCAGAGACCTCAAAGGCCCTCGGAGGTTTGCAGAGAAAAGTGCCTGAGCATGGAAGTGAGCGAATGGATCCCAACACAGAAAGATAAAAACGAGGCACGAAGATACAGCCACAAATGGTGTAACGGGGAAGTGATAAAAAATGGAGTGGTTGAGATTTTAGCAATCCAGGCACATCCTTCCTGCTGGGAGCTGCTCACAGGAGAGCAGAGATCACCAGCAGGCATCCCATGGTACAAATGGCACTGTCACACAGCCTTGCCTTGGGTGGATCTCCCATGGCTGCTGCTGCAGATGTAACCCCAGAGTGCCAACTGCCAGGGGCCTGGAGGCTTGGCAAGGGGAGGATCATTCCACATTCCTTGTCTTTCTCCTTTTCCCCGAGGACCTGGTGCTGCCCACAGTCATGAGGCCAGCTGGACCTCTGGGCTGTCCCACTGTGACTATTCTAAAATCACTCCCCCAGGGATGTGTGAATGTGCCTGCGTGTTTATATCTGTTAGAGCATCTGGGCCACAGGGAAAACCAACTCTGCCCTCGCTGCCAGGGCAAAGCCTCCACAGCCAGTTACTCCTCACCTCCTCCCTCTCTAAAAAAAAAAAAAAAAGAGCTTCGTTTACAATTGCAACATCAGAATGGTAAAATAAGAGATCCTTTCATCTGCTTTTCAAGCTTCTGGATAAAGAATTTTTCCAGCTTTTTCTCCACAGCACTGAGCACTTGAAAACATGATCCTTCAGAGAACGAAGGGCCATAATTCTATATTATCATCTGCTGGTTGGAGCCATGGCTGTCAGCCAGACAGCAAATGTCACACAACTCATTGAGAGGCTGTGAGGATTGCAACACCATGCTGGGAGCCACACTCTGGGATTGGGCATGTGGAGCAAAGGGGAAGGGCAGGAACGGATCAGAGGGAGGAATAAGAAGGAATTTTGGACATCAGAAGGAATTTCTTCATAGAAAGGGTGGTTAAATGTTGTTCCACCACCAGAGTTAAACACTGGAAAGGGCTGTCCAGGGAAGTGGTAGAGTCATCATCCCTCGACGTGTTCAGAGAATGACTGGATGTGGCACTCAGTGCTCTGGTCTGGTTGACAAGGTGGTGACAGTCACAGGTTGGACTCAATGACCTTGGAGGTCTTTTCCAACCTAAATGATTCTGTGATTCCATGACAGAAAGTAGTGACAAAGGTTTGGATTGCTCCAGGAAACTGTGATTGTCAATTTGGGGGTGAGGAGAAGGTGAGCACCTCTCTGAGAGGACAGATGACGAGGTGGGTTCCATTGCTGTCACCCACAGAGGATTTTCCTACTTCTTATTCACAAAAAAAGAAATAAGAGTGAAGAGAGCTCTGTTTTCTGCTGCCAGACATAATCACTAACTCCAAAACCTGAAAACAAACTCACACAGTAACTTGACACATGATCAAGGCTTTACATATCCACCACTGTGGGAAGAAAATGTACCCAAAAAAATTCACTCCTTGTCACAGAAAGCTCATGTGTTAGTACCAAAGTGACTGTCGAAGTGTCTTTAATGACAGTTCACCTGCTCATAATTTCACAACAAGCAGACAGCTATGCTTCCTTTCCAGTTCAATCCAGTTTATATCTCCTTTCCTCAATAGGGTGAATTTGCCATCCCGATGCACTTTGAACCAGTTTTATGATTTTATCTTCATGGCAACAAGCCTCTGCTTTGAGGAAGAGCACTTATTAACTAGAGACAGCGTCATTTTCAAAGTGATTTATTTTATGAGAGTTTTGAAATAAATGATCAGTCAGTGATTGGCCATAGGGGAAAAGCATATAAAAGCTTACCACATGCATTGAACATACCATCTGGTATCCTTTAAAATCTAGCTTCAGGGTGGCTCAGCTAATTCTTCAGAGCGCTTGATGTTCACAGAGCACACTGAGGCATGAATAGAAAAGCGAGTGACATCGCCCTGTAAGAATCAGCACTGGAACTGAAGATTAATATCTTATATCTCACTGTTCCGGCCCATCAGCAAGAGACTGGCATTTTCTTAATGAAAGCTGACGTGACAGTCCAGAATTTTAAACTTGTTTAAAAAAAGCTTTTATTTTCGTGTTGGATAGCAAAGTGATGCCTCCACTGTGTGTTGTTCCTCCTGACTGGCTGATGTAAAAGGGAGGTACAACAAAGATATTGTTATTGTTCCTTTGAATTTACTGTTCATGGCATGAACAGCCCTCCGGGTGCGATAAAGTTCCATGCCTCTGATGCCTGTCACAACTCGAGATCTGTATTATTGTCCCTGAAAAGTACTGAACCGGACAATTTAAGTATTGTCTGTTGGTCTTTTACCCCAAAACAAAAGGCTGAGGCAGGCAATTATGCCCAATTTTGTCACTGAAAGACAAGAGAGATGCTGAAACCGGAGGGAGTTCAGCAGGGGCCACTGGCACAGTTGGGGGCCAGAGCATGAAGAAAGGCTGTGGAAATGGTATTTTTTGAGCTGGGAGAGAGGGTAGGAAGGACCTCAGAGCAGCCTCCAGCCATCCAGGCGGGTGGTACTGAGTGGGCAGAGGTACATGGCAGGAGGACAAGCCACAAGTACAGCAAGGGAAAGTCTGACAGGGCGCAAGAATAATGGCAGCACTCACAGGGGCTGTATTTGGGGATGGAACATCCAGAGAGGTTGAGCAATCTCCAGCTTTGGAGACACTCAGAACTAATGCAGACAAGGTTCACAGCTATCCCTGTTTTGAGACAGAGGTTAGACCAGAGCTTCCTTCCAACCCAAATATTTACATGAAACTGAGCTAAAAACAGAGTGGCCAAAACTTGTAGCAGACAGGCAGCAGCGTAGGCTCTGCAATGCAGGCCTGTAATAAAGATCGCCCTCACATTATTACACTGAACAGCCTTGCTGAATAATTTAAATTCACAATTTCATCCCAATGTTTCTTTCATTACATAATTTAGTGTGCAAAGTAACATCTTCCAATAGGATGTGGCCAGGGCTCCGTGCTAGCCCCTCCCAAGACCTATTTCTGACACTAAGATGAATCAATTGAATGTAAATTCCATGCTGGCATGGAGTGCCCAAAGCAGCTGTGGCTGCCTCATTCTTGGAAGTGTTCCAGGCCAGGTTGGATGGGGCTTGGAGCAACCGGGTCTAGTGGGAGGTGTCCCTGCCCATGGCATGGGGTTGGAACAAGACGGTCTTTAAGGTCCCTTCCAATCCAAACCATTCTGGGATTCATCTTACAGCCTTCAGCATATACACATACACAGCTGAAGAGCTGCATTTGCCCAAAGGAAGGGAAAAAATCAAAAATACATCATCCTTTTCTGCTTCTACATATTGTGTGACCCTAACGTGAAGCCCAGTGAGGTTGGCTGGTGAGATTATTGATTAAAGCTGCTATTACAGTCCCAGTCTGATATTTAAAGTGAGACATCACCACTGCTGTGGGCTGCATGTTTGCTCATTAATTAAGGTTTCTAACTACCAGACTGCTCAGGAAGAAATGTCAAGCTCTGGGGACTCCTGCTGTCACCGCTGACAGCCCAGGACACAGCAGCAGCCGGCCATGGCACTGCCCTTTCAAGTGTGGAGAAGCAAAGGTGCCCTGAACACAGCTGGGAGGAGGACTGATTTCATTCTTATTTGCTCATTTCTCCCAGTGAGGCCACGCCAAAAGGGCTGTTCCTACTGGAACTCCCAGTGATCGCAGGACTCAGAAAGGCAATTGTGAAAGAGCTGGGAAGTCAGCCTAAGTTTTCTGTGGCTTTTATTTAAATTCAGAGGGCAGGTTGTCATGTCCTTATGGGGTGGGGTCAATAGCAAATGTCCATTTGGTTTTGGTAATAATTATTTATGAAAATCAGTCAGTAAAAATATTGCCATTTAATGCCTGTTACAGCTATCACAGAATTCCAGAATGGTTTGGGTAGGAAGGGACCTTAAAGACCATCCAGTTCCAAATCTTTGCCATGGGCAGGGACACCTTCCCCTAGCCCAGGTTGCTCCAAGCCCTGTCCAGCCTGGCCTTGAATACTTATAGGAATGGGGCAGCCACAGCTTCTCTAGGAAACCTGTGCCAGGGCCTCACCACCCTCAAAATTCTTCCCAATCTCCCAACTAACCCAGCCCTCTGGCACTGGGAAGCCATTCCCCCTTGTGCTGTCACTTCAGACCCCTGTCCCCAGTCCCTCTCCAGCTCTCCTGGAGCCCCCTTAGGCACTGGAAGGGGCTCTGAGCTCTCCCTGAAGCATTCCCTTCTCCAGGTGAACACCCCCAGCTCTCCTAGCTTGGCTCCAGCTGTTGGAGCATCTCCATGATTTCCTCTGGACTTGCTCCAGTTGCTCTACCTCCTTCTGATTTTGGGGGCCCCAGAGCTGGACACAACACTCCAGCGGCGTCCCAGGAAAGTGGATCAGAGTGGCAGAGTTCCCCCCTCTCCCTGCTGCTCACGCTCCTGGGAATGCAGCCCAGGACACCGGCGGTTTCTGGGCTGCCAGTGCCCAGCTCCTGCTCCTGCATTTTCCCTGTTACTTCAGAAGCGGCCAAATAATGACCTTGAAAGGCACAAATAGATGCTCACTCCCAAGGGAAGGGCGCCAGCGGCCGGGTCGGCATGTGCTGGGCATCGCCTGTGCCCACGTTTCTGCTGAGTTTAACGGAATTATCCGGGCATGGAAAGGCTCAGGATTAGTGCCATAGCTGGGAAGGGCAGGGCAGGGAATCACACTGCGTGTTTGGGCCCTGCCACGGGGGCTGGGGACACGGAGGCACACAGGGAGTGGGCAAAGGGAAAATCCAGATTTCAGGTGCAGCTTGAGGTTTGAAACATGAAAACTGGATGATTTGGGATAACTTAAAATGAAAATTTGGTGGGATTTTGTGCAAGCTGAGGGGAAATCCAGGCCAGTGGTCATGGCCCCAAGGCTGACAGAGCTCAAGGAGAGTTTGGACAAGGCTCTCAGGAATGTGGTGGAATTGTTGGAGCTGTCAGGATTGCCTTCATTTGTTTGTTCCTACTGGGTGAGAAGAAAATCAGAATTGCATTTTCAGCAGTCATATAGATCCATGAGAATTAGCTGTTTAACTGATTATTAATTACACTTAAACATGACAGGAGTTGTGCAGCTTCTATTGAAGCATTTGTGCTGGCAGCTGTTGGCTGTAGGTCTAAACAAATCAGTGTTCTTGGAGCTTTTACTGGAACTATCCATGGCAATTTAGCTTGTACATAGGAATAATATTTTCTTAGTGGTTAAATTCTTTTTTTTTTTTACACGGAGAAATATTTTGACTTCTTTTTCTGTTGAAGGGACAGAAAAGTAAGTGCTTCACTTTGTTGGTTTCTGCCGCTGCTCTGGAACTGCACGGCGCAGTTTTTGATTCACAGACGAGGGGGACGACAAATCAAGCTACTACTTTTTTTTTTTTTAACAGAACTGGTGAAAATGGTGATAAGATGCTTTTTGCCAGCAGCCCTCGGAGCCCTCGGGACATTGCCAGGGAACGCTGATCCGAATCCCCTCACGGGCCGCGCCCGCCCCTCACGGACGGCATCACGTGACCTCGGCGGGGGGGTACCGCGCGCCGGACAAGGGCGGGAGCCGCGGTCGCGGTCACGTGGCCCCAGCCAGCGCGGCTGTTATGGGCGGATGGGGCGTGGCCTAATGGTGGAGGGGCGGGGGCTGTGACGTAGTGGTTGTGGGCGGAGACGCGTATGGGGCGTGGTGAGGCGGGTGGGTGTGGTCTGTGACGCGCGCTGCAGACAGGAGGGGCGTGGCCAGCCCGGGGTGGGCGGTGCCTGTGGCATGGCGGCCATCGAGGGGCGTGGCCAAGCGCGCCCCGCCGGTGTGCCGGTGTGGGCGTGGCTTCCGTGACGCAGTTCCGCTTCCGGTGCCCATCGCGGTGGCGGTGGAGGTGCGGCCGCCGCGTCGCTCCGGGCCTGCGCCGGCTCCCCCCGCACAGGTACCGCGACCCGGCCCCGCCGCCAGCACGGGCCCTGCGCCGCCGCGGGGAGCGCGGGAGGGCGGGGGGGCTGCGGCCGGGGAGCCGCCGGGCCGCGCCTCACACATCCCGGAGGTGCCGCCCCGCCTGCGGGGGGCGGGCGGTGCTGGTCCCTGCAGAGCACCGGGGGTCGCTTGTGGCGGGGCCTGGTGGCTCTATAGCGCTGGTGGCGGTGCTGGCTTGTCTGGGTTAAATATTTGTTCGGCTTTTTTTTTGTATTGTGTGGTCGTAGTCTATTAATGAGCACGTCAATGAGCGTGGATTGCATATAAGTGACTTTAACTTAAAGCTTCCTCTCTAAAGAAGGGCTCAGGAAATCCAGGATTTTTGGAGTTGTTGAGAAGTTGGTTTATCAAATTTTAACGTACTTAAGGCAGCTGACTTACAGGAGAGGGTCTGCACTGCGTGGTATCTGTGCCCCCCCAAGCGCTGCCTGCCTGACAGGTTTTATTTCTGACGGAAAACTTGTTTCCAGGTCAATTCCCTGGAAAATGGTGCTGATCTGATGATATTCAGCCTTATTGCCAGTGGTGTGTGTGAGCAAAAGTAAGTGCTTTGTCTTTTTGAAACCAAAATGACACGCCCTGAAAGTGCCCTTCCCAGGACCTGTGGCGATCAGTGGCTGAAGGAAATACGCAGTGAATATCAGGCCAGTCCTGGAAAGCAGTTTGGGTATTCTTGAAGCCTAAGTTCATTCAAATCTGTTTTAACAGTGCCAGATGAGGATGTGAAATGTGTCAGGTGTGAATCCTGAGGAGCGGTTTTCCTGTGAAAGAGCCTCTGCTGAGGAGCAGAAAGGTGTGTGGGGTTGTGTGTCAGCACTGAGGTTACAGCTGGAATGTGACACATGGGTTTGATGTTTTCTTCGGGGGTGACACACCAAAGCCCTGCAGTGAAGCTGTTTGATAGTCACTCCTCAGAGTCAGTGTGTTTATTTCACTTAAAACAATTACAGTAATTAAGCTGATAGTGCTTGAGAGGAGAACAGGGACTTCCTGGGAAAGCTGTGGCTGCCCCATCCCTGGAAGAGTTCCAGGTCAGGTGGATGGGGTTTGGAGCAACCTGGGCTAGTGGAAGGTATCCCTGCCCATGGCAGTGGGTGGAAAGGGATGGACTTTAAGGTCCCTTCCAACCCAAACCATTCTGGTATTCTGTGATGTGAGGCTCTGTAGCTCTCAAGATAATTTAGAGGCAACTCTGAAAGATCCATTTTAATCATTCCATCCTGCTGGACTAATACATCTTTTTCAGGATTCCCAGGGCTCGGTGGTGTGGACAGGAGGAATCATTGGCAGGGGGGGTTCTCTGTTCTGCCCTGACTTTGTGTCACAGCTGGCACACAAACAAGGCACCTCCTTGTGATCCGTGTCTGCCGGGTGTGGGGCCATCTGGCTGGGTTTGGGGACCAGATGAAGGGATCAGGTCTGGCCTTGATGGGGAGGCAGCTGGGAAACTGAATGGCCTGACAAGGGTGAAGAGCTGGCACAGACCGTAGATCCTTATGGCTTTGTATTTCACAGGTCTTGGAAACTGCCAGGACCTCTGTTTTGAAGAATTATTTTCTTCTTGGTAGATGGTAATTTATAGCAAATGCCACAATGCAATCTGCCCTGAAAATCTGAAAACTGATTTTTGTCATTTTTTTCAGTCATAACAGACAGGGAAAGGGGCAGAAATATCCCCAAATGTCTCATAGCCACTGATGATGTAGCTGTTGGTTTCGTTTGTCAATTAACTTTATTCTCCCAGTGGATAAACTCCCAGGGCACGCCAATTTATTTTATGGTATGTGAGCACTGGGGAAGCTTTAAAGATGGGGAAAGGGCCAGAGGAGAGGCTCAGAAGGCTGAAACAGCTCTCCTATGAGGAAAGGCTGAGAGTGTTGGGGTGGTTCAGCTTGGAGAAGAAAAGGCTTTGGGGTAATCTAATTGTGGCCTTCCAGTACCTTAAGAGAGTCTGCAAGAAGGATGGAGAAGGACTTTAAAAGAACATGGAGGACAAGGGGGAATGGCTTCCCCACTGACAGAGAGCAGAGTTGGATGGGATGTTAGGAAGAAATTCTTGGCTGTGAGGGTGATGAGCTCTGACACAGGTTTCCCAGAGAAGCTGTGGCTGCCCCATCTCCAGAAGTGGATGGAGCTTGAAGCAGCCTGGCCTAGTGGAGGAAGGTGTCCCTGCCCATGGCAGGGAGTGGAATGAAATGATCTTTAAGGTCCCTTCCAACCCAAACCATTCTGGGATTCTATAAAGACCAGCTCTGAAGTGTTGATATTTAATGCCTGAAGCTGCAGAAATTTGCATATTTTAGAAAACATTTAGAAGCTGTCAAAGATTTGGTGTCTCTTCCATTTTCTCCATGTGCTATGTTGGGTAGTTACACTTATGTGGGCAGAAATCCTGTTGTAGATGAGGTTATGCTGGTAGGAATTAGTCATGTTAGAGTGACAAAGGAACCTCTCTGCCGAGGCAGCCGTGCCACCCAGTGGAAATGCAGCACAGCCTGTTGCATCCAGAAAACCTTTTTCTGTGTTTGAAAGATGATCTTGGAGACAGGAACTAAATCTGGCACGTCAAGTGTTGGAAAAATGTCAAACAACTCAAAAAAATAGGAAAGCAGTTGATGCTTAGTTTTGGGTAAGGAAGAAAAAGTGCTTTGGACAGCTCTTCCTAACAAGGGTCTGTAAGGACTGATGGTGGATAAAAGCCAGGAAAGGCAAAAGCATGGGAAAAATTGCTACTACACCCATAGTTTCAGTGAGATGGATGCAATCCAAGAGGGTTTAAAGCTCGAAAAACCACCGTGGAGCTGGTTTGTTGTGGAAGCTGTTTAGTAGGACGGATTTAGCACAGCACACGTAGCACCACACTCCCAGAAACAGGCATTTCACAGACCTCTCTGAAAGTCACCAGTTGGTTGTGAACGCTGTTGGAAGAGCTCTCCTGCCAGAGCCGTGTTGGAGTTGTGCTTCCCAGCCTTTCTCTCTTCCCAGTGCAGCATGAGCCCGGCAGCCTCGCTCATCTCACCTACCTGCTGGTAATTTTTGGGAGCAGCTCATGGATATCCAAGAGGCCTTGGCCTGTGGCCTGAAGGTTTTGCAAGGTGTAATTTCTGGGCAGGTGCGGTGAAGTCCTTCCTGCCTCTCGTGGCTCTTCAGGATAAAGGGTGAGAGAGATTCATCTCCTGGCAGCCTTTTTTTGCAGGCACTGATCATCTCTCACCATCCCTCATTTCAGTTTCTGGCCATTTATGTGTTCAGAGGTGGCTGAGAGGTGATGCCCTGACCAGCAGAGCTCGAGCTGGCAGGCTCCGGGCTTCTGGAAAGCCAGAGATGTTTCCAGGGGCGTTGGCCTTCTGAAAACAAAGGAAATCTTATCCTACAGCATAGTGGATGCAAACAGGACTTCACTTTGAATGCTGCCAGCTCTGTTGTCTTTCTGCTCCCTGCCAAATGACTTTAACTCCTGAACCTTCCTTCTTTTCTCTTTCTTCATCCCAGCTGCAGGAAAGGTAATTTGGAGTAGAGTTTAAATGTGGCAGAATGAATGTCTGTTACATTAATGGGTTTTTCTCTGCTCATATCAATGCTTGTGCACTAGGAGGGCTTCAAGAAATAATTGGTTAATTCAGGAGTCCATTTGTTAATCCTGATGACTCACAAAATCCCATCAAGCCATCATTCAGTGTGGGTTTTTTTCGAAAATATTGAGCCCACGTGTGAGATGGGGGGACTATAAAATTGAGTTACTTGGAGGTCTTCTGTCTGACACTGTCTCTGAGTCTGATCTGTGAGCATGTGGATGCCTTGGGCAATAATTGTATTAATATAATTGATATTCCTGTAAGGTTTTGACTGAAATTCTTTAACTAGTGTTGAACACCCTGAATGGAATATAGATTCCAGATCTAAGTACAGATGAGTTCATATGTTGTCTGAATGTTAAGGGTAATTTCAGTTTCTTTTATATGAAATGAAGGTGGCAGTGCCCAGATTAAATGTCTGTTTAAAAAACATCCCTGAAATAGGCCATCCTGTCTGCAAGAGGATCCTTGACATGCTTGGCATGGGCTCAGTTATCCCAAATGTTGCCAACAAATGTTGCTCTTGTCTGCTTGCCAAAGTAAAAAAGCCACTAAATCTCATTATAAGCTGTGCTTAACTACTTTTTTTTTTCCCCCCATAAATCATGCAGCAGAATCGTTCCCTTCATTTTCATGGCACAGAAATATTTGCGAATGATCTGCTGACAGGTATTGGGGATATTAGTTAATATTTGGGAAGCAGGCCTGTTTCAAACATGTTCACCCACTGCTTGACTTGAATTTACTCTTCCCTGACACCTTTGTGACAGATCACAGGATTTTCTTCTGAGTTCTCCTTTAGTTTAATTTCTTCCCTTCCGTCTCTCCCTCGCAGCAAATGTTCCAGCTTCTTCTGTGGACTTTTTTCAATCTGTTATAGATCTGTTTTTCAATTGGTCTTATCCCATCTCTCCATCTGCCTAAAGAAATGAGGATTCTCTTGACCTGTTTTGGTGGTGTTTTTTGATAACCTGATTATGATGATGATGATGATTACCTCTTCACTTATGTAAAAGATTTTTTGTACTTGTCTCTATATTAATGATTGATTTCTTTTATTTTTGCGGTTATATGAAATAGCTTCTCTGTCCATGGAGGTAAATTGAACTACAGTACCACCAAAAAGCACCTGCCAAGTTTATTATTGAGTGTAGTTAATTGCAAAAATTAATGAATTCTTAGCAGAAGAGGTATTTCTTGAAGAAAAATTGAGTTTCTGGTAGATATGTCTCAGACAGCTGAGCTGTTAATAACAGGAGGAGAAACCAATTCCCTGATGTAGTTCAGCTGGTTTCTCAATTTTAAACAAATAGTCCTTGATCTGAATATGTTCCTCATCTGAGACAAAGACTCCTTACTTGAAAGAACTACTGCTGTTAGAAATTGATACTGGAGTTTTAACAAACCTTTTTATTCATGCAATTAGGCACTGAATTCCATCAACTTTGTAGATACTTATTTCTTAAAAGGCTTTTTAAAATTATTAGGTGTTTCTTAAAAGGTTTATTTAAATTACTAGGTATTTCTTAAAAGGGTTTTTTAAATTATTGGGTGTACCTTGAAAAGTTCACTGTGTTTCCACAGAGGTCTGGTTTGTTCTGTGTGGTCATAAATAACTCGGGAAATGAGATGAGCAGTGTCTTGCTGATACAAAGCCATTCAGGAAAGTAAGGATTGGGTAATAAATCAGCAGAAATAATTCAGTGGCAATAAATCTGCTGTGATTCAGAGTAGATAAATGTAGAGTGCTGCATATAATTTCACATATAAAATGCTGGGCTGACCCTTGACACTGAGGAGTGAAATATTGCCACAGAAGTGTCAGTTCCACAGGGATCAAAAAGCAGCTGAAAAATTAAGAAGTGTTAGGTAGGAAATAGAAGACAAACCAGAGCATAATTATGATACTATATAAATCAATGGTGATCCCACTTCTTCAATTCTCTGTGGTTCTTTCTTGTCATTCATCCCAAAAGATACAAAAGACTTGGAAAAGCCTCAGATTGAGGCAGGGAGAATAATCAAAGGTATGGAATAGCTGCTGGACAAGGGTCAGGGGAATAAGATGGAGTTCAGCCTGGAGAAGGGACAGCAGAAAGAAAATGGTAACAATCTGTAGGATAATGATCAGCATGGGCAGGGTGGATAAGAATAGACTTGCTGATTTCCTCAGCTGCAAGAATGGAGCACCAACAAGTGAAACTAGTCAAATCCAGGTTTAGAACAAAAAAAAAGAGGTGGCTTTTGTGCAACGAATAGCAGCCTGTGGAGTTCCTTGCCAGTGGGTGTTGTAGGAACAACACTGAAGTGGGCAAATGAGACATCCCCTCATCTAAGTGAGGAAACTGGATGTGTTAGTAAAAAAGGAATTATTTGAGGGTTCTTACTCCACAGAAGTTGTCTACAGCTTAGGAAGTGTCTAAGCTTGGAATCATTGAAGTGTTGAGGGGTGAGTGTCATTCCTGTTCTTGTTTTTCTCTACTGGTCATTGTTAAGATAAAATGGGATGCTGAACTAAATGGCCCCTGGTTCTGATCCAGAACTGTCCTAACATTAGGAAATTGTGTAGATAGTAATAAATTTACAGTACAGTTTCAGAGATGAATGTATAAACAATATAATGTAAATGATGTGAATACATATTAATCTAAGGGAGCTGATAAACCTGTTTGATCCGGGCTTTCTGTACAAACCTCCATCCCTGAGACCATTCTCTGTCTTAGAAGTCAGTTCTTCACCATCAGCAAGGGGAATACAAGGATTGTGTTTTGTGGGAATTAACCTTGCAGTAGTATTTGTACTCTTGGCTTCTCTTTTACATTTTTGCCTCCTCTTACATTCCTTTCTGGCTCCTACACTCTCCCCTGAAACTTTCTGGCTGGTCTTGGTCGTGTTTTTAACAGTTCCTCGCCTCTGGTTATTTGTTAATATGGCTCAATGGTCCCTATTTTCAGTGCTTCTTGGAAGTGTGGAGAGGTTGGAAGTTGAATATGTATTAGTGACACCTCTGTAGTCAGTTACTGGAATTGGTGAACATAAATAAGAGCATCCCCTGCCCTTGGTGTGTTCTGAAATAATTGGAGGATAAAACCATCAGCAAACTATAGTTCTTTTATTTTTGGCTATAAGATTATGTGTGGGGATTCCAGCTCTGGGGTCCCCAAAATCAGAAGGAGGTGGAGCTACTGGGGCAAGTCCAGAGGAGGCCATGAAGATTCTCCATGGGCTGGAGCCCCTCTGCTCTGGAGCCAGGCTGGGAGAGCTGGGGGTGTTCACCTGGAGAAGGGAAGGCTCCAGGGAGAGCTCAGAGCCTCTTCCAGGGCCTCAAGGGGCTCCAGGAGAGCTGGAGAGGGACTGGGGACAAGGGCTTAGCATGACAGCACAAGGGGGAATGGCCTCCCACTGCCAGAGGGCAGGGATGGATGGGAGATTGGGAAGAATTTTGAGGGTGGTGAGGCCCTGGCACAGGTTTCCTAGAGAAGCTGTGGTTGACCCATTCCTGTAAGTGTTCAAGGCCAGGTTGGATGGGATTGGAAGGTCATGCCCATGTCAGGAGGTTGGAACTGCATCATCTGTAAGGTGCCTTCCAACCTAAACCATTCCATTATTCTCTGATTTAATCATGTGTAGCATTTAAGTAAAACCTTATAAAATGAAGGCCTTGTTGCCTTTGTAAAATTATAGCTCAGGCCTGTTACTTTGGCTAGAGAAGGATTGTGAGAAAAGTCTGTGAGAAGAAAAACAATTAGTTTTTACCCATGAGAATGTAATATCATCAGAAGCAAGAAAGTTAAACAGTAGAAAGAGAAAACAGCAACATATCTGCATGTGTTATTTTTCTGAATGCTTGAATGCTTATGCTATAGGTAGCCAATGGCAGTATGTTGTAGTATGTATTAGCCAGTGAGTCCATTGTAGTGGTTTAGCAGCCAATGAATCTCTTAACACGAATGTTAACATACAAAAGGTGTATAAAAGAGGCTGCTTTGTTTAATAAATGGCTTTTTGGCCTTTGAAAGAGGCACTGTCCCAACAGCAACAATCAGTTTTGGTTTAGATGCATTGACTTCCCCCACAAGAATCCTGCTATGTTTTTTCCAAATCCCAGTTTAGAAAACACCTGGATTCCTTCCCAGGCTTCCCTGTCTGGGCAGGCTCCATATGTTCCATATGAATGCTTAAAATATTTTTTCCTATTGCAGTGTTACCCATTTATATCCTGTGTTGCACCTGGCTGAGCTGAGGCAGGTGGAGGCTCAGAACTTTCCTTTTCATGGGAACTTTATCCAGGGGAAAGTGTTTGGGTTGCTCTGTGAGCACAGGGAGGCAGCTGGGACAGCCACAAACCCAGGGCTAAAACACAAAGAGTAAATTTTTTCCCATTACCTCACTAACTGGGGATCCCCAAAGCAACACCTGAGCACAGGTGTCCCAGCAGGCACAGGCACTGATCACCCTGATCCGTGGGCCAGAGGCACTGAAACCAGGGCACCAAGAGGTGCTGCCAGTTCAGCACTTGCTGGGCTCCGAATGAGACAAATGTAGATGTCTCATGAAGTCTTGCTTAAAAATACCTTTATTATTTTCAACAAATTTCACTTTATCTCACCTTACTTTTCAGCACAATGTCTGGAACTGATGATTTTTCGGTAAGTAACAGTTTTTCTTTCCTGAAGATCAGCCAATTGTGTTGATTATTCCAAAAGCTGACATAGTTTTTTGAAGGAAAAGGGGAGCTGACAGCTGAGAGATTTCCTCTGTATCACAGTCATGGTGTTTTCCTTTGGGTAGATGTAGCAATCCCTGGACTAAACATCGGAAGCTGCTGGGTGCCTCGTGGGTTCTCTCCTGTGATATTAACAAAGGAGCTGTGCTTTAATGGCATCAGGATAGTTGTAATGGAAATCTAGGAAAATGTTTTCAGGTTTGTGCTGCAGTTGCCTGTTGTTCTGTGTGGTAGGTCGCCTTTTATCTCTGGGTTTTTAACTGCGGCCTGTCAGAATGCCTCTGCCGCCTTAGCGACAGGAGCTGCACAAAAATGAATGTAATCATCTCTGTGCAGCCACCGAGGGCTCTTCTCCTCCTGGGATGTAGCCACGTGGTGGGGGGATGTCTGCAGCTGGCAACTCCGGCGGGCACGTTCCGTTCTCACCGGCGCTTTGTCTTTCAGTTGGCAGATGCTTTACCAGACCAGTCGCCTGCTAAAACCTCCAAAGTGAGCAGCACCAAGCCTGGCCAGCAGCCCGGGCAGCCTCCGCAGGGCTGGCCGGCTTCCAACCCTTGGAATAACCCCAGTGCCCCCCCTATGACTCCAACCGGACTGCCACCAAACACATCGGCTTCCAGCGTGCCCTTCGGACCTCCTCCAACGGGAATGTATCCTTCAATGCCCCCGGGACCGCCTGCTCCATTTCCTCCTCCTCCTACTGGACCCTCCTGCCCTCCTCCTGGTGGTCCATATCCACCCCCAACTGTGCCAGGTCCTGTCCCGCCAGGGCAGTATCCTCCACCAAATATGCCCTTTCCAGAGCTTCCACGACCTTACGGAGGTCCAACAGAGCCAGCTGCACCTCCTGCTCCTGTTGGGCCATGGGGATCCATGCCCTCCGGAGCATGGGGACCAACAATGGGAGGGCAGTATCCTGCTCCCAGCATGCCATATCCACCCCCAGGGCCATATTCCGCTCCTACCCAGACTCCAGGGGCTGCGCCGACAGTACCATGGGGTACGGTCCCGCCTGGAACGTGGGGACCTTCACCGCCCGGGCCATTCCCTCCACCCACAGGATCATATCCAGCTCCAGGACTATATCCTACGCCCCCTAATCCTTTTCAAGTGCCATCTGGTCCTGCTGGTGCTCCATCAATGCCTGGTGGTCCCCATGTGAGTATTTAATTTTGGTCTCAAATTACTCTAAAGTATTTCACATTTAAATGGGAAAATTCAATAGTGTAAGACCTGCTAGTGCAGGTAAGGACTTTCAGCACACCTGTTTTATTCCTCAAGTCAGTGGGATGGGAGCAACTTCTTAAATACTAAATATACTACAATGGTGAAATTATGTTAAATTGGAGCATGTCTCATAGTGGTCTTCCACTGCTTGGAAAGACTCCAAAAACCAAAAAAAGGGGGGAAAGCCTTGTAATAATTCTGAAAGAGAAAATAATCTCTTTAATCTGGAGAGATTGCTGCTAGGGCAATAGGGAGGGAATAATAAATTATAAGGATGACTTTGTGATTAATTAAGAATACTTGTAACTGTGAATGAACTGCTGTGTGAAAAGCCTGTATTGACCATGACTTATTGTCTCTTGCAGCCTTACCGCTGAATACATTCTGAGCAACAAAATACTGTAGTTTTCCACCTTCATCCACTACTTACAGAGATTTTTACAGTTTTTGTTTCAGTAATGTATGGGGCTGTGAAGAATATTGCCTCTTGTGTGTGCATTTGAGGTATGAAGGAGCAGTTTACATCAATTTACCTTGCTCATATGTTGGCATAATTATTTGGTTTAATCAAGTGAAATACAAAGAGAAGAAATCAACTAACACACCTGTGGTTCTTATGCTGGCAAGTATTCCTTGGAAAAACAGGAGTTGCCATGTAAGGATTATAAAGAATCAGGCCCACGGAATTAAAAAAAAGTTAATTCTTAAATTTCCATTAATGCTTTAAGTCTTGTTGCCAGACTCGTGCTGGTCATTGAACGGATGGATGGATAGTCATATTTTGTCTATTTTCAGGTTATTCTAAAAAGTCAATAGAGAAAGTGTTTCAACATTTTAGTCAAGAAACCTAATTTTTGAACGTGCTACAGTAATTCAAACTAACAAGACAGAGCATGTGAACTCGAAGGTTTTCTCAGCATTTTGTACATACTCAAACCAATTGCTCGGTCTGGGACTACGGAGGAGAAGAGCCACGTTTGGAAGCCTTGGTGTGGCTTGTCAGCACACTATTGGTGTTCACAAACAGGCATTCCTGTACAAGTGAAATAACCTGGATGTGCAGTTAACTTTGAATCAGCAAAATGTGAGTTTTATGCATGCAAATGAGGACATCCTGTTGCCAGTTCTCATTCTGTGGTGGTTGGAAGTTTGGCTTGGTCTGTGTAAAGAGAAACTGATCCCCACATAGGTACTTCCCTATTTCTGACCTGAGTTCTAGTCATTTCAAATTTGACTTGGCTGCTGGGTTGTGTAAACCTGGCAGACTTTTTCAGAGTCCCTGGAAACTGAACTTGAGCTTAAAACCCAACCTGAGCATTCCCTTCCCAGCAGTTCTTGGCACAGTTGTGTCACAACAGAGATCCTTGTTGCCACAGTTGGGCACAAGGGGGTCTCGTTTGCTGTCCCGGGAGCAGCCCCCTGTTCCCAGCTGGGTGTCTGCATACCTCATGGAGTAGGTGGAATTTGGGAGAAATTGAATGTCAGGAAGCCTGTGCACTGCTGTGCAGCTGCCTCTCCCAAGGGGCACTGCCCTAAGTTTTCATGTTCTTGCCATATCTGTGCCAAGCACATCCGAGGGGTTTGCCGAGACACAGCCACGTCTCTTGGTGGTACTTCATGGCCTACACTTGGACCACGGACAGTTTGTTTCCTCCCCAGCTGGGGAGCTCCTAACTTAGCCTCTGTGGGTAGAATTAGGAACAGATTTTGTTTCACATGTAGCTCATTAGAGAGTCTTTGTATGATGGAACTGTGAACACAAGTTAATTCTCTTCCAGTACCTTTGTGGCTTCCTGCATGCATGTGATGGACACTAAAAGCACATGGGGTGACCTGGTGGGGATGCTCCTTGGTAGTCATAGCCTTTATGGCAAAGTCCTACAGTATTTTTGCAGGAGAAAGCAGCCAGCTGAGCTGTGGCTGCTTTATTCTAATGCCATGAAAGCTGATGGCAAAGGAATGTCTATTTTTTGTTTTAGGAAGACAGTACTGGAGCTGAACAAAAATACTTTAACGTTTCAACTTAAACCCCAGCAACTTAACCCTTGGAATAAGAACCAAAAGTGCTTCACTAACCTTAAAAAAACCCTAGTTGCCCCCCAAGCAGACTTGGCAAGACTAATTAAAAATTAACATAAGCAACATTGACTGCATTTGCTCAAGTGCTTTTTTGATACCTGCAGCCTTAGACTGTAAATCGTTGTAATGAAAAAAACATTTATTCCAAATGAATGGATCATGCAGTAGCAGCACTCCAGTTGGAATTGCACTGGCCATTATGTCTCTGCAGGGAATGGGAAGAGGTAGGAAAGGATAAAGCAAAAGTAGCAAGTAATGATTTTTGGAAGGGGGTTTTGTAAAAGTATCTAGACTTCTAGGTTCTTCCTGAAATAGGCAGGATTTATTACTGGAACATTTAGGCTAAAATTCAATATATATGGGATGTTTTTCAATGTATATTCGTATTTCTTGAGGTCATGAAAACTGTTTCATAACCCCTTTGTTTTTGTGAGCAGAGTTCTTTGCATAGCAGTGAAAAGGGTATTCCTGTTAATCTATTGTGTAAAAACTCAAGGTGTCACTATATACCGTGTAGTAACTTTATCACATGTTATGTCAAGTGTGAGCAACTTCTGGCCTGAAGCTTTTGCAATGGAATTTGTACATTTCTATGCATCATTTTGAGTTCAATTGCTGAGGAGTTCGTTTTGACTTGTGCTTTGAGGTTGACATACTGCATTTGTTTACAATACGAAATATAAGCAATCACATCTTTAAAGTATAGATTATCACCTGCTGCTGTATTTTCTTTAGATGAAACAAATATTGCTGTATGATAGTGAGAAGCTATAAATACAGGATTTGATATTTTTTTGAAAATGCTGTCACTTTTGTATAAGATTAGACATTAAACGTATTTTCAAGACTGTTGTGTTCACTGTTTTTCAATTCCTGCTTTTGACATGCCTGTGTAGACTTTTGCCTTGAATGAATAGTAAAAATAGGACATCCTTGATTTGCAAAGCCTGAATATAAAATCAGAATTACTTGACTTCTGTGAGTGTTTTTCCTCTTCCTTTTGTGATATTTGCAGCCTGTACATAAGGGATATTAAATGTGGATGCAACCATGGCTCTGGTGTAGCATGTCAGCCCCAGGTACTGCCTGTTCACAAAATCCTTGGTAATTAGGAGAGAGAAGGTCTGGTCTTGTTTGTTCCAGAGGAGGAATGGGACTATTTTTCACCTGTGAAGAGTTGTGTGTGTGTTTTCCCTGCCTTTGAACAATTCCTGTGCTAGATGCTCACATGTGGGTGTGGTAAGTGACCCCCAAACCACTGTTTTTGCACACTGACCGGGAGTTTGATGGGATAAAGTGAATAACAGAAACTTCAGGGCTTGGCATTGGTGTGAACTACTAAATTTGGGCATCACTTGTGACTACATTTCCATCTCTTGGCTTGCAGAGCAGTTCACACTGAGCTAGCCAACGCTGCTGCCTTGGTTCACACCTTCACCCTTCAGGAAGGTAAAAATGGCAGCATTGAGCAGGAAAGATTAGGAACAAAATTATTTATCCACTTCTAGGCTTGGGAAAAGCTCTTTTTAGACAATGGTCCAAAAATAATCTTTCCATCTGTTAATACAACAGTACAGTGTGTGGGCAGTCCTTTATCCTTACTGGCTGTGGGATTGCCCCTTCCTCTGCATTTCTCAAATGAATTGTGTCTGCAATTCCTATGCATCAGTAAAGACATGGCCGTGCAGATCAAATTATGTTAATTGCTGCCCTGCAGACCCAGAACATTTCAGATTAATATTTTTGGGGTATCAAGTCCTACAAGGAACACCTGAGGGAGCTGGGGGAGCTCAGCCTGGAGAAAAGGAGGCTCAGGGGGGCCTTGTGGCTCTGCACAACTCCCTGACAGGAGGGGGGAGCCAGGGGGGATTTGGCTCTGCTCCCCAGGAATAGGGACAGGAGGAGAGGGAATTATTTTAAACTGCACCAAGGGAGGCTTAGATTGGATATTAAAGAGAAAGAGTGGTCCAGCCTTGACAGAGGCTGCCCAGGACAGTGGTAGAGTCCCCATCTCTGGAGGGATTTCAAAGCTGTGTGGATGTGGCATTTGGGGACAGGGGTCAGTGGTGACCTTGGCAGTGCTGGGGGAATGGTTGGACTCGATCTTAGAGGTCTTCTCCAACCTAAAAGATTCAGTGGTTCTAAGTGATATTTATCTATATAATTCTTAGGAGTAAAAACTGTTCCAGGGGTCTTGCAGAATGGTCAGTGCGTGGTTGGATCCACGCTGGGATGGGTCAGTTCTGCTCCACTCCTGAAGGCGGGTGCCCAAACTCCCTGCGGGTGAGTCCAGATCCATTGCTGTGCCCAGGCATGAATGGATTCACTGCCCAGCCAGTCCAAACTGTCCCAAGAGAGAGATGGTGATCACAGACTGGTTTGGGTTGGAAGAGACCTTAAAAACCATCTCATTCCAACCCCTGCCATGGGCAGGGACACCTTCCATCCTGATAGGAAGGGTGTCCTGAGCCTCAATGCAGTGAGAGCTCTTCAGCATCTGTGGAAGGATGACGTGTTCCATGCTTATGTTTATTAATAGTGGCTGCCCTATTTCTGAAGTTAAGCACAGAATTCCAGTTGTTAGAGGGCAATTCCATATGCACCAAACAGCTGTTATTCACCAGGCACCACTAGCTGAGTGTCATCTGGAAAATGAAAAATACAAGTTTCAGCTTTCACACAAAGCTTCCCATCAGTGCCTCCAAGCAACAGGAATAGCTGTCACAGTGTCACACAGTGTCACACACCGGGGTGTGCTTACCCCAGAGACAGCTGCAGGAGGCTCCCGAGTGGACTTGGCCCCAGATGTGCCCCGTGGGTGGATGCTGTAGGTGTTTGTGCTGTGCAGGGGATGTGCTCTGCACCCTCTGCCCAGGCTCCACCCGCAGCCACCCATCCCTGGGCATCTGTGCTGCTGCTGGGCAGAGCCCGTGGCACCTGGGGCTGTGGTCTGGAGAGTGATGGTGGCTCTACAGATGGAGGTGCTTCCCTTCTTTCACTTACTGTTGGCCCAGTTCTCCCATTTCCATGGTTGTTGTAGTGGGATGAGTTACTCTAACTTTTCCTCCGCTCTCACAGGTCAGTGGAATGAGTTAATTAAAAATGTGCCAACTGATAACAGCTGATAACAGTGAGAGAACATATTTTTGGTCACTCTTGCCTGCAGAATCTGTTTTTTTGGAAGCAAGTTGCCCATGGAAGCTGCGGCTGCCCCATCTCTGGAATTGTCCAAGGCCAGGTTGGACAGGGCTTGGAGCAACCTGGGATAGAGGCAGGTATCTGCTCATGGCGTGGGTGGAATTGGATCATCTTTAAGGTCTCTTCCAACTCAAACCATTCTGGGATTCTGTGATGCTTTTGTTTCAGAGATGCACTGGTTGGTCAGGTTGTCCTATTTGATGACAGTGGGACTTTGTATCCCCTGTGCAGCAGATCATGAGCTCAGGTGAAGTTATAAGTTACACCCAGATAAGTGAGGAGGGGTAGTCAGAGTAGCAGTAGGAACAGTTCTGTTCCCTGTTACCACTTTCCAAAGTGAACCCTCCCTGTTAAATGAGAGATGGGGAGATAAAATCGCTGTGCCTGTCCTCTTCCCAACTTTCTCATGGCAAGACAGGGAAGGGCCGTGATGAGCAGACCTTGGCACACCTTGGGTTTCATTTCAGGTCCTCCTGCTGTCTGCACAAGATCTTACCTGCTCTTGCACATTCATGTTTGTGTGATTAGGAGAGGGATTCCTGTAGCAATTAACCGCTAAACTCCTGCAGCAACTCACAGAGTCTCATTCCAGGTGGAAACGAGGAACCTCCCAGTATCCCTTCCCACCAGAATCACACATAACTCTTAAAAAAGTAGTACTGTTTTACGCCTAGTTAAAAGCAACCATGGAATGTATCCATTGAAATAAATTTGGAAGATGACAAATGACACTGGATTCCATTTGTGAATTCCTGGGCTTGGCATGAATGGGGAATGCCATGAAGTTGTGCCAGAGTGTGTTCAGTTTGGATCTCAGGGAAAGGCTCTTCCCCCAGAGGGTGCTGGCACTGCCCAGGCTCCCCAGGGAATGGGCACCGAGGCTGCCAGAGCTCCAGGAGAGTTTGGACAGCACTGCCAGGGATGCCCAGGGTGGGGTGTTGGGGTGTCTGTGCAGGGCCTGGGGCTGGGCTGGATGATCCTGGTGGGTCCCTTCCCACTCAGGATACTCTCTGACACTTCTGGCTCATGAATGCAGTGTTGTCCTGGGGTAGATCCGTGGTGGGAACCCCAGAAGTGTGTGCTGACAAGGGGGTTTTGTCAGGATACTTCACTTTCCTGAGCTGTTAAAGGATAATGAAAAGTAACCCTGTGCTGTGGTGCCTTTTCACGAGAACAGGCTTAGTTTGCACGATGTGAGAAGCTTTACATTACAGAGCTTTGTGTGATAGAAATGGTTCAGAGTTGTTTCCAATTTGCCCGTATTCCTTTCAGTTACAGGCAACGCCCTCCAGCAAAGAGAAGGTGACAGAATATCACAGTTTAAACTCACCTAAATTGGGGGAAATTACTGCTTTAATACCCTGCTTCTGCTCTCGCTGTGTGCCAGGTTCTGTAAAGCTGGGGTTTGCTGATGCTCCTCAAGGAGACAGAGCTGTTTATCTTGAAAGTTTTTTAATTGAGGCACTTCAAAGTCTCGGCAGCTTCCACACAGGCTTTTGTTTTTGTGTTTCTGCCTGGATTCTGTCCTGTTTTCCCCTCAGAAATCAACACCACATAACCTGGGATACTGAGCTGATCACACTCATGGGTCAGTGCTGCCACTGTCACCATCCTTGTCTTGATGCTCCTCTCCTGGGGCTCTGTCCTGGCTGTCAGAGTAAGGAGCTGCTAGGAGAGTGGGAGTGGAGTGACACCAAGGAAAAACTGCTCTGAGTGGGTCAAAAAAGAAATTAAGATGTTGGAAAACTGAGCTTTTGAGTGTTGTGTGACAGCCAAGCATGATGAGGTCCCTCTGGATTTTGCTCTCAGAGCTGGTGACTGCCCCTCCACCATCCTGCTCATTACCAGAGGGCTCTGCTGCTGCTCCACTTGCCCTGCAAAGCCTCTGGGAGAGGCGACTGTGTCTGGTATTGATTATTTTTAACACGGAACTTGATTAAAAAAATGAGGAAAACAACATTTTAGTGACTTACGGTGCTGCTGGGAGAGGTTGGTATAAACTGCACCTTTGCACAGACATTGTACTGCCTGAGCTCTGGCTGCTGCAGGAAGAGCACATGAGGGTTAAATCTGAGCCCTGTTTAGTGTAAGACTTTGTAGCAGAATGAATTTCTGTGCTCTGCAAAAATCTAGTGCAGGAAAGAAGGAAAGGGACTCCTCCAAAGCTCTTCCCTTTCCCTCTCCTCTGGTTTCCTGAGATATGGCAAAAACCACCTGTGGAGGTTGGATTTGATGACCCTAAAGGTGTTTCCCAGCTTCAAAGATTTTGTGATTGCTGTGTAATAAAGCTATTTTAAACTCTTCAGAGTGACTGGTACTGCTGCTTTAACTCTGTGTTATTAAAACTCTTTGGAGTGGTTGGTACTGCAGCCTTCTGCTGGATCAGGCTGAGCTCTCCTGGCTTTCTTTGCCCTTCATGTTTCCAACCCCATGTGCCTGGTGTGGTGTCACACAGGGATTTTACTCTCCTTGTGGAGCATCTTTCCCAGAGACAAGGAGGGTCCTCCCTGCCTTCAGTGAGGGTTGCCATGTACAGATTAAATTCCTTCCTTCAGCACAGCACTGTTCCTCTCATCTTTTCAGGCTGGAGTAATTTCTGTAAGCTTGGATGGGTTGGCTGGGCAGGCACAGAAGGTGGGAAAGAAAAGCACCAAGGTCTTGGCTTTTGATGGCAACGAGCCATGAGGGTCTTTGGCCCCATCTGCACTGGCATTTGGGGTCACTGTAGGCATTTCTCCTCCAGTTATTTAATAATATTTGCATGAAGGACTCTCCATAAGGGCCCCTGGGCATCAAGCTGCAAAGGAGGATGGGATTTCTGTGAAGTTCAAAGCCAGGGGGAGTTTGAGGACTTTGTAAATCTCTGTTGACACAAATTGCTAAAAAGCTTGTTTCACGCTTGGAAAGCAGCTTATGCTCAGATCTGAATGTCAGGCTCAAAGTGCTTCTCATTTCCTCATCTTCAATAATATAAAAGCTTCAAACCTTAGCAGGGTTTTGATCATCTACAGCATCAGCAGGAGAAGCTGGGTGAAGCTTTTTGGGGTGAACTTGCAGCTCTCCTGGTGCTGCCAGAGCAGGAGGGGACTGGGGGAGCTGCAGTTTTGTGTTTTCCAGGAGGAGGATGAAGCTCCAGAGGCCGGTGTTTTGCTTTGGTGCTTTATAAAGAGAATAAGAGAAGGATAAAGAGAGCAAGCCAGACTTGCTGGTACACGTGAGGGTTCCTGTGAGCAGCAGGGGTGGTGCTCTTTATCCACTGATTTTCCTTTCTTTACCACCTAACTTGAGTTGGTGAAGTTCTCAACCTTCCTCTCATGGAGTTTTTCCCCAGTGCTGGGGCAAGGTGAAGTTTGGGGAGGAGGAGATGGAGATGCAGCCAAGGAAGCTCTGTAATGAGCCACCTCCCCAAAAGGGCAGCACGAGGAGGAAGAGGAGGAGGAGGAGGAGGAGAGGATCTCTTCAATCTCAGCTCTCAGAAGTCCTAGGAGGACATTGCACAAGCCTGACAGGTCACAAAGGAGATTCCCGTTGTGTGATTTTACCCTTTTTTATTGCCGAGGAGAGTCGGAGGTGACTCAGCCACTGGAATGAGGGGCTGAAACTGCAGGGACACCTCGGGAAAGTGCAGTGAGGGGCTGCACCTCACAGCCTCACCCCCAGCTCTGAGAAAGGAGGTGATGCTGTTCCAGCTCCCCAGCCTGGGAGGTTGCACAGGGAGGAGGCAGAGATGGTGGCTGAATTTAGCACTTTGGGATGGTGCCAAGCAGATCTGCAGCCCAAACATTGCACACTGTGGGTGCTGCCAGTCCCACATGCAAGTCAGGCCACAGAAATCACAAGGCAGGGAAACATGTGGATGTGGGCTGTTCTGCTCTGGGAAGGAAAGCCGATCTCTCCTGCCGTGGAGCTTCTTGCCCTCTGCCTTGGTTTCCTCCACGTTAATGTACCATGAAGAAGAGAGGAGCAGCTTTCTGATTAATAATTTCCAGCCAGAAGTTTGAATTTACTGTTTTAAATTTATTTAACTTTCAGAGATTACTTATCTGTTGCAGTGAGGTCTCTTTCCACAGCCCTGTACCAGCTGCAGTGAGGAACATCAACCTCCCCCAGCCAAGCCCAGCCACTGTTGGATATCACCTGGCTCTTGCTGGGAATTCTAAAATGGAGAAAGTTATTTGTGCTTAGAGTGTTTGGCTGCAGTGAAGGGCAAGTTGAGAGCACATCTCTGAGAAATGGGGTGGTCTCATGACTGATCCACCTCCGTGGGTCCTCCATCTCCCACCCATCAAGTTTGCAATTTGGGGTTTTAAATCATCCATGGTACCAAGGAGGGTTTTGTTTTGTATTGAGGGTTCTCTAAACCAAACACTTAGGAGTGCTTAAAAAAAATCGAACCCACAGAATATATCGATTTTTGAGACAGCACTAATTCTTTACCCACCTTGCAAGGGGCAGGGTTGCATGGCTGGGCATCACAATGCTGCCAGTGAGGAGATCTTTGTCTTACATCTCATTCAAAGCTGGGATGTTCCAGCCCTGCCCTGCTCACTCCTGGTAATAAACCAACCTTTCACTTCCCTGGATCCCAGGAGGCAAAACTGTGAAGCTCAGTGGCCACACCTCGGTGTCCTGTGAGTCACCAGGGGATGACTCAGATAAGGAGCATCGCTGGCTTTGTGTGCAAAGGGCTCCAGCACCCACCCCGTGGATGCTGAATCACAGAATGGCTTGGGTTGGAAGGGTCCTTAAAGACCATTTCAGTGCACTCCTGCCACAGGCAGGGACACCTTCCACCAGACCAGGTTGCTCCAAGCCCCACCCAACCTCACTCACCATCCTCACTGCAGCTTGGTTTATTTGAAAGAAGGAATTAATTAGCTCTGGTTTTGATTTCTGCATTCACTGACTTTTGGTCAAATATTTTTCTTTAACATCATGTGTCTGTTGCATAACTGGAAGCACAAACCTTATGGTATTGGAACAGGGAAAAAAAACCCAAACAGGCAAACCTTTTTGGTTAATGTTTGAAGCCTTGGAGTGAAATCCTGGAAATAGCAATACAGGTTTTCCATTAAAACCTCTCTTCCTAAATACATCTCGAGAGACTCTTAGGGAGGAAGGGAAAAACCTGTGCATTAAGGATTTCATGTAGCCCTGTCTGTGTTACAGGCTTGGGAAGCTCCAGCTCCTCATGCCATGGATCAGGGATCCTTCAGCATCACTGGCTTGAACCCTCTCCAGGTCCCTTTGCCCTAAAACACCTCCAAAGATATTGCAGTGTCTGTTTACAGTGGGGTGGGTGCTGTGAGAAGCAAGTGAAGCAGCACCCCCTAATTAAGTGTCTTTCTTATGTACTGATATGCTTAATACGTATTACTTAATATATGTTAAGTATAATATATATATTTCCCTGAAATACTTAATTTTCAGCCACTCCCACGGGTACTCCTGGCATTTTTACACACTCGAGTTTGGTCTGAATCCCTGTGACAAGTATTACTGAAGGAAGGATGTTAAAATCTAGACTGGAGCCCCTGAGGGGAGGAGACTGCCCTCTTTTAAGTAAAAAATCTTTTAGAGAAGCAGAGCTGACTCAGAGGAATTTATCTTAAAATTAATCAAAGCCAAAGTCAACAGATTTTTGCCTTTTTTTTGGATATCAGCTGCAGTATCAGCTGAGCCCTTTAGCTGAACTGCTGCCTAAAAGAAGCAGTTTCTACATCTGTAATGACACCAATTAGAGGGTGCGTCCTTTAGTAACCTTTGGTCAGCCCTGAATTGGTCAGGGAGGTGGATTAAATGGTCATTGTGGGTGTCTTCCAACTGAAATCCTCTGTTCTGTTTGATTCTAATCTAGTCCAGTCTATTCCATTCGAATTCCTTCCCTTCCTTTCTTTTCCTTCCCTTTCCCTTCTCCCAGCAGTGCAGCAGATCAGGATTTCGGCACAAAACCACCTTGTTCTTTTCCACTGCTTCAAGCCGCGGAGCCCATTGAGCAAACCAGAGATGATTCACCCTCAACTTCAAATAAAATCGGGCTTGTTGAAATTCCAGCTGCCTCTAACAGCTTCCCAGAGCCCGTCCTCTGCCGGCCTCGCTGCGTCGAGGAAAGGAAGCAAAAATCTTTCTTGGCTTTTTATTTTTTCGGGGAGAAGGAGAAAACGTTCAGAGTTGAAAAGACAATTTGTGTTTTACTGAGCTTCACTAAAGCTGGGGGGACGGGGCCGTGAGGCACACGGACAAACCACGGGCAAGGGAAACATCTGGCGGCGGCTCCAGGTGGGCAGGGCAGGGAAACGGGAACCGTGCGTGGAACGGACCCGCGCGAAACAAGCCGCAGACCACGAGAAAACCAAATTATTCTCTGTTAACATCCCCCGTTGGTGATGTCACCACTGATGAGGGGAAATAAATCGCTGTTCTGGGCTGTCACGGGTGTCCCCGGCGCGGGGATCCCGGCACCGCCCCGTCCCCATCCCCGCCCCCGGGCGGGTCCCGGTGCGGGAGCCCGGAGCAGCCGCGGAGCCGCCGCACGCAGGTGAGGGGATGCGGGGATCCCTGCGGGGAACGGGGGGATTGGGCACAGATATCCTTGAAAAGGAAGGGCTAAGGGTGCCCTCGGAGTGCGAGGCGGGGCACGCGTGAGCCCCTGCGGGCTCTGCGGTTTGGGGCGCGCAGAAAGCCCTCGCTGGGTTTGGGGATAAGGGTGGGGTGGTGGCTGTGGAGGAGCTCGAAGGGTGCTCGCAACTCGCGGGGAGCTGGGCAGCCCTGCCAGTGCCCCAAAATCCGTGGGGGTGGGAGTGAGGGTGGGTGCGTGGGAGGCTGGGACACCCAGGGGGACACCCGGGAGAGCAGCTGCAGGAATAGCACCCAAGGGGAGAGCGCTAGTGTTTCTTTCCCAAACAGAAGGGTTTTTTTCCCACCTGCTGTGAATATAGGGAATGTTTGGGGTGCTTCATGAATGTCATCTCTGGGATGTTCCCTGCAGCTGATCTTCTGCCGGAGCAGAGGATCAGTTTATTAGTACATAAGAAATACCCTTAATTAGGGAGTGCTGCTTCAATTGCTTCTCACTCAAATGAGTTCGAGCTCAGCTGCCCAAATGCTGCTGGAAATCAGAGCCCAAGTACTCGATGAGGAGCAGATGAGGGAGATAGGAGGGCTCAGCCTGGAGAAAAGGAGGCTCCAGGGGGGAACTTCTGGCTCTGCACAACTCCCTGACAGGAGGGGGGATCTGGGAGGAGTTCAGGCTCTGCTCCCCGGGAACAAGGGACAGGATAAGAGGAAATGGCCTCATGTTGCACTAAAGGAGGTTTAATTGGATATTAGGGAAAATTTCTTCGTGGAAAGGGTTATCCAGCCCTGGAACAGCTGCTCAGGGCAGTGTTGGAGTCCCCATCCCTGGAGGGATTTAAAAGCCATGTGGATGTGGCACTTGGGGACACAGTGCTGGAGGAATGGTTGGATTCGATGGTCTTGGAGGGCTTTTCTAGCCCCAGTGATGCTGTGGTTCTCTGCAATCCCTCATTGGGGCACTGCTGAAGAAGGTGGGAGAAAATCCCTCCCCACAGCAGCCGGCAAATAACCCAGAGGGGCATTTCCAGAGCGCTTCAAGAGCTCCAACACTGCAGTGACAGGGAAGGTGACACCAGGCTCCAAGCCCAGCTGCACCCTTTGGTGGCAGAGGATTAGTGGTTTCTGGAGATTTTGGTTCCAATCACCAAACTGCCCAGACCGGTCTCCAAACCTGGCTGGGAGACACAAGACTCCAGCCACCCTGTCCCACTGGGGCCAAAGGGACCAAAACTGCTGCTCCCTGAGGTATTCCAGGGGAACAGGGGGATTGTGCAGGATCTCCCACTGGAGCAGCACAAGGCCCTGGCAACCATGGAGCAAACCTGACCTGGCTGGATGCAGGCCAAGGGAGTCAGCAGGAGCTGTGTGTGCACCCCTGGCTTCACCTGCCAAAGTAAGGGCAAACTCAAGGGCTTTAAAAAGAACTCAGAAGGCAAATAAAAGCTTTTGGAGATATAGGCTGTTCAAACACTCTGGGCTGCCTTAAAAACCCCGTGGGCTCAGGAGAATGAGTGTTTTACAGGGAGAGGAGTTATTTGCTGGGTGTGAAACTTGGGGATTTGTTATTCCTGAGGCAGGGCAGCCGCACCTCCAGCGAGCTTTGTGCACCTGAATGTTCCTTTCAAAGAGAATTTGCCTTCTCTGTTTTAAATTTGGAATTTTCCTTTTCTTTCCCTGTTTCTGGCTGTCCCTTTTTCCTTCTCTTATGAATGCTCCCTTTGATGGGAGGAACCCAGCTCAGGCTATTCCTGTGCACAGGCAGGCGTGTGTTCGGCCAGGCTGCGTCGTGGACTCATAAAACTTGAAATGCAGATTTTATCTGCTGGCCCGGAGCTGCTGTGTCCCTCCCACGGTGCCCTCCGGCCGGAATGGGACAACTGTGGATGCATGGGAGGGGAAAGGGGACCTGTATCCATGGCATGCCCTCCTCTCCCGACTCCAGGCCCGCTGTCAGCACCCATCCCGTGTGTCTCAGGGTGCCTGCGTGTCCCCGATGTGCTCTGCTGGATTTGTAGCTCGCACACAGCTCCTGGTTGATGCTGTGCCTGCACCCCCCGGGAATTCAGTTTGGATTTTTTTTTTTTTTTTATGGAAAACCTTTCCCGGATGGTGCCTCAGGGCTGGGGAAATGAATAACACTGAGTGTTGTAAGCTCAGTGGTGGATTTCATCCCGAGGGTGTCTGGGCTGGGCTCACCCCGGAGCGTTCAGGCCGCTCATGGCAGTGACTCCCGTTTATCCCACAGGTGTTGGACCAGGATTTGTTCTGTGGCACCGGAGCTGTCGGCTCTGCTGGGCAGGTATTCGATGGGAACTCAGCAATTGCCACTCTAAACCGTAACTCCCCACAAAAATCTCTGGTTTTTGGAGGGTGCAGGTTAAAAATGACTGAAGCTTCCTTTGTCTTTTTGTTTCAGGAAAAATGTCAGACGGTTTCTCCGTAAGTATGGATTTCTTTAAAAATCCGTGGGGGCTGTGGCTGTGGCCTTGAAGCAGAGACCTTTGGCTGGGATGGGAGGGAACGTGTCCTTGCTAACCTGTGTAAATCCCCAAATCCTCTCCAGCTACGTCAGCACAGGTTTTCTGGAAAAAAACTGGGGGGCAGCTGAGAGTTGAGCTCTTGCCCTCAGCACATGCTGCAGGCTACAAAAGATGGATGTTGGAGAACTCAACATGATCCCAGGAGGAATCTCCCCCTCCTGACCTTTGTCCTCTCCTCTGTCCCCAGTTATCCGACGCCTTGGCCAACAGCAACAACCCGGCCCCCTGTGCCCCCCCAGCCCAGGGCTGGCCCTCCTGGGGGAACCAACCAGCAGCTCCTGGGATATTCCCAGGGTATCCTGGAGCACCAGGGGCCTATCCTGGAGCACCAGGGGCCTATCCTGGAGCACCAGGTGCCTGTCCTGGAGCACCAGGAGCATACCCTGCAGCACCAGGAGCATACCCGGGAGCACCTGGAGCTTATCCTGGAGGACCAACAGGACCAGGAGCATATCCAGGAGCACCTGGAGCATTCCCTGGAGCACCAGCAGCAACGGGGCCGTTCCCCACCCCAGGACAACCATCCAGTGGCCCTGGATTTGGGCCTTCTGCTCCGCAGGGAGGACCAACTCCTCAGGGAGGACCGACTCCTCCAATGGTAATGGCTCCATCATTTTGAGGGTTTCTGTGTCTTCAGTGGCTGATTTTGCTTTGTCCACAGGAGGGACCCGGGGCTGGCTGTCCCCAGGGGTGGTATTTGGCTTCTGACACGATTTTTTGCTGACACCAAATCCCTGTTGTCTCCCAGAAAGTCCCCTTTGAGCTGCCCCTGCAGGCAGGACTTGTCCCTCGGCTGCTCATCACCATCACGGGGACCGTGAACCCCAACCCAAACAGGTACTGGGGTGTCCAGCTCTGAGGGTGGGGGGTTTCCATGGGGCACTGGGGGTGGAGCAGGGAGGGCTGGAATTTGCTTTCCATTTCTGAATAACACCTGCCTGGTGTAACATCAAATACTACCCTAAATAAATGTGTAAATGCACTGTTGTTGCCCAGCAGGGTCTGTGAGGTTTTCTTTCTGCAGTTTTGGGGAAGCCCTGTAACAGAGTGTGGGGGTTTTGTGGCAAAAGCAGCAATTCCATTATTGTCTTTGCAGGTTTTCACTGGATTTCAAGAGAGGGAATGATGTTGCCTTCCACTTCAACCCCCGCTTCAACGAAGACCACAAGAAGGTCATCGTCTGCAATTCCATGTTCCAGAATAACTGGGGGAAGGAGGAGAGGACAGCTCCCAGGTTTCCATTTGAAGCTGGAAAACCCTTCAAGGTACCAGAAAAACCCATTCCAGCTCAGTGTCAGTGCACCAAAAGCATTGAGAGGGTTTGGGCAACAAGACCTGTGTAAGGACATTGATGGTTTAGCACAGGAATCAGCTCCTGGAGGTGCTTCTGGGGCAGCTACCCCATGTGCTTCCCTGGCTGTCCCCATAGCACCATCCCAGCTCTTCTGACCCCCTCCTGCAGCTCCAGCTGCCCAGGGCATAACTCCTCCCCCCTTCTGCTATCCCCATGGATTATGAAACCCTCCTTATTTACACTGTTGTGCAGCAGTGGTTGAACAGGTTTCTGTAATGTGTTCTCCCCCCCGGCAGCTCTTCACAAGGTTGTTTTTTCCTGCAAAGGAGGTTCACACTGTGGAGTTCTGCTTTGAGTGACTGGCATAGGGATGAGGAGGAAGAAACTGGGCTAAAACATGGAGGAGGGAGAGCACAGGAGAGTTTTGGGAAGGCAAAGGTCAATGATGTTGCAGCTGAGTTGCTGCTCCAGCTCCTCCACACACCCCAGCTGGCAGCAGGCTCCAGGCAGTGCCAGCCTGCTCCAGTCTGTGGCTTTCAACTTCTTCTGGAACAAATGCAATGCAGTTTGGGCCTGACTTGGGGTTTTCATTTCAGCTCCAGATCCTTTGTGAGACAGATCACTTCAAGGTGGCCGTGAACGATGCGCACTTGCTGCAGTACAACTTCCGTGAGAAGAGGCTGAACGAGGTCACCAAGCTCTGCATTGGGGGGGACATTGCCCTCACCAGCGTCGTGCCCACCATGATATAACTGGGGGGGAACCTCTGGGCAAACTGTGCTCTTTCTATGGTCTAACAAAAGTGCCTTCTCACAAGACCACTGTGAGGTAATAAAACATTTTACCTGTAAAATTTGGGTTTTAAAGTATCTCAAAAGACATGACACCCTCTGGGCAAGCTGAGCTCTGAGGTGGAAGGAGCTGAATTCTTGCTGTAGAGACAGAAACAAGGAGTTTGATTTCTGTGGAGTACTTGGGAAAGCAGCCTGTGGTCTGTCCCTGCTCCTGTGAACAAGGGCAGTAATCCTCTAGGGCAGGAAAAACCTGACAGCCTCCGAGCCTGAAGTATTTCAGGAGAGGGTTCAGAGCTGGAGGAAGCAAAATCTCTCTGCAAGCCTGGGGCTGGAGAAGCCATCCCTGTCCTCCATTTCAGCTCAGCTGGGGGCCCAAGCCAGCATGTCCCAAGTACATTTCCCTGCCCAGGGAGATCCCATCCCTACGAGTGTTACGTACTCCACAGAACGGGTCACGAGCCTTGTGCTGCTCCCCACTCATCATCCCTGTGTGAGTCAAGACCAGTTTCAAGGGTGGGGAGGTTTATTGGCAAGTTCACCTCGTGAGTCAGGCTGGTAAAAAAAGAAAACAGAAGTTATGTTCCCTTTGCTGTGAGTCACTGCAGTCTTGTCTGGAAAACAAGAACAGTGCAACAGCCACCACTGAAGTTTCCAAAGATTTCTCTGACGTGCCTCATGCTGTTTTGTAACAGTGATTCCTTTTATACTTGGGAGTGCCAAGTTACAAGCACAGTCCTTAAAATTTCCAGCAGATGCAGCAGTCTAGAGCAGCACACTGCTACCAGCAGCACAGAGAAGCTGTGGCTGCCCCATTCCTGGAAGTGTTCCAGGCCAGGTTGGACAGGGCTTGGAGCAACCTGGTCTATGGAAGGTATCCCTGCCCATGGCAGGGGGTGGAACTGGATGGGCTTTGAGTTCCCTCCCAACCCAAACCATTCCTCAGCAGGAAAGTAAATAAAAGGTACCCAAAAGTATCCCTAGAACTGGAATTTAGTAATGAACAGGACATTGGATTGAAGAAAGTGGATTCCAGCACATATCAGCTTCCTCTCTTTATTCAGTGTAATCAGTACACAGCTTCCAGGTTAAAACTTAAGCCAGACGAGCCCCCCTGGCAGTGGCAGCAATACCTTCTGCTGAGGGACTGAATTTTCTGCTTGCTTTAGGATCGAGGCTGGTGGAAGGATGTGTGTGTTACACTAAGGTGACCAGTACAAGAAGAAGCCCAGTGGAGTATTTGTTAAAAATACAACTGGTGGTACTGTAATACTCCTCAAATCCAGAATCTATAGAACTGGCATGTTCCTTATGCACAAATATGTTACAGTCTGGATGGGGAATGCACAAGGAACAAGATGAGAGAAGACACTGAGCATAAACATGTCAAAAACAAGGAGAAAGGTCCTTAAGATACTTAATAGAAAATGGCATCCTTAAAGGAAATAATATCAATGCCTATTTTAATATATTGCCAAGAAAAGGTATTATCTGACTTAGAAATCCTTGTTCTGCAGCAGTGTGTCTGAGTTTGTTTCTAATATTACAAACCCAGTGGTTATTAACCCCAGGAAAATTTCCCCAGGAAAGAACTGCATGCATCCAACACTGCCACAGCTGGTATTAAGGCACCCTCCACCAGACACTGGAGCCTGAGGGTGCAGAGGTACCCCCAGAGCAGAGACAGAGCATGGCAGAGTGTTCTGGGAGGGAACAGGCTGGGTCTCACCCCGGGAGGTGCCCTCCCAGCAGAAAAGGGGCACAGGCACAGCTGGTGGGGTAGGCACCTTGGAATAACAGTAAGTCATAAGGTCAGTCAGGTCAGGGTAGAAAAGTTTAAAGTTTTACAACCTGAAGGAGACAGGAAATACATGAAATGATAACAGCATAAAAATACTTCACGTTGCAGTCAGAATTTACAGCCAGAGGATACAGCAGGGATCACCAGAACACAGCCCACTACTGCTGTACAGCAGTGCTTGGTGCATCACAACTGCACCATAAAATGATACAAAACCCATTATCAGACCCATTACCACAGGTACTCTTCCTCTCTCAACACAGTTCCAGTGTAGCAGACTGTGTTCCAGGTACCCTCTGTGGGCTTCTTGTTCACAGTATTTACATATTTTGCATCTTAAGTCACTTTTCATTGATCCCCAGAGGGACCAACAGGAGAAAACACAATGAGGTCACTGAATACTTCAGCTGCTGCAAACTTCTGGGCTCTGGTCTTGACTGGAGTGAAGGGAAGCTCAGCATCCTGCATTGGCTGTGGGAGGAGCCAGAGTGTGGAGTCAGTGTTTGAGGAACACTTAAACCATGGAGCACTGCAAGGACTCTGATTTCCCCAAGAGTAATTTTGTGAGCTTATTTTATAAAATAAAAAGTGATTACACGTGGTCCGTGTTGAAGACAGACACTCCTTACTCAAGTCAGTAATCCGCATCTTTAAGAGGATTTTTCACAAGAAATCCTACACCCTAATTCTATTAATTCTATTAAGTGTGAAAGCTTTTGCACACCTGCTTTTCCCTGCTGAATGTTACTTCCAGCCCCAAATGCTGAAGTGATTAAAAAACATTGGGGTGGGCTTAAATTCCAGGAAGAAAAAAAAGCCTATTTTAGTGAACATCTACAAATTCTTACAAACGAAATTTGTAGGAAACATAATTTAAAGGCTCAATCCGACAAGAATCAGACATGGTCCTGTTACAAATGTCTTGATTTATCTTACACTCATCATGAGCAACAGGGAATACCAGTGTGAGCCCAAGCAGGGAGACAGCTGGAATGTGGTTTGTATTTAAAGTTACATGAATTGGCTCGATAACATCTTTAAGAGTTTGATTTTCTTTGTGCAGTAACAGTCTGCAGCAAAGGTTAACAGTCCTGCAACATGCAGCCTGTCAAATAAACTTGAAGGTCAACTTACCCCACTGAGAGAATTTCTGTCAATGGGTATCAAACCACTGCAGGAAACATCTGAAAAATAAGAATATATATTTTTTTTTTTTAAGGTTACTCTAAAAAAGTTTTCAAAGCTGAAAAGACAGTATTGTTTTCTGTATTTATTAAAAGAAGAAATCCAAACTCTAAACTGTATTTATTTCTTTGTATCAGCTTTCTGCTTCACATATCACACGGAAACTATACAGAGAAATGCTGGGGCACTGTTTGCTCATGTGCAATGTGTGTTTGTCCCACCAGCTAAGCAAGGCTTTGCTAACAGCACACACAAATCAAGCTGACACTGATTTCAAAGAGTAATATTCAGATTATCATAAATCTTTAGAACAACTAGAAGGCCCAGCAATGCCACCCAAACTACACCATGCAGCCCTAGGATAAGCACCTGTTTGATGTATTTGTGGCTCTCCAGACTGAGCAAAGCTTGTGTCTGCTCTGGGATCCCTCTCTGGGCTGCACATGATGATGTCTTGTCCTTGTTCTGAAGCAGACAGTTCCATCTCTTCCATGCCATCCACTGCTTTTGATTCACTGCTAGAATTTGCCAGCACCTGAAAAATAGGGATTTTCTCTGCTCCCAGCCATATCCTTGTGGACCTAGTCCACACATCTATCCTAAAGTTTTTATGGACAATTCAAGAGAGATGGAGTTTTAACTCCAGGCAATGCATGAGGCACAGGCAGGCCAAGGCTCAGGGTTTAAGGCTGTGACCCATACCCCAAACACCCTTTAAAGCCTGAAAATCCCTTTGACAGTATAAAGGAAGCTCTTCCACAGCAAAGAAGCTTTTGAACTTCAAGTGTTATCTGGTGACTTTTCCTCCAGAAAAACCTAGCAACAATACTGAAAGGTTTCTCCAGAGAGTGAAATCACCAACAAGCGATTTCTCATTTTGACAGAGAAAGATTGAAGTAAAAGGCATAAGAAAAAATCAGTAACCAGGATTTTTCAAATATGTATTATATGTAGGGGGATGGAAGGGGAAACGACTGCCAATGTCATCCACAAATCTAAGCAGTAAAAAATGAAATGAAGATACTCCACTTCCAATGAAAGGTACTAAACAATGATTAAGTCCACAGCGCTGGCTCTCACTGAGTAGCCCACTATCACCTAAATTAAGAGGCCACATTCCTGTTTTTCAAAGGCTACTCAAACACAGGCAATGTCACCAAGTCTTCAGGCATTTCAGGACATGGATTTCTGGCACTTGGATTAGTTCTTGCTGTACCTTTAAGGAGATTAAGAGCCCAATGCTCTGTTGTGGCAGCATGAGGACTGAGTGTTGTTGTTTTTAGTCACGGCCCATAAATGCACAAGCTTTTAAAAAACCCACACCAGAAAATAGGAGGTGGTGGATTTCTAGGAACATTGTTTGTCCAAATGAGAAGTGTCCTCATGGAGCAGCCAGGACCTCCAAAATACAGCTCTAAAGAGCAAGACAAGGTCCCCAAACTGCAGCAGTCCCCACCTTTGACCATCCTCAGAGGGAAAAAGCACTACCCTGAGGAATACACAAGATTTCTAGAGTGAGGATTTGATCAGAAGTCCAAGTGTTTGGGGTAAAATTCAAGAGAATTTTTCCTTTGCTACTAATAACAGTATTTAAAGCACATCCATGAACAATGCATGACTTACCTTATTTCCCTCTGCTGTGCCAGCAACCAGACAAATTTCTTCTGCAACCACAGAAATGCTGGAAGAGAAATCAAAACATTTTCATTCTTCTCAATCATCTTCATCAACCACCTTCAATCATTTTCTGACTTGTCCAACTAATCTTACAATTTGTTTTGCAATTTTGCTGGCTTGGTTGGCACTGGTGAGCTACATCAAACTTCCTGGGCAAACAATAAACTTCTACCTCAGCAGCAAAATTACATTTGGGCAAAGCTCTTAATATTTGCTTAAGGGAAGGAAAAGTCACAAGCACTTTGCAAACTTTATCACTGCCAGATTGAAAGGTAACATCTAACGGGGATTAACACCATGTCTTTCAGTTCCAACTCTAACATTATTTGCACAAGGTTAATTAAAGCTGCTTTAACATGCTTACCTTTGTTCAAGACCATCAGGGAGTTTCTCCAGTGGGGCAGTTTTTTCAGTGGGAAGTTGGTCCATTTTCAAACTTTGTGCTGGGTGGAAGCCTTTGAGGCCTGATGGGGTTTGTTCTGCAGTTGCATTCTCAGGATCACAGAGAGGAGAAGGAACGTTCTGGAGCAAAGCTCTAATGGATGGTCTTGGAGTTGCCAGTTTTGCAGGGGTCCTTGGAAGCAAACCTGGAAAATGTGTTTAATGTTTCATTCCTCCAACAGTTTCCAGAAACTGAAATGAACTGATCACTATGATTCTAACTAGGGACACAATTGTTTTCTGCTTGCTAAATCATCTTATACAAATATTATATGGAAATCTTGTATACACTTACAAGAAGAAATTGAAATTATCAACTTTTATCTTTAAAATGAGACAATTTTAATAGATTTTAAAACACATTCAGAACTGATGCTTATAGCAGATTCTCTGCTGGAGTTGGCTTAAACTCAGAGTTGCTCAAAGCTTTTCAGGAGTTCTCCCCTACTAACAAGAGGCACATGAAAAAATTGTTACTTCTGTGATGAGAAGAGAGATCTGCACCAAAAAAAATCAGAATTTAAAATCAAATTATGAACTAGAAATGGGAGAAAAGCAGAATTACTGGAAATACTGGGTGCACATAGATGTCAATATGATAAGACACTGAAAATGAAGTTATATTTTGAGTACCTGTTAAAACCCCCAAACTATGAAACAGCTTTTATAGCAAACTGGAGGATGTTACAATCTTGTTAACCATGAACACAGATTATGGGCAGACCTTATCTGTAGCTTTGAAGACAGCATTGCAAGAGGTTTAGTTAAAAAAAAAGGACCCCAATTCCTGTCCTACAGTTAGAGGATGTGAGCTGGCATTGACTCTGATGAAGAGGCTTGTCAGCTGAATCTGGGAATGCTCAGATTAGAATTTCATTATTAAATTTATGCTGGAAAAACATGAACCAGCTATCTCACCTCTGTCTAAGCAGGGATTTCATGCTGCCATAACCACTCAAATCAGCACATTCATGTACACCAGTTTACTTTGGAGCCCTGATGTAATTAGTCACTGGTTGAAATAGCATGTCCAGTACTGGAGTTGTAACCAGTATAAACAGCATAATTCCTCTCCCCAGTGAAATAAATTTAACTCTCTTCAGGTTCCAGGTCACAGAAATCATGATTAAGCTTCACCTACCTGAGAAGTTTTTCGCAGGACTTTCAATCCTGAAAAACCCTGCTTCAAAAACCACTTTTTCTGCCTCTGGCAGCCTCTCCTGATGTGCACCCTCAGCAGCTCCCTCCTGCTTCATTTTATTCCTCATGGCTGCTTTGACAGAAGCCAGGCGGTTCCGGGCAGCACATCTGGCAGCTGCTTCCAGCTTGGGTTTGGGCACTCCACTTGGAACAGCCTTTTTCTGGAATGGTAAAAAAGCTGGGTCACACCTGGAAACTCTGGATAGGAGTAATTACACATGAACCTCTACACAGGTGCTGGTGCCACAGACACAGCAAGGACCAAAAGGAGGCTCAGGGGGGACCTTCTGGCTCTCCACAGCTCCCTGACAGGAGAGTGCAGCCAGGTGGGATTTAGGCTTTGCTCCCAGGGAACAAAAAAATAGGATGAGAGGAACTGGACTTAATTTGTGCCAGAGAAGGCTCAGATTGGGTATTAGGAAAAACATCTTCACTGAAAGGGTTGTTCAGCCTGCCCAGGGCAGTGGTGGAGTCCCCATCCCTGGAGGGATTTAAAATCCATGTGGATTTGGCACTTGGGGACAGGGGTCAGTGGTGGCCTTGGCAGTGCTGGGGCAGTGGTTAGACTTGATGACTTTTCCAACCTCAACAATGCTACAATTTTATGCATCAAGGCCTCTGCTTATCCCCAGCATCTCTTGGGCTACCATCCAGCTGTTAAAACGAGTCTGTGGTGACAATATTAGGACTTTTTTTCAAACTGAGTCTGTAGTTCAGAAATGCAGAATACAACCTTTTTTCCCAATAAATTCAGTAAGATTTCAGAAGCACTGGGATGCAGGGACTCCTAGTGGCAGGGACCGAGTGTAACCACAGGACAGACTCCAGGCAATCAATGAAATCTCTCTTGGCATTCAGTTTTCCAAGGGAAGTTTTGTTTTGTACCACCTGTAGGGTTCTGGCACTTGTGGGCAGCTCCTACAGGCCACATTCCCTCTGTTTTTCCATGCCTAGAGTTTCTTATCCACCCTTCATATCAACTTTATGATTAGTTAAGCAGTCTCAAGGAACTGCACAGAGTTTAGGCAATGCAAATACAACTTGATGCCTAGTCAAAAGCAATTATATATATCAAACCCAAGAGTAGATAAAACAACTCACATTACAGCTTATTTTGCAATAAGCACTAACTTATTTTGGAGAGTGTCAGATCTATTTGTGCTTAGAGAAGCAGCAGTTTAAAGCCACCCATGGTGCTGGCTTAATGGGACACCATTTTAATTGAGCACTCCCTGCTCAAAACTGGCAGTCACAGCAAATTCCTGTGTAGTTTCCTTTTCAGTTTCAGTGTCAATGCCAGTGGCCCAGATAAACTGTTTTACATCTGAATGGTAAGTTTATATCCTAAATTTAAGGGATTTATCTTACTAGCACAGAATCCAAAGACCCAAAAAAAGTTATTATTCATTCTTAGCTCTAATCTTACCAGCCAAAAGAGGCAACTTGGACTAAATCCCCCAAATAATACAAGTGCACGTGGGAGAGGTGAGGCAGAAGGGTGCACCCTGAGAGGAATTTCACTTAATATTTAATATATCTAAAGAAGCCATACAAGATGTGCTTTAGAGGCTATTCATACCTTGACAACTGCGTTGCTTGGGACATCAAGTGGCTGCCATGCATTGGCTTGAAGCTTCTTCAGATTATCAAATTTTTTATTCACATCTTCAATCTATTGGTCATGTATAAGAAAAGCAAAAGAATACATTGCAAAATAACCTTTATCCAAACAAGTAGAGTCTTCCATCCTGCAGGAAACAATCTCTCAAATACCTCTGAAGAAGCAGATCAAACCCTTATGTATTTTGCAGAGAATTCAAAACCTATGCCTAGGACCATAACAAATCCATCTCTGCATTTAACTACTTATAAATTCCTTTGTTGAATGCTGAATTACAACCTTTGGATTAATCAGAATATTACATTTCATTCTGAACCCAAAGAAAGTGGGAACAGAGGAAAAGAGATGAATATTTTCTACCACCTAAGCTCACCCCTAAATAGTGTTATTAATATATGTAGTTTCTGCATCATTCTCATACTGAAGCATGGAACCCCTACTTTTCAAGTGAGCTTCAAGAATTTTCCAGAAACTGGGAGGTGGACATTGTGACTCTGTATCCTCACTCCAAAACACACTAATATTTGTCATTCCAGAGACAGACAAGATACACAGGCCACAAGAAGACACAACAGAAGAACTGGTCCATGAGTTTTAAGTCATAGTATACCAACTGCAACTATTCACTGCCACAAAGTGTTAAAACAAGGACATTTTAAAAAATCAAATTAAAACCAATCTGAATATAAAAAAACAATTCTTTTAATCCATGGTTTGTAAAGAACTACATCACTTTTATTCTACTACATTAACATGCAACTACATACCTGAAAATTAATCATATCCCAAAATCCATCCAGATCTGTACATGTTGTTTCTTTTTCACCTCGTTTAAATTCACAATTATCAACCAGTCCTTCAAACTGTTTGAACCTTTCTCCCATGAGCAGCCTTGTCTGACCAACTGTGGTGCGAATCAGGTCTTTAGCTGGTAGCAACAGGAAAAAAAATAATACAGGACATGTTGGATAAAAAAGTGTTTGAGGAGTCTGGAATTTGTTGTCCCTCTATTGCAAACCTGCAAGTCAATGTCAATGGAGCTTCCCTGTCCACTGAACTTGCTTCTTTCAAAAAAATTACTCTGTGAAGTCTTAAAGATATGCATTGCTGGAGTCATCTTCATTTTCCCAGATAAGGGCACTTATTCCACATTAAATACTAATCTCATTTATAAAAATTAGCTTGGTTAAAGTTCACACATTTAAATACACTTCAGGCCAGCAACAGAACAACTATTTTGACATACACTTTGTGTTGAGGTACGTCTCCAACTTTGTTCACTTTATCAATCACCATCACATCAAGTGCTACACAAATTTTAGTAACGGGAGACTTTTTGTCTTGGGGCAGATGCAACTCTAAACTTTCTCTAGCACAGCTTTGCAATTTTTTTTTGCTACTTTGCAAAGAGCAGATACATGTCCTTCCCTCTGTCCCACTCAGTTCCCATGACCTCCTTTCTAGTGCCTACTGCAGCTCACTCTTACCATCCTCTGGAATGTCCAGCTCAAGGTTTCCTTCCCACTGGAGGCACTGAGACAGCAGCCTCTCCGTCTCAGTGCGAAGAATGTTTCTGAAAATAAGGGATAGAGAAAAAATAAGGATTTGGAGAATTTCCAGACTTGTGGCAGCTAATAGTTACTATCCTTTTGCTTTCAGAGAAGCCAGTCTTTGAGCAGAAGCCATTAGATTTTTTTACTTTGCAGACTGGCTGAGGTGCAATTTCTACTGCTTTCAAGCTCATGATGCTTAGGACAAGGTGTCAGTCTCTAGAATTTTATATTCATTCCTGGCACTAAAGGTACGAAAAGGAAGACAGGAATGTGTGCCTGCTCAGGCCACAGCTGACAGGCACCAATCACCATTAAATTAAGCTGATCTTTACAAGCTGTCTCCTTATTCCTATTAAGAACCTTCAAATGGACATCAGGGAAGTGAAACAAGTGAACCCAAACCTGAAATAGGGCACATCATGCTCTTGCTCTCTTCCATCATCTGACATCACTGAGAGAGTTGTTTTGTTTGATCTCTGAGTGGAAGTTCTCTCATCTGATTCACCTGCTGAAAAACATGAAAGGAATTTGTCAGAATCTGGTGATAATTAAAAGCATTAGAATAAACTATATGTGAACTTCCTACCTTCTCCTTTCAAACTTGTGGTCATTTGCTTTTCTTGAATGCCTTTAACAGCAGGTGAAGTCAGACTTTTTAAATTAGGCTTCTGTGCTTTAGTTTCACTGGATTTTTCAAATATTTTGCTGGAAACAAAGAAAAGTACATTTAGTTACGACACATTGAGAAAGTGACATCAAAAATGGCCAAATACACAGAAATGCACAGCTTAGAAAGCAAACCTCCACACAACACTAGAGAACTCAAATAATAAATTAATAAATCTGTGCAGACAGATACAGGGCAGAGTCCCTGACAGCTGCTCCTAAAGCAAGGACAGAATTATGGATTATATCCATATATGCTGTTGTATTAAGTCCACATTTAAGCAGTGATAGAAGCCACGAGGATCAGGTGTTACAACACCACAACACTTTGTTACAAAGTGAATCTCTCTACAGACAAATGTTTTCTGCATCCCCACAGAGAGGTTCACTTGCATTTTAGGCCCCATTAGAAGGAAGATTCTTACACTGAAGATTCTGAAAAATTCCAGACAGCACTGGGTGTCAAAAAAGCATTTGCCCTTGAAGGAGACATGGGTGTCACACTGTAGGTTGCTAATCCACTCAGAGGCTGGAACACAAAGTTTTGAGGTGCAAAGGAGCGTGTTCTGGGTCTCCTTGGAGAAGAATTGTTGTTTTCCACTGAGGTTTGTTCTTGCTGAAGTTCCACTGGCATTGAATGTTTGGAATCAGTTGCAGAACTTTCCACCCCGGGATCCACTCCAGCATTTGTCTCCACTTTTTGTTTAGAAGGAACTACCTGTAACAGCATAGATAGACAAACCAAATCATCCAATCAATCATGTGTTTGCAATAACCATGAGCTGAATTATAGCATGAGTGTTCAAAAGCCACTCAGGAAGCGAACAGCTTAAGGTAAGTCAGTTCCTACAACAGCACACCTGTACAGGAGTGATGAGTTACCAACAAATCCAACCATTTTTGACACCTGCTAATCATTCTAGAGACAGAAGTAACACTTCAGTACAAAGAATGCAACAATCCACTCAAGGGGCTAAAGCAGAACACCTCACCTACCAAAACAAGAATTAAAATTGGCACATGCTTGCTCCCACTGCTAGAAGAAAAAGCTTTAAAATCCTCAAGAGCAGAATTACTGGCTACAAATTCAACTAGGCCTGTCAAGTAATCCTAGTTCATACACATACTCCAATCCAAAGACTGAAAAACAAGCTGGAATAGGCTGATAGCTGAGGAATGCAACCCAAGTGCCACTAGCACCACAAATTGTCATTAAAAGAGGAGAAAAAAAATAAACAATGATTCATTCTTTTGAGATGAGTAACCAGATAGTCACACAGAACACATTTCTGAGATACCTAATTGAGATTGTTAGCTCAAGCCAGCCAGAAAAACTTTGGGTGTTTTTCAAGAAAATATGCATCTTCAATGCACTGAAAGTCTTGTTGTACTTTAGTCACCCCTGCTAGGAATGTAAACCTTGAACTTTGCTTTTAACCAACCTTTTCAAACAGGCTGCCTGTGGTTACAAGTAAGAGTTTACCAAGTGGCAGGAACTCCTGCCTGTGAAGAGGTGCTTGTCCAAGGAAGATACAAGTGCTCTTACCTCCTGTTTGGGTGTGATTGCACAATCTCAAACACACTAGAGCACAGCTGCAGTTACAGGAACAAGGTGGAGATGGGAGGTGTGAGAGGGAAGGGTGGAGCACAAAGAAGGAAGAAATTATGGACAGAACTGTCTGCACATGAATGCATAAAAAAATCCTGGAAGTGATGACACCAAGAACCACAATGACTGCCTTCAGTTGTAACTCATGCAGAGAACAGCATTTCCAGCTTTATTTTTTGGTGATTCAAAACCTAAAATTGTGTTTATTTCTTAGCTTCCAGAGTCTCGTATCATTACCTAAGCAGGAAAAGGATCTATTTAGAATGCACTTCAAAAAGGAATGAACTGCACAAAATTTACAGCTGCTTGATCAAACCAGCAAAGCACTCTTTTTTTTTTTTTTTTGGCTGGTTAAAACGTCAGATATATGTCATATAAGAACTTCTTGTCTATTTTAAATCATTGTCCAGCTCTTGATTAGTAATCAAATCATCCATCAGTCACATCCACACCCATGGTGAGATTCTTGGGATTGCCCTGTGAAGGGCCAGGAGTTGGACTTGGATGATCCTCATGGTCTCTTCCAACTCATAGTATTTTCTGATTTTATACAGGCACCAAGTTTGATCTTAATTTTAAAAATATGGCAGTATAAATACTTACAGCTCCTTCCCAAATTCCAGCTTATTAGTGAAATTACTATTTCTATGTTTGAACATTCCAGCTACAATGACACAGTTACTGGCTCTTAAAACAGTTTTACTGCTTTTCCATTTCAACTATTACATGACCTACCTTTGTGGTATCAGGTTTGACAGCTTTCTTCTGCTTTCCAACGCTTGTTGTCTTTCTCTGTGACTGGTTACCTACAAAAAGAGACACTCCCAGAGGTCAAAAAGGCATCTGATTAATCTAATCTTTCACCAAAACACTGCCATAAAAATCCAGTTGCTAAAGATAGGGAGAGACTGTTTCATTTCTTGGGTGGGAGGTGGCTAGAGGGAAGAAATAGCATTGCAAAAGTTCATTTGAAAGAAAAACTGGCCGAGGATTTAACAGCCTAGTAACAGATGTATCACCAAGAAGAGATTCATTAAGTCATCAATCTCTACATACTGTCATATAGTAAAAATAAAAGTCACCTTATCTCCCTAAAGGTTGAAGACAGAGTGTCAAGCCAATTTGAGCTTAGATTTTTAATTTCTATATGGCATAGGAATTCTGTTGGTATATTGAATTCTAGTAAAGAGGCAAACATGGACAAAGTCCTAACCTGAAGAGCAAAGGCTCTCATCTCTTCCAGAGATGTTCCTGCTCACACATTTAATAATCATATGGCCATAAAGTCATTCACCAACGAGGCAAATCTTTACCAGTTCTGGCTTTGTTCTTTGAGTTTGTAATCACTATGTGAACATCAATGCTCCACACTGATGGGCTTTGTGGGAAACTGTCCAGTGTTAGTTTGGACATCTTGATATAGATATTGCAATGCAGTTCCAAACAAGAGTCTGAGTGATACAGCATTTAGCCCTTTTCTTAGATGATAATTTGGCATGACTTAAATGCAGCCTAAGGTACAGCTGAGCAACAACTCTGCTTCACTTACCAGCAGTAGCAGCTGTTGGTTTCAGCACCTGCCTAGCTGCAGAGGCAGCTGCTCTGGTGACTCTCACGTTTGGAGCTGGTTGGGCTGCAGTCTGCAACACTGCAAGAGAGATGAATCCCAGAGATTCCAAGTTTAATAAGGAGCTGCACTCAGGTAATAACTGAAAGTTTACATTTTGTAGAAATCAGAAAAATGCACCAGCAGTTGTCAGGGGTTTGCCAGAATGAACAAGGTTGTGTGGTTTTGGTCAGTTCAGGGCAATCAGCACAGCTTGGCCTTGGCATCCAGGCAATGCACTGAGGGATCCTGACTGGAGGTGGTTTTACTCTACAGGTCCATCAAGGCATCAGTGTGCTTGATGCCATGCACAAAGCTTAAGGAATGCTTCCCACTGTTCCCTGCAATCAGAGTCAACACCATTCCTGCTTTACGGATGAGGTTTGCTTGAGTAATAACTTTGCCCTGGTTATTTGCACAGCTGGAAGCTTAAGCAAACTATTGGTGTAAAAAAAGTGATGCCCTGGCCATTATATGAAAGATTTCCAAGGTCAGAATTTAATGCACTCTAACAAAGTACTCTTAAGACCAATTGCCCCTGAAATATTTTATAAAACATGACAAGTTCATGCACCGTATTACCCATCTTAACCATTTTCATCTTTGTAATTTTGCACCCTTTCTAATAGGCTTTTAAAATGACAGCGTTTTCCTGTACAGACAAATTTCACAGGAGCTCTTTATTCCATACTCTGCCTATCTGAAATCCCCACTTGGTTACTGTTAATGCTATTCCTGTCTTTAATATCAAACTCTGATTCTGTAGAGGCTAGAATGAAAAGCTGGGGAAAAATTACTGAATAAATAACTACAGCATTGAGTTTATCAAACATTCACTACCCAAATATTTTTATATTGGTGTTTCAAAAAATCCCAGAATGGTTTGGGTTGGAAGGCACCTTAAGGATCCCCTCATTCCAACCTCCCTGCCATGGGCAGGGAAGCTTAAGTACATATAATGCATATCCTTGATTTAGTACAAAAGAAATAATCAAGTCTAGTGGATGACCATTTTTCAAAAATTAAACATTTTAATTGTTATATCAAACACTAACAATGCATCTTTTCAGTATTCATCAAAGGCATTGAAATTTATTTAAATAGAGGTCTGCTGCTTGCTGATTTAATTAGATTAATGATGTGAAAGTCATTTCACTCAGAATTACTGAATATCCTGCATTAACATCAATATTCCACATGACTTGACTGTATCTACTTAAGGATATCACTGGATTAGAAGGAAGAATTTCCGATCCAAGATATTCTAGTCCTTTAAAGGTGGCACAGGTTATTTTTTTAATTGCTGTTTTCTTAAGAAATATCTGTAATTGTGGAACAGAAAGCGACAGACACAGAAGGCTCCTCTGTAACAGCAGCAGTCACTACCTGTGACATTCTTCTTGAGGCAAACAAACCTATGCACAGCTCCAGGAGCTGAGGCAGCTGGCAGTTGTGCAACTTGCCTACTGACCTGTTTCTTTTCCCTCTCCCAGGGAGAATAATCAGCAACCAGGACTGTCAGGATCCTGCATTCTATTTCCCCCAGCCTATGGAGGCAACAAGTTCATGTGATCCCTGGAGCCACGTGCTTGATAATCTGCCAGCCGCTGCCCTTGGTAGGAATGGCCATCCTAAGATCTCCTCCTTGTTTCCTACACCCAAAAATGTACTGTGGATCTTTCCCCAAAAAAACCCAACTTTCAGGTTCAGATGTACTTCCATACCTTTCTCTTTTTCAGCCACTTTGACTGTACTCATCTGTTTATGTCCTGCCTGTGGAGGGCGCATGCTCTGTCCATGGGCACTGACCTACAAGAAAAAAAAGCAGGTTTTTTGTGAAGTAACAGATTTCTAGAAATTCACCAGCCCGATTTCTTTCCTCATCTATCCTAGATTACAGTAAGGGAAAAAGTCAAGTAATTTGGCACAGGGGGCTTTAAAAAGTAGAGAGACATTAAAGATAACTAAAATAGATTGGTTTAGGGATATGTTAAAATGCATTATCAAGCTAGAAATAGTCAAAAAAAGAATGAAGAAAAGTATTTAAGCACCAGTTTAAGTATCTTGAGAAACTTGATTAAAAAACAGGTCCAGAAAACCTGTCCTCTTTTCTGTTTGTACTGATCTAATCAAACTTGTAAAGACACTGCCTTGAGTCTGAAATTGCATCCCTTTCTCTAAATTTATTCACTGAAGTTACATATTTACAAAAAACAAACCATAGAAGGCTTAGATGCAGTTGGTATCAGAGTTGGTATCATAGTTTTTCCTTCTTGGAGCTTGGCTTTTGATCGAGTAACCCTTCCAGAGAAAGCAGGAGCCTCCTGGAAACATCCCCAAGGAAACAAGAGTTAATACACTCCTCTTCCCTCCCATCACTGAGGGATTGAACAAGAAGCATAAATGTGAAAAATAACATGTCTGTGCAAAATGGGTCAAGTGTATAATCTGGAAAGCTTTCCAAACTGAGTTGACTAAATATGAACAAGTTACTAGGTCTAAAATAACACAGTTCTTTCATTCGTGGATGAAGCATTCCAGTTTTTGAACTGAACATAGTCACAAATAAAAAAATCCACATATCACTAGCAGTATCTCCATCTTTGTTTAAAAAGAGAATGAGCCAAATTACTCCCTTACTGTTCCTTATCATAACAAATATTAGTAAATCATTTGCAAAATAAACAGCTGATTTGGAATAACATACACATCTTGTATACAAATAACAATTTAAATGGAATACACAGATATAATTAATTTAGATATTAAATATTACCCTTGTTACCTTCTCTCTTGGCTTTGCTACCACTGCTTCCTCAGGTGCAAGTGTAAGAAACCCAGGTGCAGCTGGTCTGTACAGCCCAACCTTGAACACCCCTTTCTTGGCTTTCTCTCTCTGCTCCTGCAGTTTGCGAAGCTCCTTCTCCTCTTTGTAGCGCTGGAGCATCTCCCTGCGCTCGTTCATCCTCTTGGTGGCTGCATTTGTGGCTTGCTCTGAAGCAGACACGGAAGACAGACGTGTTATAAAATCATGATCATGTTTTTGTGCCACCAAGGAGTCAGAAACTTCCAACAAACTTTCCCAAGCTAGAAGAGGAATGTAAGCCAAAGAGCAGAAGAACTGTCTGGAACCACTAAATGGGAATCCAATGGAAAGTTTCAATTTACAGATAGACTTCCCCAAATATCCACCTGAGGATTACTGGAAATTCATTCTCATTTTACAGAGAATTGTAAATACCATTTCTTGCAAGGTTGCTAGTACGAAAATTAACACTTCAGTTACTTATTTATGTATTTGTACCAGTTTCTCTATTCAAACATTGCAGTGTCATTGAAAGCTGAGCTTTAGACAAAAAAGTCTGCCTCTAGCTGAGGATAAATGAGGCAGAAGTTTTACGAAAAAACAAAACCTTAAGAGATTCCAAACTGGAATTATGTCTACCTGAAAAATTAATATCCACTTAAAGTTGAAATGTATTAAATATAATCAAGACACATTGATTAAATTTCTTATTTTATACAATTACATATGGACTGCACTCCAATAATCTTCAGAAAAGGACTATCCTCTAATATTCTTCTGCTATCAAAACGCTAAAGGTGAAAATATTTCTAAAAAGACCTGTTAACATTTTATAGTATTAACTTAATTTCTTAGACCACAAGCATCCAGGAGAGCCAGGAAGCAAAATTCAGCATATACGCAAGCCCTATTTTCTGAGAGGAAAAATAAGTTATCAAAAACTAGCCATTTTCAAAATAAAATCAAACTATGCATTTACCTATTAATAATTTTATACATAACTATAATATACAATTGCCCATTGCTAAATACAACTTAAGCACATGACAGGCATCAGTTATATGTTAGATGGTATTTTTGATTGGAGTTTTTCACATCTTAAAGGACAAAGCCATCATAAAGGCACTTCCTATTGAATATTAATAACAAAATGCATTCTTCCTTCAGCTGCTGCAGCCAAATCAGAGCAAAGCCTTATTCACACCACCGGAGCAGTGAGGAGGGCACAGCCGTATTAAGATTTTATTTCCTTGATTTTAACATTTGGAAAGGCTGATAGGGTTTTATATCTTAAACTTTTTTGTCAAATTAAAATGTTGACTGCTATAAGGTTTCTGTGATAATGCTACTAAACATACTTAAAAGTTTTAACATTAAAAAAAGTTCCATAGCAAGTATTTACTTACTCTGTTTCACATTGCTGTTCTCTTGAGAGCACAATTCCCTGGTTTCCTTGAACTCAGAAATTCCCCTGTCCTTGGAGAGCTGAACATTGACATCTGCCAGCCCAAACTGCCGGCCCTTCTCAAAGAGTTTGTGCCTGTTCTCCTTCTGAAGGATGGATTTCCTGCGCGCAACCTTGGTTCTGAGGGCTTCTGTACTCAAATCCTTTTTGTATCGACTGGCAAACTGGGAGGTAGCAGCCATCCTGATGACCTTAGGTAACAATCATAGTGATTAGGAAAAAACTGTCATGGCTTGTTTACCATTTCTGTTACAGTTTGCAAGTGAACAAAGCCCTGAATTCTTCGTTTCTGTATGTGACCAGAGAAAACTCAGATGACAATTTTAGTAATGACTTTTTCAGCAATTTCTCATTATTTTTATTCATTCCAGGGACCAGTTTGGTTGTTGAGTAGTCAACAAGTCTGACACAGAATTAGGAGAGGACACTGCACCCACGGCTGGGATTGGTTGGGCTGCTTTCTCCACAGCTGTTTTCCACATTAAGGAGATGAGCAAGTAAATGACAAGGCTGTAGGACAATACTTGGAAGCCACATTCCATTTAGATTAGACCTATCTGATAGCAAGGAATTTTGTCATTGCTAAGAGTACTCAGAACCAGGATGTTTCCAGGATGCAACTGCAATACAATACTGTTTATTTCAAGCAGCATTCTGCCCGTTTTTTTTAACCTGAGGAAGCCTTAAGCCAGCTGTCAGTTGGTTTGCATTTGCTGTGCTAACAGCTCCTAAAGGGGCTACAAGAGAGGTGGAGAAGGACTTTGGACAAGGGATGGAGACAGGGAAAGGACAGGACAAGGGGGAATGGCTTCCCACTGCCAGAGGGAAGGGATAGATGGGATATTGGGAAGAAATTCGTCCCTGAGAGTGGGAAGGCCCTGACACAGGTTGCACAGAAAAGCTGTGTCTGTCCCATCCCTGGAAGTGTCCAAGGCCAGGTTGGATGGGGCTCAGAGCAGCCTGGGTTAGGGAAAGGTGTCCCTGCCCATGGTGGGGGATGGGAACAAGATGGGCTTTAAGGTCCCTTCCAAACCATTCTGGGATTCTATTATCCCCTGCATCCCCACTGAAATCTGTCTTGCCAAGGGTGTTCCACCTCAGCCAGGGTCTTTCAGACATCTCAGCTTCCACCACTTACAGAAAACAGCTTTACAGTAAGCAGGGTGATAGAGCTAAACTAAACACCCAACAGTTATTTATTAATTAATTGGTAATTTAGTCATTTACTGAGGTTCATTTCAGGACAGCAAGCTCTGATCAAACTAAAGGAATCATCAGAACAGTCTGGAAAGCCTTGACAATGTGTGTGCAGGATTTCTTAAAGCCCATCCCCTTCCCATCTATGTGCTATCAAAAGCCAAAAACTCAACCAGCAGCCTAACTGGAAAACCCAAATGTTAGAAGGAAAACAGCAGCAAAATAACACAGAAATAAACTGCATATGCTTGTGGGAAAAGCAGTCAAGGAGAGCCCCTGAGCTGTTGGAAGAAAGAACACAGAGCAAGCCTGTTGAGATGCCATCAGTGCTGGCAGTGGCAGTTCCCTGTTCTCCACTGCATGGAAGTGTTCATCTGCTTAGAACAGATACTGGACAGAAACCTAAATGGGTGCATTTTGCTCCTTTTTTTCTGATATGTTCAGTGCTGCACGAGAGCAAAGTGGTCAATGGAAGTTAGAGAGCAGAGGGGAATAAAAATCAAAACACAAATCAGGGACTGGATTTCTTCCACACAATCCTGGAAGAGCTGGTCTAGGCCAGCAGCACCTGATTTGTAAATATCTTGGGCTTCACCCTGCATCTTGCATTCCAGCTTTCAGAAATTGATTTAAAATGCTAATTAATGATGACTGTAAAAACCTCCACTGCAGTTCATGGGTCATATTTGCCCTGCTTTACATTTAAGTGATTAAGGGAGGTTAATTCATGAGCATCTCCAATAATCGTATTTGAACTGATCCTGCTAGTAATTACAGAATTAGTCATTACAGTTTTGTTAGTAATTACAGATCTTGTTAGTAATTACATGACATTACAAAAAGCCATAAAGCAAACAGTGGGAATACATCTCTACTATCTGTGTCCTAGAAGCAGCTGGCTTTTGAGCCCAGTGGATGAAAAGCATTCCTCAAAGCAGCAGTTTAGTCTTTACACTCAAGACAAAGTTCCTAAATTTACCCTTAAACATGTTCTTTAAGTACTTGAGCAATCCATTCAAAGTGCATGCACAATTTTAACCTTAATGGTAACACAACCTATATTCCCAAAATATACATTTTTATCTATCAGGGAAGCTCTCAGACAGCTGCACTTGCCTTAAACACTGATAAACATTTAACACTTTTAAAGGGATTTTATGCTCTACCTCCTACTTTTAATACTTTCCTAGGTATTTACTGAAGTACAAGTCCAGTTAGGACTTCTCCCATTAAAAAGTCCCATGAAGAAGTGATCCATATTTCAGTAAGAAATCCTGTAGAATTAATCTTAAAGATGAAGATGGCAAAATGTAATAAAAAAAGAGAAACAGACAGAGCTTCCCAGAAGCGTGTTCCCAGTGATCTCTGTGTCTCATTAAAAATAGATAGCATGCTCAATATCCTAAAGATGTGCTTAGGACAAAAATACCTGTCTCTTCTTCTTCCCAGGTTACTGTTCCCGCGGAGTATCTTGCCCAAACAGGAGCCTAGAAGATTAACTGGTATTTAAATTGGCATAAACTCAACTAAAGACCATTAGCAAGAAAGGGACAGAGGGTTTACACCAAAGATTTGTGACTGGCTAAGATATACCACCAAAAATTAAAGCTCAAAATGTATTTTGATAAATAACAGCGAAGCAAAAGAGACACTTTTGACCAGCAACACCCTAAGAACCAAAGAGCAATATGAGCATGAAAACATTTAGGTGCTCTTTTATAGTGAGCAAACAGAGCAGGGGAAACAAACATCGCTACGTTTACAGCGGGAACCCACTAAGTTTAGAGACCGAGTAATACCGGCACTCAGCGTTTTCGAGAGGGACCCCGGGGGTCGGAACAGACAGTCGGGGACACCCCCAGACCCCGCTGCGAGGGGTCCCACAGGATTGTCGCTTCATTCCCTTCCCCGACAGCGCCTCAGGGTTGAGGCGCCCCAACCCAGAGAAGAAGCCTGCTGCCAGCCCACCACTAGGACAGACCCCCACGCCAGGTCCTCTTACGGAGCCCAATGCCGAGGTGCCAAAGTCCTTCCGACCCCTTAAAGCCCGTCCCGGACCCCCAAAATTCCCAGTTCCTCCCCGGCCCGCCATTACCTGCCCCGGCCCCGCGCACCTCTCTGGCCCCTGCGCGCGCCGCCCCGCCTCGCTTTCAAATCTCAGCCGCCAACGCTCATTGGCCAGTCCCGGCCCGCCGACTCCCAGTGGCCTCACGCGCGGCCAGTGATGGGCAGCGCCGAGCCCCCACAGCGAGCTGCCTATTGGTCGCCCAATGGCCACGCTTAATGGCCATTGGCTGCTTGGAGCATTTCCCCGCCCCCGTTTGCCGCTCATTGGCTGGAGGAATGAGGGAGGTGAAGGCGCTGAGCGTGCGGGGGCGTGGTCTGTCTTTGCCGTCCGGCGCGGCGCGGGTGTGGGGGGGGGGGTGGCGGTAAGATGGCGGAGGGGGTGGCCTGTGTCAAAATTTACCTGTACCTGGAGTCACCTGTACACGAGGGTCACTTGGCTCCGGGGTCAGCTGGCAGCGGCCTGGGCTTGCAGAGCCCTCACTCCCACCGAGAATCAGGGAGAGTAATAAGCCTTCCCACCACCCACAGAATCCCAGAGCGGACAAGGCGGGAAGGGATCCCAGTGGCTCATCTGGTCCAATCCCAAAGCACATGGCACAAGATTGTGTCCACACGGCTTTGGAATATCCCAAATGCAGGAGACGCCACAGGCTCTCTGGTCAAATCTCTTCCAGTGCTCGGTCACTACACAGGGAAGTTCTTCCTCGTGTTCAGGTGGAACTCCTGGGCATCAGTTCCTGCCCGTTCCTCTGGTGCCTTTGCTGGGCCCCGCGGAGCAGAGCCTGGTCCATCTCTGGGACCTCCCTGCAGACACAGACAGGGATGAGGTCCTCTCTCGAGGCTGAACAACCCTTGCTCCTTCAGCCTTTCCTCGGAAGGGACACGCTCCAGTCCTGCTGCCGTCCTCCCCTGCACCCACTCCGGGAGCTCCATGTCTCTCCTGAACCCCACAAGGTCTGTGTCCGCACCCTGCCACCTCCTGAGGAGCCGAAGCCGGGTCTCCACATGTCTGAAAGCGCCACAAACATGTGATTGAAGTGTTTTTATTAAAGACCCTTAATTCCTCCCACACCCACATGGCACCAACCCCGCGGATTTGCCGGGGTGGGTTGCGTTTAGCACCATTCTCAGCTACCGGATAATTCTGTGTTTGTTTCTGAGTGGTAACCAGGGAAATCCAAATGCTAACGGAGGAACCATCCGCTTGGTGGCACTGCAAAAATGGGGACGGCGTTTGGAGGAAAAAAAAATTGTTGGGAAACGGGAAACTGCTGAGCAGCAGGAGCGGTGGTCAGCGGCGGAGGACAGCCATGCTCTTCCAGCTGCCTGAAAATGCGGGATCCCCTCTGGCGTTACAGAAATATATCCGTAATTTTGTATATAAACGGGATTTTTAGACAGCAATAACTGGATTAAAGACCGCAGTAACAGCGCAGAGCTGTTCCCCACGGCAACCATCAGTCTTGGATCATTGCAGAGTGAGTGGCTCTGGGTATCCCAGATTGGAGCAGTCGGGGAAGAGTCACCCCCTGTTTCTGCACAGACGAACAAAGGTTACATCAAAGGTCACAAATATTGACCAGCCTAATCCTACAATCATTTATTTGCTAGAGATAATAAAAGATCGGCATGGAGGTTATTGAGTGCTGCCAAACTGGTGGTTTGAAAAAAGATCCAGTTAAATAACAGAAACACAGGAGCTCAGATCTGTAGACTGTACAGAATCCAATCCAATGCAGTCCTCGGTATTTGCTGATTTTTCTTACTCCACTTTTTCTCACTCCACTTTTCCTCCTATGGCAGTGGAATTTGAGTGAATCAGCAATTCTAACTTACATCAGGATACAGTCCAATGATGCAAGTCATGCTGAAACACAAGTTTTAGGGGAAAAGTGAGATTAGGAGTGTCATCCTTTCAACCAAAAATCAGTTATTTTCTTATTGCATACCTGAATATGCTGAAACAATCCTTGTTTGCTCCTTGGACCATCTGGACTGACATATTTGCTCATTTCCACTCACATGGATGTTGATACTGAGTTTAGGAAGCTTTGCTACAGCCTGGGCTTAATCTCAGGAGCTCAAATAACAAGATGAACGATAATACGGACGTGGACCCTTTGAGGAACCCGAGTACCTGCCCTGGGCTTGCTGTGCACCTCTGCAGGTGTTACCTGAGCCAGGTATGTTACAGCCAGAATGGGTTTCCTTAACGTGCTGCAGAGACACCTTCCATTGACAATATTTAGGTCACCATAGGGGTCTCAGCGTGCTTGAATAATGCCAAGATTTTAAAGTGTTGCAATGTCACTTAAGATAAAACACACTAATTAGATGTTTTCCAACCAAATTCCTGATTGCTACTGATTTTATTGTGCTAAGAGGAATATTGTGTTAAGAGGAATAAACATATTACCATTTATTAGAGATAAACAAGGGATATGAATTTCTAAACTCATTATCCTGTGCAGATATTAGCCATGCCTGAAAGGTTAAACTCCTTGTTTTCCCACAGACCTGATGATTTTATGATAATATCCCATTTTAGCCATTGAGCTTTGAGAACCAATTTGAATTTCTTTATTTCTTGGCAGTATAACTGTCATTATCTGAAACATTTTGTACTGAGGAGATCATTATGTGGCAATCTGCTAACTTGCTCTTTCTGCTCTTCATTCCTTCACACAGAATATTTTTCTTTGTGAAGGTGATTCTCCCCACCCTTGCACAAATGAAGAGCAATATGCAGTGTGTAGGGAAATCTATCCCCAAATTTAGCCCTGAAATAATTACATTTCCTGATCGTATTTTTGGTGGAAGTACAGGCAAATGGAGTTATAAAGCTGTACCCCACTGCCACTTGCATGGAGTCAAAGAAAATCCTCTATAGGCAAAACATGACGCTGCAGAGGGCACAAGGTAGCCCTCTTGCCAAATTTTGTTGATAACTTCTTAGTCATGTATTGAACAGCAAATTCCTCGTGATGCATTGGCTGCTGTTCCTACTTCTGCTCAGGCTTGTCATCTCAAGTGGCTGCTAGTTTAAAAAACAGAACAAATTCTAGGAGCAGAAAATAGAAGTGAAATTCCTGTCTTTGAGCAACTATGGAACACAGTTAAGCCTCTTGCTGTGTTCTGTGAGGTTTGTTTTTCTCTGCAGCCCATTTTTTACCAGGAATGGGAGGAAGTCACCCTGCAGTGCCTCAGCCTGTCACCTGGGAGGAGAGCATGGTCCAGGCAGGTAGAGAGAGATGTTTGGACTCTCACCTGGATGAGTCTGGAGAGCATCTTCCCTTTCTTGGGTTTTTCCACCACCCAGACCAGGACATACAGCAAAAAACATCAAATGCAGCCCCGACGCCCACAGCATTAAACAGAAATTGTTATTGTTGCGATCCTTCAAAGAGCGCTGACTGACTCCTAAACTCCAGTGTGTGGGCCTGGGATCCTGAGCTGATGGAAACACCTACAGTGGCTATGCAAAGTGACTCTAATACACTCCTGGTTTGATGTTTCCTTCTCCCTGGTCTCTGCCCGGCAGGTGGGAGTTTCCACTTGCCCTTGAGAAGTGTCTCTCTCTAGACTATAAATAGCTGGACGAGGTACCTGACTCTGGATATTCTGTTGCGCTCTGGCAGCTGATACCCAAAAGCTGGATGTTGAAGCACATTTAAAAGCTCCCAGCTTTCACAAAAAAATGCAAACTAGCAATGTCAGGAGGCAAAGTGCAGTTGGGAACACAGCCTGAGTGGTTTTATCTCAGCATATCTGTACATACTCTGTTATTTATGGGGTGTTTACACCAAATGTTCCCTGCTGCTACAGATTTCACTCACAAACCTGCAACAGAACTGCAGGTAAAAGCATCCTCAGCTGGCTTCTTTCCCCAAGGTCCAAAGTCACATTCTTAAGGATTTCACACTTCTTTCCAGACCCAGCCTGTCTTGGGTTCTCTTCCATGGCAAAGAGGGGAGTGGGAATTAACCCCAGAAAAAATGCTGGATTCAGCCTTAAGGCAACCATAAGCTGAGTTGAGACCAAAATTTTTGTTGTTTCCAGGGACTTTGTAGTGGGTTGCTTTGGGGGAATTGTGGTTTTATCCCCTTGAGCAAAAGAAGATGAAGAAACTCCCTAGTGGGGTGAGATTAGATGATGTCTCAGCAGCAGGAAGTAGGTTTCTGAGTTAGGCCAAGACCATTGCATTTTCCTCTGAAAAGGGCATGCTTTTCCCTACTTACACAATAATTCCAGTTTGGTTTTTTTTTTTTTTAATTTTGGCTGAAAACCTGTTATCTTTTTTGGCATGTGCCTCTGTTGTGTCTCCACTACCCAGGAGCGGAACATCTCCTGTGGAAGCTGGATAGAACTGCTAGAGTTGTGTTTCATGGTTAAAACTAATACAGCCAGTAAGGAACAGCTTGGTTTAGAGAGTACAACACAAAGCTGTGAGGAATATGACTGCTAATCAATGTGGAAACAATAAAAGAGCTGTAAGGACTTGGTTAATCCTCTTTGCTCTGACAGAGTCAAACTTCTCCAGGTCTCCGATAAGATAGGACTGGTTTTCTTTATCTATTGTTTTTTTAATGTTCAAGGCTACTGAAACAAGAAGGGCCAGATGGCCCTTTGAGCTAAACGATGTGCAAAATCTTTCTTATATTATCATTAAATGCCTCGAGGGGGTGGGAGGAGAAAGGTTGTTTAATCATTAGAAGTCACTTAGAAGCAAATGGCAGTTCACTGTCTTTATCAATTTACAACAAAAGATTGGGGCTGTATCTTTGTGGGGCTTTTTTGTAATATGACAGGGCACATATTTCATTCCCCTTTAAGTCATCTGGAGATATCTTGCATCTCACTGCGTGTCACCAAACTGTGTGGCCATGCTAGTAAACAGGTTTTTTTTCCATATGCGTTTGGTCCTATACCAAAATACAGACTTTTTCCCTGGAACACAGGAAACTACTGTGTCAGCAGCAGCTAAATCCCGTTGTTGTTCTGTGGTTTGTTACAGTCCAGTGCAGAAAGTACTGGAGGGGTGAGAACAGCAGAGTCTGTTTTCTGTCCTGTCCTGAACTAATATTTGACCTTCAGCAACTCATCTTACCTCCATCTTCCCTCCCACCCCCTATTTGTATGTAGTAGCCACAATCAACAGGGGCTCCAGAGACTTTGGGAGGTTCATCTCAGCTATCTGAGACACCATGTTAATGTGATCTTGGGCCTTGGCTGATTAGCTCTCCCCCTCATCCGGACTGTCATGGCACAGTGCTGTGCTGACACACTGCTTTTTAGCTTGAGAACAGTCTCCAGGATCTCCTCTCCGTAGTGTATACACAGAGTAAGTAGTGCTGCCCTCCACCAGGTCAGGGAATCACAGTTGTAGAATATCCTGAGTGGAAAAGGACACACAAAGTTCATCCAGTCCAACCCTTGGCCCTGCACAGTCACCCCAACAATCCCATCCTGTGTCTGAGAGTGTTGTCTGAGTGCTCCTGCAGCTCTGGCAGCCTTGGGGCCATGCCCATTCCCTGGGGAGCCTGTTCAGTGCCCCAGCACCCTCTGGGGGAAGAACCTTTTCCTGATATCCTACAGGTCCTCTGATGCAGCTTCATGTTGTTCCCTCGGGTGGAAAGAAACCAGGCCTTTTCAGTTTCCTACCTGCTTCCATCTAAGTGGAAACAATTTGCCAAAATCTTTTAAGGAGAGGGGAAGCTCCTTCCTGTAGAAACCCTTTTAGGTTCAAACTACCATCTGATGCCACCACTTAATTCCCCTTTTCCCAATGCATTCCCTTTGTGTTTCTGTCTTGTTCTTGATACCTTTGGTTTCAGAGGATTTCTGCAGTGCCCTTCTCTTTCTCCCTGTAGGCTGAGACTTGTTGAAGACTGCACAGAGAAGATGGCTGGGGTGACACTTGCATGACAAACTACTGCTGTGGACACATCTACACCAGGAACAGCAGCTCGTGTTTTCCTCTGCCAAGGACAGATGACAGCAAAGGGTATTTAGTGATTGTGCCAGGGAGGAAACGTTGGCAAAACAAGTGGGCAAGGCTGGCACCACGCTGGTGGGGTTCCAGTATGGAGGGACACTCCCAGTGACCTCCCTGCAGCTCTTTTGGGATGGACTGCCCAGGGAGGTGGTGGAGTCACCCTCCCTGGAGGTGTTTAAGGAAAAGCTAGACGTGGCACTCAGTGCCATGATCTGGTTGACAGGGTGTTGTTCGGTCATGGGTTGGACTCGATGATCTCAGAGGTCGTTTTCTAATTGATTCTGTGATTCTTCTGGCCCTGCAGTCGGGAGTTCAGCAGGTTTCAAAGCCAGGAGGTTTATCGAACGACTTTTTGGCCTCCTGCAGAGGACCTTATAGATTTTTAGCCTGTTATCACCAGACTAAATCCACCGATAAGCTGCCGGTGCCACGCAGCGGGCTGCGAACTGGTACCCCCGTGGCTTCCAGTGCCACGTTGGTCGCTAAACCTCGTCGGTGAACGGCAAGCCCGGCACACCGGGGCGAGCGGGGGACCACGGAGTCCCCAGCGCCCGGGGCTGCCTTGGAACTCGCTGGCCCTCCAGGGACCTGCCAGGAGCGAGGAGCCCGGGAAGCGCCCCGAGCCGAGCCTCCGGTGCCTGGCGCGGCGGGGCGGCCGGTGCCTGGCGCGGCGCGGGGGCGGCTCCGCGTCCCTCCCCGGCGGCTCC
>JACBWW010000069.1:1575297-1661788 GCA_020086605.1 Lanius collurio
GGGGCCCTCCCGCAGCGCCCGCGCTCCGCCGGCCATGGCGGCTGCGGGGCCGCCGAGGGGCCGCTGCCCGCCCGCAGGACGGGGCCGCGCCGAGGGCACCGCGCTCTGCCCCCGCTCCGCTCGGCTTTATTTTATCCTCTTGCTTTATTCTGTCTCCGCTGCTCCCCCGGCGCCTACGCCCCGCTCCCGGCCTCCCTGGGGGTTTTGTGGTGCTCCTTCCCCGGCGCCGCTGGCAGCGCTCCCGCCGCTCTCCCGGCCCGGCGGGTCGGGCAGCGGGAGCCCAGGAGTGGTGCCGTGTCCCCCGCACCGTCCGGTCACCGTGCGGGGCGCGGAGCATCCCCGCTCCTGCGGGGTTGCGTAACGCGCCCGTCCCACGCGTGGCCGGGGGGACCGAGCCCCCCTGCTTTCTGCGGGTCAGTCTTTTCGCGGACCTTCTTTTGAAAGCACCCCTCCTCCCAAACCGCGTATTTCCCCCCCCCCCAAATTTTGGTCTCCTGAGTTGCGATCACTTCCTGGTCGTGGTTTTCTGCACGGCTTCTCCCGTGGTTTATACATCGATCAGCCCTTCAGAAGGGAAGGGTTGTGAATTAGCTAACCATAAACAGTGATCCGAAAAGAGCTTTAATCGTTATTAGATATGGTGATAATTCTTGACTAACGCCTTCACGTGGGGATGGCGTAAGAACCTAAGGAAAGGTTAAAAGTACAGTTACAGTGGAAGTGATTTCTTCTCGGAATTACTTCCTCCAAGGCCTTACTCGAAACAGTAAGCGTAGCTTTTAATTTCTTCAGTAAACCGATGTTATGGATTTGTGCCGTGCGGCTCCCAGTTGGAAAAATCTGCTTGGATCAGCCGGAGAAGTGGGTCTGAGGCTTGCCCTGCGAGGTGCTCCGTACAACGCCCAGCAGCCGCGTGTGTCTCTGCTCTGTTTTTAAATAACCGGCTTGGATGGGGCTGTAAAGCTCAGCCCCAGCAGCCCGGAGCGTGTTGCGGGCTGTAAAACCCGCCTGCGAGGCTGTGTAAGTACTCCCGGGGCTGGCCCTGCCCTGCTGGGCACTGCCCTGGCCGTGCCACAGCACTCGGCATTCAGTTTTGGTGGCTGGAGATATCCAGGGGAGCTGTGGAACAGGCGAACGTGCGGCGCAGGCTCCAGCCGAGAGTCTTAATGAGTGTTTGCATAGTGCTTCGTGTTTTCTCGGATGAAAGGTTTTACATAATTGGCCATTATAATTGTCTGTCACCCCCTAGAGAAGAGACAAAAAAACCAAACCCAAAAAACAAGCGTGGGGATAGGTAGTTGTCTTAAAAGTCCAAAGTCTAAATGCCTGTCGGTTGTGAATGTTGTTACTGCTCAGTGTGGAGGCAGCAAAGTGACTGACTAAAAAAACCCCCCAAAAATTAATCTAATTATGTCCTCCTTTTGAGCCATTTAATCAGCATCATTGGGACAAACGACATCCTGCTTGCGTTTGAGCTGCTTGTTCTTTGGTGCCAGAAGAATTCCTAGTGTGACTCTGGTGCTACTGGTGTATGTTGGTTTTTGGGTATTTTTTGTTTAGTTTTTTTTTCCCCTTGAAATCTTAACTGGGAGCCTTTTACTGTGTTTTGATTCCTTTTTAATAAATGGCTAATCCCTTGCTGCAGGGGATGGGAGTGTTTTGAACGCAGCATTTTTGGGTCCTGAGGGGAGGGGGAAGGGAGCGCCTTGCGTTGCTTTCCAGCAGCCATCCGCCTTCCCCCAGCCTGAGTGAAAGGGCCTTATTGACTGATTTTGAAGGTAACCTGCCCAATTCTCCTCTTACGTGCTGAAACCCATAAATTTGCTGTAGCACAGAGCCTTTGAGGGGAAGAAATGGAATGTCAAGGAGCCTGGGCTTCATCACGAGCAGCCTGCTAACAAAGGCACTGCACTGTCTATTAATTGCATCGTACTTATCAAAATCTCCCCTCCTAATGACAAAGTAACAGTTTAATAGGTGTGAAAAGTTGTGGGATTTGATTTAAAACCACTGTCTTAAAATCATCTTACATGTTCCGTATGACTAAGTTGTTGCTTTCATATTTAATTGGAGAGTGAGCAGAGGCTAAGGAGAAAGCTGGGAATGTTTCACTTGCACTAAATGCTCTTTAAAATCTTTTCTCCGTTTGGAGAAGGACTGTGAAGAATTGTGAGTGGTGTGTTAAGTGCTAAGCTGCAGCTGAGTGACTTAGAGGTTATAAACCATCTTTCTGTGTCTCTTAAATTTGGAAGCTCATCTTGAAGCTTGTGCTATGTGTGTTTATCGCAGTGTTCAGAGACTGGTCTGTAGCTCCCATGTCAGGAAGGACTGTAGTTTTGGGGTATGGAGGTGCCAAGTTAGGTTTGGGTGATGTGAAGTTGGGCACTGTGTAGTGGATGCACGACACTGCCTAGGTAATAACATTCCCTGAGGTTCCAGGTGTCAACACCTTCATCACAATGTGTTATTTTCACTTCTCGGTGCCCTGTAGCATAACCAGACCACCATTTTGGTATAATCCTCGCACAGAGGTGGTTGTATTCCCAGCAGATAGGCCATATTTCAATATTCCTGTTGCAGGTTTGATACTGGGTTTCAGGGAAGAGAGTGGCTTTTCTTGGACCAGAGGGTTGAAACTGTAAGGAAAACACAGGACTGATCCTAAACCTATCATGGAAGCTAATATAGCCTGGGAAGCATCTCTCTTGCCCTCATCTGCTGGGATTTTCTGTCTCTTGTGGATTATTTGGTCATTGGATTTATCACTGGGTGTTCCTATACATAGATTTGAGCTTTTGAAGAAAATACTGGTTTAGTGAAAGTCATGGGTTAGAGATCCTCTTCCCAGCTCTGCAGGAAGGAGGGCACAGGAATGCTTCTTTGGTATGTGTGGCTGCTCTGTTTTTATTTGTACCATATTTTACTGGTTTTGTTTTCTAAGCTATTTTGATTCTATTAACTTATTAAACCTAGAATCTATTAGTCAGTGTGACAGTCTTTCTTTAATGTATGAATGTTTGTCCTTTTTTTCCAATGTCCTTTTTTCACCCCTGAAATATGAAACAGAATAATTATCCATAGTTCAGATTCTGCCTGTAATTGTGGGATTTGTATTTGGAATTCACATTGTAGTTGTGGAATTAGTGTTTATTCCCCAAATAACTTTTTTTTTTTTGTCTTTGTTGTGGAAGCGGAGTATCTGCTGTATCGCTTGCTAATCCTGCTGTTGCAGTTTTATGCCTAGAGCACAACTGGAGCTGTATTTATCACTGTAGGCATGGTGGTTGGTTTATTTAACTATTTTAGGTATCAAACACAGAGAAATGGCAGCAGGACTGGCTGGTGCAGGTACAGGATGAGCATCAGTAGTACTGTGACCTGGCTGCCCAAATTTGGGTGTCTGCAGCGTCATTGCAATGGGTGTCAGAGAGAGATGGATTAAATATAGCTCAGGTGTGCCCCAACATGTTGCAGCTGCTCCTCCTGTTGCAGTACAGGGCTAATAGGAATGTTTACATAGATCACCTTCCTACACATCCCAGGTTCAGCCACCTCTTTGGTAGCAAGTTGCTGCTGGGCAGCCACATGACTGCTTAAAGCTCTTTGGAGAGTAGAAATACACTACAGAGCAATGCACTTAATTAAGTGTCAGCTTTTAAAAAAATATTTAGAAATGGCTGACTGGTATCTTGGGGTGCAGAAAATAGTGCTCGTTTTTGTTTCTGTGCGATTAAAAAATAATCCTGCTTTAGAAGCTGCTCTGTCTGCAGTTCACAGCGAAGTGATGGCATTTGGGTAGCAGGGAGGCAGAATTCCTGCCAGTTAAAATCTTGCTGTCCTAATGTGCCATTCTGTGCAGTGCTTGGAAGCTTATATACAGTGTTCTTCTGCCTTGCAGCAAAACAAGTAGTGATTAAAAATTCAGCAGATGCTGTGGTTCACTTAACTACTTGTTCTTGCATCATTCAGGTCATATCACACAATTAATGTTGCTAATGTTCAATCTAGCTTTTTTTTTTTTCTCTAAGAATGGAAATTATCTGAACTACCATGGGATTTACAGAACTGTTTTGGCAGGAATTGGGCTATGCAAAGTAAGTTATTCAGGACTGTTTTTGCCCTTCCTCTAACTTGGAAAAATCTTCTTTTGATTTCAGAAATATTATTTGTTCATGCCAGACAGGGCTGTAATTTCTTCAGCTTTTCTGTCTTTAAAAATCAAAGTGTTTTCATTTGATTGCTTTTGGATAAATGAGGCTCCCTAGATGAGAAGAAAGAGGGGAAGAGCACAATAGGTGTAAGTGCTTGCTTTCTTACTTAAACTCAGTGTTTCATTTGGCCACAGAAGTATTTTTGTAAGAGAATTCTCATTTTGTTGCGGGCAGGGTTTCTGCTGCTTTCAGTACATCCTGCACAATTTTGGTTAATATTATTCAATCCAGGGTGTCACTTACTTGACTTTTGAATTAGCATTAAACTTTACCTTCCCCTCCCTGTGTTCCTTTAATTACGTAAGTTTAGGATTCTTTTTGTAACACACGCACACACAGATTCTAGCTAAATTTTCTGAGCTGCCTGAAAGTAACATTCATGTAGGAAGAGACTTGTCATTAATTTTCACTTCTTCACCGGTTTTCTGCTTGGGAGCTGGTGTTTAGGAAGAAGCTTATCCACTCTCTTTGTGATCAGTGTGGTAACTGCAGTTTTGGTTGCCTTCCCTGCACCTTCTCAAGATTCTCCTACTGCTGCTGCAGTGGGTGATGCTCCTGGGTGGTGTCCCCTAAACTGGATGGGTGTGTTGATATGAGCATGGCTCGTGCTGGTCTAACAAAGATAAAAGGCACTCTGTCAACAGAGAAAAACTGCTGAGTCTTTCAGTGTCTTTGAGAGTAACTCGCTGTGGTAGGGCAGCTCTGGGCTCAAGAATTTGGGAGAAACTAAATTGAGGATATGGAACACAGGTGGAGTGTTTTGATCAAGGGCACACACGAGGTTCAGCCTTCGCTGGAGAGCTGCAGGGCTGAGGGGAAGGTTGTGTCTTTTTAGGTGTGAGGTAAGGGGCAGATCCATGCTAGGAATTGAAAAGGTGAATTTGTATCACAGTGTACTATGGGTACGCCCTGTGAACCAGGTTTTGGAGAAGTAATGGGCAAAGCCAGGAGTCTTGTTCACACATGTTGTTTCGACTTGCAGTTTGGGTGACTTTTTGTGATCTGTCAATTAGCACATCAAGAGGATGTATTTTTAGTCAAGGTCGACATTTTTCTTTGGAAAAACCTGTTTGGACTATTAACTCTAAATGTACTTTGAGAGAACTTGTCTCAATCAAGTTGTCAGCAATCAGTTTGAAAAATGAAGTCTTAAATATGTAAACCCTCCCCCAGACTCGTCAGTGTCCTGTTCAGAATGATGGAAAAGAAGGATTCAGGCTGGCTTTTGCATATCCCTGCTTCCATGAATGCATGTATCCAATGTGCTGTACTTGCAGAATTGATATTCAGGATAATATGTTTAATCTTCAATTGCAAAAAAAAAAAAAAATAGCTTCACACATAGCTAATTCCATCTGCTGGAGAAATAAGAGCGAGGCTAACTTCATCACTTATTTGGGACCTGCTTTTTGCTGTGCTAATTACTATGTATGAACTTTGGAAATTTGCATAATTTTTTGGCAAACCTAAGCGGCAGCCATTTAATTTAGAATTTTTATTAACTTTAAACATCCCTAGCAACTCCTAAGCTACTTCTGGTTCATTTTGTGGTTTTGGTGTTTTACAGGGCTTGATTTTGAAAGCTTCAGTAGCTTCTTTTTCCTTCTCCTTGCAATGACTTTATATAAGCAACAGCAGCTTGCTGCCATTTCTAGTAACTTTCAACCTGCAATGTGACACAGAATTCCTTCTGTCATTCAGATAAAAAAAGTGTTGAAGTTAAGTTCTTGTAAGAAAAAAAAAACAAACTGGAAAAGTAAAATTAGAAGGTAGGTTTTGGTTACTCTTCTGCAGTGTGAGAAGAGCATTTGAAATATTTCAAGGGTAGATGCGTTTCCAAAAGTAACCTTGAGGAAACTGGGGCATGTCAAGTCTGGTCCTAATTCTGGTAAAAGCTGGTCTTATGATGGGAATTTTTAAGCTCCAAAGAGTTTGGATGTAAATTTGTCATTGCAGATAGCTACTAGATGTTCTTTCTTACTCAAAGGCTGTATTTTGACAAATTTTCAGCTTCCCAAGGTGTCTAGCCATGCCTTTTCCACTTGGTTTGCTTTTGTTTTTGTGACCTCCACCTTTCACTGATTTTGCTGGTTGGCAGTCGGTGGAGGCGTATAATCTGTAAAATATTGAAGCAGTAGGAATTTTATAGCAAAAAATAATGTCTGCTTCATTGGAATGCTGTCATTTGGAGTCAGCTGTTACATGCTGATTTTCTTTTGGAGGCAATAGACTGGATTAATTTTAAAATTTGAACTGTTTGTGCCCACTTTCTGTCTCAGGACCATCAGAAACTTCCTATGGTGCTCTGTGCAGTTGCTCTCCTGAGTCTTTGTCCCTCTTTTCTCATCCCTCTTGTTCCGTTGACCACTTAAAAATGTAGTTTCTTCCTTGGGATGAACGGGGTTATATTGCCAGACTCTTTAATTCCTCTCTAATTGGCAGAAAGCCAAGCATAAAATCTTCTTCATAAGTCACCCTAGAGGTTTCTTTGTATGTGCTATTATTTTCTTTGCGTGCTAACATCACTGAAAATACTTTTTTTTTTTTTCTCTCTTTCCCCCAAGTCTAGACCAGGCATAATTATATTCGTGTGTATGTGTAGGCTTGGGTGTTGCCACGCTGCAGCCCAGAGAGCAATTTGAAGTCCTTGGGCAGTTTAAGAACAAAATTTCTTGTAGCATCAAAGGCAGCACTATCCCTCTGCATCTGGGGAGGTGAAGTAATTTTCTGGTGTATCTGAACTTCAGAGACAAGCTCATGGCTTGTGCCTGTGGTCTGGCTTTCTGAGATGTGTCATACTGGAGGCTATATTTTAGAAGAAGGGTTTGGACCCTGGGTTCAAGCAGGACTTGTGCCTCAGTGATAGTGGCTAGTGATGGATTGTGGATTATGTTCAATGGTTCACGTGCTTCAAAGTTCTCTTTTCGTTTATAAAGCTCTTCGTTGACATCTTTGTTCTGAGCTTCACCTTTATTACAAGGTCTAAAAATCCTCTCCATCAGGAAGCCTTTGCTTTTGTGTTGGGCCTCTTAATGTTTTTATGTCTTTAGAGGGACTCTGCTTCCTCCCACCCTGACTCCTGAGGTTGACACAAGCTCCCTGTGAACATACATGCAAAACTGCCCCTTTTGCTTCTGTTGAAAGCTCCTCTTGCTTTGCCATCATGTCTGCCGTGATTTTTCTCATTCCTTTCCCTTTCTGACCTCCTGTTTGTGCCCCACTGCTGGGGAGAGGAGGATCCACAGCTGAACAATGAGGCCATGCAAGGCATGGTACCTTGAGACAAGTGTCAGGCACTTGGTAAGGGAATTCTAAAAAAAAACCTCACCACCCTTAAGAAAATCTTGAAATTTCCTGAAAATGGGTTTATACACCTCAATTTAACAATCAGGGCACCAGAGCTTGTCAGCAGGTTAGTTCCTTGCATTTTTTCACTTAATTTCCTCTCTAAAGGAGGATGACATTCTACCATTGTTTTTTTTTTTTTAATGAGGTAACTTTATCTTAATAAACAGATGAATGAAGTGAAGCAAAGAGTGCTTGTTTTTGCGGCTGATTCTCTGTGAATCTGCTGCTGCTTTTGAAACTGGGGCTGTGGGAGGATTACTGATGGCAATGAATCTTCCATGGTGTTAAGGGGAAAAAAAAAAGTCCCTTGTATTTCTCTTAAAGTGCTTATGGATTTTTTTAGATGCAGTGGGACTGCAGATGTAGTCATATTAAAATATAAACCAACTCGCTTCGAGTTGGTCTCACAGCAGAAGGAGTTGGAGACGTGACTTTGGTACAAGTTACTGGGAATTCTGTTTTTAACACAGCTTTGCAGCCTGTGCTGTGGATGGAAGCCCAGAGCAGTCTGAGTCATGCTTCCTCCATGGATAGGGCATGGGATGCCACCAACAGTGGACTAAACCAGTTTTCCTAATGATTGCTTTGTTCAGCTTTAGCTGCTTATGGGGTTGTTAAGATGGTGTCAGCTGATGTGTCAGCTGGAGGCCATGGGGTAAAGTGTAGGATAAAGAGTAGTAGTTTACATACCTTTGTAGCAAATGTCTCTGCAGCATTCTGCACACTCTTCTTGCCTTAAAAAGTTGGTTTTTTTAGCCCTTTTTCCTCTTTTGAATCGGTAGATGTGTGGAGCAAGGAAAGTATATGGATTTTTTGAGGTTAACAGGGCTTCGTCCCTGACCTGACTGAATCCAAGGAAGCGAAGGCAACAGTGTATCCTGCAGGGATGGCCCATTGTCTTTGGGAAGGTGTTTTTAAGAAATTGGGAAGAACTTAGAAAAATGTCAAGGAACAAATAAAAATTGAGTGAAATTCACTCATTTGGGTGAATTCACTGAGTGAGAATTGTTGCATCTGTAGTGGATCTATGCAGAGCAAGTTTATTGATTTGGCTTTAATAGTGGTTGTAAGGTTTTTTAAATTTAATATTTATGTTTTTATTTTATGTTAAGGATTTGGAGAATGCCCCCTATCCCCAGCTCTCCTTGTGTTCCTTGGGTCACAGATAGAGACTTTACTGGGATAGAGGTAAGGCAGAGGGTGCTGAGAGAAGCCTTGTCTTTAATTAGACCAATGGGTATGGCTGGGATGGAGGGGAAGAGATGAGTGAGCTTTTGAGCCTGAATAAATGTCAGATTGTATTTTATCAAAATTGCAGTTTGGCATCAGGGATTCACTGAGTTTCCATTTGGCTGTGGGCTGTCTGGGCCCTTTTTGCATCTTCCATCTCTTAGCTGCAGTTGTGGGAAAGCTGCAAATGCCACCTTACAGACATAAAGCACAGCTCTTTAGGGGAAGGAAGGGTAAATGACCCAGGTAAAATGAGCCGGGCTGGAGTCAGTAAAACTACCTAGAGTGCCAGCAAGTGATACCTGTGTCCGAAGTTTAATATATTCACTTCCCAGTGGTCATGCCCAGGAGGATTAGTGAGAGATGCTTTAACTTAAAGCTACTAGGAACAGCTGGTGTTTTTTTTTTTTTTTTTTTTTTACCCCTCTCAAGAGTCGTTTGCTTTCACTAAAATAGCTAAATGCAGGCATGGTAAGTTTAATATATGGGGGGGAGGTACCTGAGAAAGCATCCCATTAGGTAACCCTGTAACTTTCTCCTGGGGAGATGCTGAGAATATCACCTTTGCTGCCAGTCAGGGCCAAGCCAGGCTTGTTAGCAGCTTGTAAGTGACAGTCCTACTTTGCTTTGTGGGTATTTTAAGTGATGAGGGTAGCAGAGCTCGAGGGAGAGGTGATAACGTCTGTGCTGGTTTTCTTCTTGATAGGGGGGTGGCAGAGGAGGAGGAGATAGGACTAATTGCATACCTTCCAATTCCAGTTACTTCATTACAGAATAATCATTGGAGCAGCCCTGCAATCTGCTCTGATAGCAGATAAGTGGCGTGGCTCACAGCACTTCAATCTAAACAAAACTTAAGTGCTTTTTCCTTTTTCCCTGGAGTGAAACTGTAATTTCGTTATGTGAATGTTAGCCAGGACAAAGTTGTTTTTGCAGCTGTCATGATGATTCTCTGGGCTTTGTGTTAGAGGTATGTCCCCAGTGTATGTAGCAAAAATATCCTAAAATACTGCATTCCCTTACCTAGAAGCTTCAGTTGAAAGCTCTCCAAGTGTTTGCCAGGTGAAGATCTGTTTAGCTTTGACGTTAGATGTCTCAGAGGGTTTAGATATAAACCAGTGAAGGTTTGGATTATATTCCTTTCCATAGCAATACATGTTAATTAGCTTCTCTGTCTGCATTAGGCCCTGAAATAGTCAAGTGCCTGAGCACATCTCTGCTGCTTCAGAATACGAGTCCCTGTGGTGAGAGTGGTCAGTTGAAGCATTGCCTCATTTCGGTTCTCCAGTGTAGAAATGATGTTAAATGCAACCCATGTGATGCAGAAGAGAATTATCAGGCAGAACTTCAGAGAGAGATTTTGCCTTTCTTTGAAATGGGGTAAAAATTAGTTTGTATTCCAGGCTGAACCCTGGAAAATCATTAAATCCTAGAATGGTGTGGATTGGAAGGGACCTTCAAACCCATCTTTTTCCAACACCCTGCCATGGGCAGGGACACCTTCCACTATCTCAGGTTGCTCCAAGCCCTGTCCAGCCTGGCCTTGGACATTTCCAGGGATGGGGCAGCCACAGCTTCTCTAGGCAACCTCTTCTGGGGCCTCCTAAAATACCTCGAGCTGCTGTTGATGATGATGACTTGGAGGTACCGACTTAAGGCCATGAGAGCACCCCAGGCAAGTACCTGGACTTTGCACAGTGCAGTACTGGCCAAACCTTAAACTCTCTTCAGGCTCATTTTTTCTGGACTGCCACAGAACCATTAAATCTGATCCGTTCCTAAAAAGACAGCTGACTGTGCAATCTGAGCCACATAAAATTCTTTGTCTCTGCTTTGGACTTGAATGGAAAAGTAGTTTGTTTTCCCATTAAATTGACCTCAACTGTCGCTGCCCCAAAGGGGGTCTGTTCTTGCAGGCTCTGCTTGGCTGGGAAGCAGAGTGTGCTTGGCTCTCCCCGTGTTTTGCTGCAAGCCTGCTAACTCACTCCAGGACAATGGGAGGATGGTAATGCACTAAGGCAGGTATTTGTTAGCAGGTTAAATGTTTTGGGAAAGAGAATGGAATACACTTTGTAAAAGTTAGTAGCTTTGTAAGTTCAGGCTTGGTTGTGTCGGTTGTAACTTGGCTGGTAGGGTTGATTGTGTGGATCCAACTGCAGCATTAAGCTCTGGGAATAAATGAGGTGAACTGGTGGTGAATTTCAAAGGAACAAAGAGTACAAGGCCCCTGTAATTGAGCCTTACATTTTTAGGGTGGCTTTCAGAGGGAAAAGCCTAAACATGCTTTACAAACCAAGCTGTGCATTGTGTAATGTAGTGGATCCATGCTTTGATAAGAACCGTGTGACTTATTTAATGAGATGAACTGCCTCACCTTCTTTTTTAACAGAGGTATTTATTTATCCATATTGGGGGAAACCACATTTTTCCTGAGAGTCTGTAGCTGATCAGACTCCTGCCTCCCTTTCTAGCCACTGGTGTTACAGGGACAGGAGGCTGGCAGGTTGGATTGGTATTGCCTAAATAAAAATGAGGTTCAAGCCTGGAGTGTTACCTGGCAGGGCTGCCTGACCTCCACCTGCTGGGGATGTTGGTCCACAGTGCTCTTTGCCATGGTTTCTTTGGGAGAAGGTTTTAGGATGTGAGTCTTGTGTAGGAGCGCAGGTGCCGCACTGCCTTTTTAAGAGGTTGGGTGGCTCAACTTTGTGGGGAAAAGAAGATAAAAAATGGGTTATGATATCTTTCATGCTGGCCAGGCTGCTCCAAGGGTAATCCAGGTGTAAAGGGACTCAGCTATGGGCAGGAGATTCAGCTGGGTAAGCAGGAAGCATCAGCAAAGCACAGCTCCTTCCTAGGAGCAGGCAAAGCTCCTCTGCCTGTAAACACCGTCACACACACCCAGCCTTGGCTCTTCCCTGGCTTCTGTTTGCCTTTTAATAGTCGTAGGGTGCCTTGGTGCTTCCTTCCTGTCCTCCTGGTGTTTGGCTTGGGGGTTTGATGGCCCCTCTGATGTTAGGATCAGCACATGGGAGTGGGAGGGTACTTGGTGAATGTCCATGGGCTTACATTGGTGTGTTCATGGTCTGGGATGGCTGCACTGGGACTTCTCACATGCTTCCATATCTAGTACTGAGTTACCATTCATCTTCACAGCAGAAAATGAATTGAAGGCAAATTGTTACTGGAGACTTTTCTAGGGAAAATGTTTTTAATGAGTACCTGAAGGGCCACAATCCTACAGGTTGTGTGTGGTGCCATGTAGCTGTGAGCAGGTTTTCCTTATTGCAGAAACTGGATTGATTCCTCGGGGCTGGATAGCATCTGATTTTTATATGAGGGAGGGGGGAAAACTGTCTGACTTTAATCTGAATTTACGAGGTAGTTAATAAGAAAGACCTCTGCCCTGAGTGACTTGCTCAGCCTATGTTGTGTTGCAAAAGCTCCATGGAGATGAAGCCTGCTGGCTTTATTTTGCTCTGAAATCCATTTGGCTCAAAGTCACTTCCAGAATCTCATCCTCTCTGGTCCTTCAGACTTGTGGATGGGTAACCTGCTGAGAGTTGTGGCAAAGCCTGGGTGCTTTGGTGGCTGAGAGCTGACACTGGCACATGGAACTTGTCCTTCAGGTGACAGGCAGAGGCACATTTCTGAGAGCTGTGTGCTTGTGCCTGTCTCATCCCTTCATAATCTGCAATTTGTATTTATAAGAAGAGGGATTTAAGTTGTTTTCTGTGCAGTTGTGGTCCATGGGAGCAGTTGGCTGTCGTGGTGTTTGGCCCTGGAGCTGCCTTGGTGGCCGATTGCATAAGCAAGCAGGGAGTGAGCGAAGGTATTTGCAGCAGTCACTTGGAAACTGGAATAATTCAGGCCTCAGTCAAGCTCAGGCTCAAACAGGTTGTGGAATTTATTTATACAACACCACTGGGGTGTGTGACACTGCCGAGCCAAACAAACAGTGGTTCCCAGCCCCAAGGCTTGTGCTGGGTATTAGATAACGAGGGATGGGGTAATTACAGCCAGGGACACGGGTGGAGGGGTTAGAAGTGGGTGAGGGCTACATCCGTGTAGAGAAATGTGCGTCGTTGATGGCAGTGTTAAGAAACTGTGGGTGCGTCTGGGGTTGTGGGAAGGCTGGAGGTCAGCTCTGCAGAAGGAAATGTTGACTGAGTTATTGGAGACACGTGGATTAATAAGGGAAAGCGGAAGGAGGTGAGATGAAACCAGTCAAGCGTACGGGGAGGGGCTGGGCTACGTGGATGCTGACGTACAACAGCAGTAGCACTCCAGGGGCTTGAAGAATTTGGGTGTCAGAGCAGCCACTGGGAATCCACAGCCGGACCCCAAAACATGTGTGCTTGATGGGAACAGAGGAACAGGTAAAGAAAGGGGTCCACTGTGGCTTCTGGGGGCTTTGCGGTCCCTCCTCTCTGCTGTCTCTGCGCCCTGGGCTCCCACAGTACCAAACTGGCTTCTGCCCCGCCACCTGTAGTTTTGGGGTGTACTTGATCAGTCAGCACTGAGGACCATGAATTGGTGGTTCTCCACATCAGCAGTGCATGAATTGTTGTTCCCATGTGCCCTTTGCTCCGGGCAAACCGGATCTTTTGGGTTTTAGGAGTTGGATAGTAGTTGTTAACATTGTTATTGTGTCACTAATTTCCTTTTTCCTTCCCTTTTGCTCTTCACAGAAATGCCGTTCTCGTGAGTGTGCAAGGAACCTACAGAACTGTAATGTCTAAGCCTACATGGAATAACAACTCTTGGAAGGTACCATCCTTTTTTAACTGCATGGCTTTGTTACAGGTTGGGTTAATGGTGCACTGATCTTTGCTTCAGAGCTTGAAATTGAAGAACTGTGTGTTATGTAATACAGTCCCTTTGAAAGGGCTGACAGTGCTGTGATCCTGATCCTCCATTCTCTGATTTCCAGAAAAACTGGGTGCAACCCAACACTTGGTTTGGGGTGCTGAGGGACCATGCCTGTTTCTTTGTGGATGATGTCTTTAGGCAGCTCTGATGTTGCCTTAGGAACAGATGGTGGTTTCTATTCAGAGAGCTTAACTGAGCTTTCTTCATACTTGGTGGCCATCCTTGGAAACATATTGCCCTTCTTTTTAGTGATGCATGATGGCTCGCCTGTTTCTTCAATTCAGTGACCTTCTGGATTGTCTTTCTTGAGGCTTCTAGTCATATTTATGAAGAATATTGTGATGAAGTGCAGTTACACTTTAACATTTAGATTGAAATGTCTTGGCTGTTCGTGCTGCATTAACCAGCTCTCAGGCGTTGGCTTGTTCCGCTGTCTGATCCCGCAGTGATGCCATAATACTGAATTTTGGACTGCCCTGTACATTGCCATGGCAACAGACTGATGTCACACGCTCAAGGACATGACTTCAGTGCATGATCATGCAGAGGCACAATCAGATTTGTGGAGGAGAAAGCTGACTAATGCACATCTCAAAAGCAAACAAGGGGAATGCAGGTTGCAGCTGACCAGCCAAGGTGCCTCAGTGTGAAAATTCCCCGCTTAGAGGAGGGGCTGATCCTGTCTCTAAGACAGGAACAATTGTCTTGATGAGCTTCTCTTCACCATGGAGAAGCAGGTGACCTGTAGGTCTCCTATATCTTTAAAACAGGTGGTGGAAGAGATCATTGTTTCTGGGGTGGGGAGATGCTCTCTGGTTTCAGCTTTAAAAGGCTTTGTTTTAATTTTAAAGAACGTCTCAGTGGTCTTGTAAGCACCCTGAGAACACTTTGACTTGCTTAATGTTGTTCAAACAGTTTAATTGGTTTTCCAAAGCTTTTATTTTATCCATAACATTGGAAGGTGAAAGGGGAACTCCGCATCTGCATTATGGTCACATTTTCCTATATCCTATTAGCAGATTCCAAGATTGTTTAATGTGATCTCCACCCATTTCATTTGGCTGCAACCTTTGCTCCCATGAAAACAAGGCTGATTGTTCTGAATTGCTGTGTGTATGTGCTTTGGCACGGCATGAAGGTACCTATAATAACACAACCATTGTCTGGAAAAAAAGGCAGTTTGCAGTAATAACTACAAATAAAAGGGTGCAGTCCAGGGGCAAGACAGATAATGGTCATTTTCCCACCCATTGCACAGGGCAGATTCTTAACACGGTCACCCTCCAGCATGTCAGGGCTGTGGGCTTTATCCTGGGATGTGAATATTGGGAATAAGGGACTAAAATATTTGCCTGTTGTTCCAAGTTTCTCTTTCCTGGCCGCGATTCCATTGCTCTTATCTACGGATGGGGAGACTGAATGACTTTTGCACAATGCAGTGTTGTATTTGCATGCTGTGAGCAGTTTAACAAGTGTGTGTGCTAAATGAAGCATTCCCACTTTCAGTTAGCAGCTGATGCACCCTTAAAATAAAAAAAAAAAAAAAATTAAAGAAAATGCCTTTAGGTTGAACAGTGGGGTTTTGAGCAGTGACATTGTGCTGTGTGTTTGAGCGGATGGTGGGTCGTGCCAAGCCTGAATGTTAACTAGAAGTGCTGTGAGATGCAGCAAATAACCAACTCACACTCCTTGGTGCTAAAGTAATTTTTGCTCATCTCTGCACTTTGTGGGATAAAAGCTGTTACAGTGCAAGATTTGAAAGTAACATAATTGTTTTAAATGCTCGGTGCCACAGGAACTGAGGATATTTAACAGAAACTGGCATTTCTTGTAGCAGTTTGGTTGCCTCCCAGGACAGGAAGCTGTGGAGTGTTAAAAAAGAGTCAGAGAAGGAGTTTTAACAACCCTCTCTGTAAATCATGGTGCTCGAATTCAGGTCCTGGCCTTGAGCTGAAAGGACTGGAAGCTCTGCAAGACCCAGTGATTCAAGCTGCTCTGCAGAGAACAAGAAGATAATGGTGATGGACTATCAAGAAGGCAGCCTTGCTGAAAAGAGAGGCTTTGTGATATGGTCAAGGGGAAGGAAGTCTGGAGAACTCAGAAAAGGAACAGATGTTTCTGGTGGGGAAAAACTTAACTATCCCTGTAGTTTGCTCTTGCAGCGGAGCCAGCAGGAGGAACTTGATACCAAACAAAAGTAGGCACACCCAGGATTTAGCACAGGGATCCTGGAAAGCTGAAAATCAGTGCTTTGGTGCTTTTCTGTTTGACAAATACCTTATACAGAGGCATCTGGCAGATATAATAATATATGTGTGTGCAAAGGTGTGTGTGAAAGAGTTTGAAGGTGTTTGATGCTTCTCTTTAACAACAATAAAAGAGGTACTAATATATGAAATGATACTCAAAGTGGGGAGCCAAGAGAGATGCTGTTCCCTGAGAAAAAAATAATGACAGAAGATGCATTAAGAAAGAGGGTGAGGTTTTTTTCTAGGGTGTGTTTATGGATTGTGATGACTGGAAGTGTGATAAAACAGATTGCTGATCCTGTGTATCAAAGTACCAGTGGCAATGATTTTTCAAGCTGTTGAAACTTGCATCCATAAAAAAAAAAATATATATATATTTTATTCTTCCTAATAGGTTAATCCACTGTAATTGGCTGTGAAATCAACCTGGGGGAATTTTCCCATCTGTAAGTGATGCACAGCCTCTTTGCTGTCTACTTGGCATCTGTACCTTCAGATAATTAAAAGCTGTTTTTTAAATCCACTTTTCTTTCAACTCTTGTTTTTCTGCATCTTGCTACTTCTCTGAGAGCTGTCAGTCACTCTTCTGGCCAAGGTGTAAAAACCAAGATAATGTGCTTTTAAGAAAGGAAAACTGCAGATTATCTTTCTACTTTAATTTTTTTAAAAAAGCATAAAAACTACAAAACTTGGTGAATGTGAGAGGCTTTTTAACACGCATATCACTGCTGCATTTCTAAAAGTAACTAAACTTTCCCAGTCCAGTATGGAAAACTTTGACTTTCAGAGCTGTTTTGCCACTTGGCCCTCTAAAATCAATAACCAAACCTCCATGGTTCACTTAGGAAGCAGTTCCAGTTACCCAGAAATTACAGGAGTTGTTCAGCACAGGGATCCTCTGGTTTCAGCACATAGTTTCATTGCTCTGTAGTGTTTTGAGAGGCTGAAGGGTGGGATATGCAGCTCCAGCGAATTTCCAGATTCCTAACAGTGTGAGGGACTGTTTTTAATAGTGATGATAAAAACAGCTATTCCCAGTTGGAGGTTAGTCAGTGGTACAATTATCAGAGCTATGAAATAGTGCAGGGATGGCTTGAGATGGAAAAAAAGTAAGGCTTGAAACTTATTTTCTTGGGGGAGCTGTTTGAAATTATTCCATGCAAGCTCATGGAGAATTGGTGAGAGATATCAAATGGTGAGGGCTCACGTTTGGTGGCTGCTTTGGTAATTCAGTGTTTGGGCTGGCAAGCTGCAGCTGGCTTTTGGGAGAGAATTGGTTGTTGAAAGCCAGGGTGGTGAGTGGGAGCTCTGGAGTGGCGTGTTTGGTTTGTAAGGTGCAGAGGGTTTCCACAGCAGGGTCACAATCCCCAGCTCCAAAGCTGGCTCACTTAAACCATCCCTTCTAAACCACAGCTGTGGGCTCCTTATTTTCTGCTCACTTCTCAGTGATTTGGTGGGGTTCATTCATATATTCTTCATTTTGTCTGAGAGGGGGAAAACTCTGAGAAGAAAATATTGTTTGTACTGAAGGGAGCAGTGGGAATACTGGGTTAGAGAGCAATGCAGGTGTTTTCTCCTTTTCTGTCTTGATTATAAAGCTGTTTTTTGGACCTGTTAGAGTGGGTCTAGAGGAGACCACAAAGATGCTCTGAGATGCAGAGAGCAGTCCTGCTCTGGAGCCAGGCTGGGGGTTTTCTGCCTAGAAAAGGCTCTGGGGACATTTTAGAGCCCCTTCTAGTGCCTAAGGGGACTTAGAAAAAAGAGGGAGTATGACTTTTTACATGAATGGTTAGGGATGGGACAAAAGGGGACAGTTTTAAAATAAAAGAGGAGAGAATTAGATTAGATATTGGGAAGAAATTCTTCCCTGTGAGGGTGATGAGGCCCTGGCACAGGTTGCCAAGAGAAGCTGTGGCTGTCCCATCCCTGGCAGTGTCCAAGGCCAGGTTGGATGGGGCTTGGAGCAACCTGGGATAGTGGAAGGTGTCCCTGCCCATGGCAGGGGGTGGAATGACGTGATCTTTAAGGTCCCTTCCAACCCAAACCATTCTAGGATTTTATGTTTTCTGTGTTTTTTCATGAAAAAAGTTTCAAGTCTTGTAAAACAAACCTGAATCTGATGGTTTTAGGTGGACTTTAGAAAAGTCCGTACCTCCAGAATGGTTATTAACATGGAAAGTATTGCACCAGAATTATTTCTGGTGTCCTTTTGTAGGTCTGTAGCACTAAATTTTGAAAAGGAAACATGAAAAGGGAAAGGCTTGGAGCAGAAGGTGTCACAGTTCATAAGGCACTTGAGCATGCAGAAGTTGTCCTTTTCTGAAATTTCAGTGCTATTTTGAGGCCTTTCTTTTTTCTGTAAGAATGAATTGCAGTGGAATTTGTGCTATGCTTAGGATTTTTTAAATTTTAATTGTGTCAGTTGCTAGGTGTATTGACTACAAAGCTCTGAAAATATCAAGCTATTTTTTACTTCAATAATTCTTGAGTTATTAATGGGAAAAAAAAAGTCTTTAATCTTTTTTTATCTCTATTTTTAAAGATCCATGGAATTGGGAGGTTTCCAGATTAGTTTAGATTTTAAACAATCTTTTGGAAACAATCATGCAATAAGATACTGTATTTAATCTTGGTGTCTACTGCAGTTTACCAGTCAAAACCCCTGTGCTTATCTGAAGCTGAGTTAGTTCAGCAGATGTTTTGTGTATAAAGTTCTCTTGAGAATTTCTATAAACCCAGGTGATACTTTTTCTGGGAAGGATTTGTAGTGTGTCCTCTTGGCTGCCTTCTGTCTTCATCTTGAGCACTTTGGCCATAATGTGTCACATGTCTGTGCTTTAGGTGTTCAAAATCCTTTCTGGTCCCTTTAAACTGGTTCTGTGCTTTTTTTACAAGCTGCAAAGCAGTTTAGGGTGGGAAATACCTAATGATGCTGCTTTGGGATCGCTCACCTGCATTCGTGTGACCCCAGCTCTGCTCACCAGTGCCCTGTTCCCTCTCTGTTCTGCTCCTGGTGCTCTGTCTGTGCTTGGATGAGCTCTGCACGTGCCAGGTTCTGGCTGATGGATAATGAGGGGTCCGCTTGGATCGTGGTGTTGTGCCACGTGCTGTTGTGAGTCTCGTCTGCCTTGCTGTCCTGTTCCTGCTGTCACTGGTTAAGGTTCCAGCTTTATGTTGCTGGCTGTGACCCCCTGGTGTCCTGTTTCTTTGCCTCTGCTTGTGTGACTTCACACTGCAGGCCTGGAGCTGTTGGAGAGATGCTCATTCCTGGCAGCTGCTGGAGCTGTGCCCTGATGGTGTCAGAGAGTCCCTCCCAAAGAGACCTGGTGGTAAGAGAGCTCTGGAGGCCTCTGGTTGTGAAGAGTGACTGCTCCCTGTCCAGGAAACTGGGGCTGAGAATCATCTCTCCAGAAGGTGTGTCCTCATGGAGGAGCTGTGTCACCAGGTCCAGGAGTTGCATGAGGATGTAAGGAGTTTGTGTGGCATTCATGGGAATGAGAAACCTCATCAAGTTCAACAAGTCTGGGTGCAAGGTGCTGCTCCTGGGTCAGGGCAGTCCCAGGGATGAGTACAGGCTGGGAGAAGAAGTCATTGAGGACAGCCCTGTGGAGGTGCACTACAACACAGCCCTGCAGAGAAGGACTTGGGAGGTCTGGTGGATGAAAAGAGGGATGTGAGCTGGCAGTGTGTGCTCACAGCCCAGAGGGGATAACTGTCCTGGGCTCCTTTAAAACAGGAATGGGCAGCAGGTCAAGGGAGTCATTCTCCTCCCACAGGGTGCCCACAGAAGCTGTGGATGCCCCATCCCTGGAAGTGTCCAAGTCCAGGTTGGATGGGGCTTGGAGCAACCTGGGGTAATGGAAGGTGTCCCTGCCCATGGCAGGGGGGTGGAACTGGATGGACTTTGAAGTCCCTTCCACCCCAAACCATTCTGGGATTCTATGCAGTAGGATGTTTTCAGAGAGCTTAGGGACTCAGAAATCTGAATTCCCTGCTCTACATCAGGGATGCCAGTGGGCTCTGCACCACGTCTCACAAGAAGTCAGAAGTGAATGAAAGAGGGAGACTGGAAAGTGGTCACTCTCTACACAAGGAGGAATATTCCTGTCCCTCCTGAAGACTTGACATTAATAATAAACAGTGAGTGACTCCCTGCTGCAGGGGACAGACACATCCATCTGCCCTCCTGACAGGTTGTCCCGAGGATTTTGTTGCCTGCCAGGGACTGGAATTGGCGATGTCATGGAAAGACTGCCAAGAGAGCTTAAAGGTCAAGATAAAGTTCATGAGATTGCTGATTACTGTTGTTTTTTAGCCTTTCTTAAATATGATTCTGTGACAGTACTGGTTGGTTCAGTGATGGGCACAGCCATGTCCTTAGGTGGGACATGTGGAGCTGGCTGCAAAGGGCCTGGGGCAGCCCTGACCTCCTCCAGTAGAAGCTCTGTTAGAACCTGACACTAATTAGTGGCTTTCTTATTTTTGTTCTTAGACTATAACCTGTTCCTTAGGAGCTTTATGCTTTGTTTTGTAAGATACATCTGTGAATCCAAAGCTTGTGCAGAGGGTGTGGGTGGTGGTGTGTCTTGTTTGTTGGTGGGTGGGTTGTTTTTAGATGCTCCTAAGGAATCTGTTCTGGTGGAAGTTTGCAGATGTAATTAGGGACTTTGTTCCAAAATGTGCTTTGAAAAATAGTTTGAGCTTCTTTCTGCATGAAATCTGTCCTGAAGTTGGGTATATTCATATATAGCTCTTTCCCTAAGTGCAGAGCAGATTTTTTTGTAAACTGTAAATTTTGCTGGCCTGTAAATTTGAGATTTCTGAGTTCAGCATTTTTGCATTGTCCTTGCAAGGTGAAAGGTAGTTCTCTGTGAAAGTGTGATATTGGGGCACCAGCAGTGGCCTACTTTAAACAAAAGTTCGAAAGGATTCAAGATTTTGTGACAATTCATGAGACATTTATGCTAAAAATAACAGAAAATGCTCTTATGTGAGAATAGAGTGAATTCAGGAATATGATAGAAAAGACTTGGGCATTTTGAATGACAGAAATTATGGAATCATAGAATGTTCAGGGGTTGGAAGGGACCTTAAAGATCATCTCATTCCAACCTCCTACTGTCTGCAGGAACTTCTCCCACTAGACCATGTTGCTTAAGGCCTTATCCAACCTATCCAAATATTTGCAAGTAATGGCACAGTTACTTCTAAAACTCTTTTTTGGTACTGTTATATTTAATCTAGTGTTTGTGCTGCTGTGTAAGGTTTGTTGAAGTTGGATTTGGAGACCCTTAGGAAAAATCTGGACACTTTGGAGATGCCTAATGGGTATTGTAACCTCTCAGCCCTGCATGGGATTGGCAGAATGAATCCATGTGGATGAAACTGTGTTGTTCTGCTTCGAGTCTTTTGTGTGTCTGTGTGGGTTTGGTTTGCTTGGGTTTTTTTGGGGAGTGTTTTTTGGGGGTTCTTTTGTGTCTCTGTCTCTGCTGAGAAGGTATCCACAGTGGTACAGGACAGAGAAATGCACAAAATAACCTTTTGGTTAAAGGGTAAGATTCCACTGAAGTAAATAAAATAGAATTACCCCTCATTCTGCTAAACTGTGTAGATCTGGACCCATGATCAGGGAATATGGGGTGGTCTCAGAAAGCAGAATTGGCAGCCCAAGGGCTGATCCAAGCCAATTAGAGCCACAGAAACCTGTTAAAGCCATATTTAGCTCAGTGAATTGAGTTTTAAAGATGATGAATTTAGCACTTAACCCCACGGCAGGTGACTCAATGTATTCCTTGTTAGCAGAGTTCTCAAGAAGGTACTGTATTTATTTATTTGCTGGATATTTAGAAGTCAGCTGTAGGTTTGTTCTACGCTTTTAAGAATCTGTTTCATACCCCATAGAGAGACGTGCAGGAACAATTATCCCTGTGTGTTTTGTGCCATGGGGTAGGGGGCCTTCTTCCCTCCATATAGTGTCATGTATGAGATTTTTGGTTTCCTGCTGACGTTTTACTTTGTTGCTATTTACCAGTCAAAAGGCCAATCCTATGCTGGCGTACACAGATGCAGAGATACACAGATACACTTGCAATCACAGTTTTGCAACTGAGTTTAATTCTGTTGTGTTCCAAGAGCTGCCATGAAACAGGAGAAGGAAACTTCTAAGAATTAGAGTGGGTCCTTATCCCGTGCTGCTGGATCAAAAACAAACTATTCCTGGTGAACTGGTGAGGAATTTCTGTGAGGCAGGGCATGTGATGGTCACTTTATGAGCTGTCAGATCAAAAACAAATCCACCCTCTGCATGCCAAAGCTAGTCAAGTGCACCTCTCCAGCCAGGATCCCTGCCATCCACAGGCAAAACAGGGTGATGAAATGATTGTTGGCAATCCTAATCTGCCACATCAGGGTTGTAATAATAATAATCAGGATCTTTTTTAGCAAGTTAATGTTGTGCTCTTGAAAAAGGTGTGATCCTTCATGCTGATTTTGACTGGCTTTCTCTAAAGTGGGTTGAGTTGGCTCTCTCCTGTTGTTCAGGCTGATCTTTTTCATAGAAGCAGTCTGGGCTTCTGCCTCTGGTGTTTCTCCCTTTTCACGTCAGTTCTGCATCTTGCAGTCCTTTCTACCCATCTTTGCATGTGCAGAAGCAATCCAGTGAGACCTCAGCCTCACAAAACCAGGGCACGACGTCTCCAGAGCTCTGGGAGTGCTGCTCTACTATATTTGGAACCAGCTCTATTGCTTCTATAATAGGAAGGCTTCTGGAAGCTTTCTCCTTCCTCTTGCCCCAAGAAAGTAGCCTTTCAGCTGAGCTTTCATTAATTCATGATCTGTGTGGCAAAACAAGTGCAGTTTTATCAGCTAAATAATTCAAACATGGCTCGTGGGTCACATGGCCTCGAGTGTGGTGTGTTCAGGGAGGATTTTTGCCCGTGCCCTGTGAGCTGAGGGTGCAGCAGCCACAGCCCCACTCAGGGGGGGCTTTGCTACCCCCAGTTTGTCATTCGGGGCACGCGACAGTGACAAGGGGTGCCAAGGCAGCTTTCTAGAAAGCAGAGTGATGTGTGAGCCCCGTGTGTTTGTCAGCAGAGCTGCAGCAGCACTGCCCAGTGAGGGATTTACTGGTTTTGTTTTCCTCTTGGATCAAGCAGAACAAATCTAATGAGCCAGTTCTTAACTTCTTCCCAGCTGAGCAGCGAGTGATGTCCTTACCCAAATTGTGCAAGGCAGCTGAAGCCTTTCAGGAATAGTTGAACAAGGGAAACATTTGCAATATTATTTTTTCCCAATACGCATGCAGGGCTATGAGGGTACAGCAGAGCTTGTCTTTCCTTTATTTTCTTTTTCCTTTCTGAGATTTTCCTTTTGAGTAGACAACTTAGTCCTTCCAACACTTACCCCACTTAGAGAGGAAGCATTTGAGCCACGAATGTGGAGCCTTTCATTCTTTATTGATGTGATCTTGTAAGGAAAACAGGTTCTCCCTGTAGTGCTTCATTGGAATAAGCATTTCACATGCTTATCAGTACAGCAAGTAGTGCTGTTTGACAGCAGTGAGAAGTCAAATGTTGCCTTGGAGCCCTACATGCTCATTTCCCTGCTTCTGACACACTCTGGATTTTGCCCACTGTGCATTCAGAAGTGTTCCTTTCCATTGACTTGAAAGAAGTTAAAACCCACTTTGTAGCAGCTGCATTTTCCAGCACGATTCCAGGTGTGGATTGGAGATGGCCGAATCCAATCTGAGTTTCTGAGAACCTTGTCCTGCTGGGCTTTGTGAGTTCCTGCCAGGTCAGGGGTAAGTGGGTTCAGGGAGCTGACTACTTTTGCGCTAATTCTGACCTACTTCAGCTCCTTGAGAGGCTTCGGGTGAGAAATCGGGCAGGGAGGCAGTGCTGATGAAGAGGAAGGTGTGAAAGACTAAACAGGCCCAGGCCTTGGAGTTTTTCCTCATAAAAAGAGGTGCTCCAGACCCCTCATTGTCTTTGTGTCCTCTGCTTACATGGGAATCTTGAGTTTCCATTTAAATTGCTACTCTGTCTGGTGTGATCCAAGGATGGGAGCTTGGAGGAGCTTTGAGAAGGAAGAGCTGGAGTGAATTTGGTGGGAAAATGAGCACAGGGCAATGGTAACCAGGTCCTGCTGCTTTGCCTGCTGTGGTTCCTGGTGCCTAACAGAAGTGCCATCAGCTGGTTTTGGTGTGGGAGTAGACAAAGGAAGCTCCCCCCCATTAATTCCAGATGGAGCCCCTGTGGCAGTTTCTTTGCCTTTAGATCAGATAGTACCAGATCTGATTGACCATCAAACAGAGGGGAAGCTGAGCACACAAGGTTTCACAAGGCAAACCGTGCCTGTGGTGGCTCCTCTATAAAAGGAAGTTCTTTAAGGTGTTTTAAATATGTAGATGATACCTGAAGGATGGTTAAAAAGAAATGGTTGTGTTCCTATAGGGGTCCAAGAGGTTGAGGACATGGTGTGTCATCTCACTGTCAGACGTGGGCTGGGAGCTGCTGTGGATCGTTCCCAGTGGGAATGTTGGGATGAGGGAAAACTTTGTGCCAAAGCCTCTTGCTTAGGAGAATCTGGTACTGTTACAGGTGTCCTGAGGAGGACAGGGGAGGGAGGGGTGACTAGGCTGGGGAATGGCAGAATTTCATGCCTGGTGCATTATTCTTTTGGAGACAAGGATCGTGGAACAACCTAAGCTTGAGCTCAGTGGTGGGGGAATGGACATGAAACCCCTTTCTTGCAAGAAAACAAATACCTACATACCCTTATCTTATTATAAAGCCTCAGCACTGACTTTTTCCACCCTAATGACTGTTTTTGGTATTAACTCCTCCGAGTACTGCTCTGAAACGCTTCTGCTTCCTTCTGCATCCTGAGTGTGCTGATGCTCTTTGCCCAGCTAATGCAGTGTGACACCCCTGTGGAGCATCCCAAAGCTTGCCCTGCATGGAGGTGGGGTGGTCATATGTGTTTTGACACATATTTTTACCAGCAGTGCAATTGTTGTTCAGATCCAGTCCCAAGGCCACGGCCTCCTTTCAAGAAAGTAAATTTTCTGAGAGGATGTGCCCACCCTTTGAACTGGTTTGTTGACCAGTTACTGTTGCTACAGCTAAAACACACTTGGTCTTGCACTTATCAAAATATCAAAAGCTGTAGTGAATTGCTACACAGATGAGGAGACCTTGACTGCGGTCTGGTTGAGTTGATACATTTGTTTTCCTAAGCTGCAGCAGTGTTCAAACCTGGTGATAAGACGGGGAATTCTGTGGGACTGTTCCCTGAGCTGCCGTCCGCGGCTGAGAGGATGTGATGCTTTCTGCTGCCAAAACCCGAGTCCTTCCCACATCTTCTGCAGAAAGGCGTATGTTTGGGGGTGGTTTCAGAGAGGGAGAAGAACACGATTAGGGTTTTAACTTCCTCTTCTCTTTTGTTTCTCTGTGCATCTGTATTTCAGTTTTTCGGGCTGTACCCGACTCTGTGCAAAACTTAACAAATCAGCTGCAGCTCCTTCTGCTAAGGATCAGCCTTGGTACAGAAACAGTGGTAGTTAAAAGGCAGTAAGTATATCTGCTAGCTTAAATGCTGGGGGTTTCTTTCTCTTTTCCTTTTTTTCTTCCTTTTTTTTTTTTTTAATTCACAAGCACAGCTTTTTACTCCTCACACAGTAGGAATTTGTCAGGAGCTTGCTGGTGTTAATAGTCTATTTCAGCTCTTTTCTATAGCCCAGCAGCTACAGAGGGGGGGAAAAAGCATGCTTTGTATGGAGCTGTGGTTGGGTCTGTGCTGCAGTGCCCATCTGAACTTGGCTGTGTTTATTTTGTCAGCTTTTACTTCCCTCTAGTAGTTGCTGGTCCCTTCCTAAACTCACGAAATCCCACCATGCAATCAGTGCCTGTGCTTGGATCAGGGTTGTGGCTGCTCCTGACCTGAACCACTTCTCTTGGTGGTTTTGCTTCTCCAGCTCTTTACTGCAAACAAGATATTTTTGGGTTTCAATTCTTTGTCTGGCTTTTTATCTTTTACTTCTCAATTGATCTCCAGAGGAGTTGGGACTAGAACAAAACATGTGGTATTCCTAACCAGGGATCCATGGAGAGGGTTTAAGCTATTAGAAAAGTGAGTGGCATTCTTGAAATGGTGTGGTTGCGTTTATTTGGGTGTGGATATAATCATGGTTCTGTGCTACAGTTCCTGCTGAGTTTGAAATGCTAGTGTCAGTAAAGCCAGAAGGAGAGCCAGACAAAAGCTTGGAGAAAAGTCAGAATTTCAGTGCCTCTTACTGATGGTTCATGGGAAAGTAATGATTTTGTGTTTGACTTCGGTTTTCCTAATGCACTGGGCATATGCTTTTTCTTCTCTGTGAATTACTGTTTGTGAATATATATCTTTACAGCATCAGAACATCAGAAACAGCTGGTTTTGTGCCTAGGTTTCATGCATAGAGGTAGGTCCTTGTTGCAGACCCTGGGTAGTCTGATGAAAACAGTGTTTAACTACAAAGCTTCCATTTCTGCTGTTGCTGATCATGGCAGCCTAACTCCTGGTCTTCCTGGATCCCTGGAGCAGGGGACATGCTCTCCTCCTCCTGCTCTGCCTCTGCCATGCCTCCGTCTCCTCCACCCCACACGTTTCTTAGCCTTGTGTAGAGCTCAGCAGAGATTTCTTCATGAAGACTGGAATGTGTTTATATAATATTTTATATATTATTTTAGGCTTCTGCTACTCAAATGTAGGCAAACGCTTAACCTCTTATTCACCACCATTAGACAAACCATGAAATTGCTGTAGCAGACATCAGGTCAGGTGGATCTAAACCAGCTTCTGTTTTTCCTGCCTGGAAGGTTCATCCTTCATCATTTTCCTGGCAAGTGTGGCTACCAAGAGCAGGTTTTCCAGGCCAGGAGTGTTTAGTGGGAGCACTGATTGTGAACCACACCAGTCAAGCAGTGCTGGCTGAGCTGGGTGGAAGTGGGGGCTCTTCTGTGTGGGAGATTTTGGGAAGGGGTGATGTGAGAGGCTCCATCTCTGCAAAAGCAGGGGTAGGCAGCAGTAGGAACACTGGGCAAGGCTGCTGAAAAGGAGAGAACAACCTGCTGCACTAAATCACAGCTCCCCTGGGGACACAGCTCCATAGTTAGCATCCTCAAATGGCATTCCTTTATTACAGCATCATTGTGTCCAGTCCTCTAGAGAGGAAGCAAACGGTCTCTAAAACAATCTGCTGGCAGCTCAGGCTGGAGTATTTGAGGTTTTCCAGGGCTCTTTTGCTGTGTCACTCTTCCCTTTAATGTTCCAGCTCGAAGGTTGTTCTTTCTCCATCAAAGTGCGTTAAAGCGCCGGTAAGAGTATCTGCTCCAAGGACAAGGTGTAGAAGGCAGCAGCCCAGGGAGAACAAGAGATATTGCAGAACAGCTTTATTTTGGTGTAATCTGTCTTATCTGCATGTGATGCAAAGACAGGGCAGTTTTCACAAGACTTGGAGGCTGCGTGGTGACATGTTTTCTGTCCTTTTATGAAATCCACCACGTTATTTTGATTAGAGCGCTAACGTAACTCCTGGCAGCCTCAAATCTCACTGCTAGCAGCTACTTCCCTCCAAAGCCTGATGTGGTGCTAACAAGCAGAGAGATCTTGTGCGTCCTGTTTACATGGAGCTGGGAAGACAGCATGTTCCGTGGGAGGTGCCAAGGTAGTGCTGCAGTTGGATATAAGGTGAAAAAACTCTGTGTGTGCAGACAGGCTGTGGTGGGGCGTGTTAATTTGTGTTTAGTGGTGTTCAGGAACTCCAGCTGCAATACTGGCATGATGATGTTCTTTTATATCTGAATATGTATCTTTTATATCTATGCATGCATAGCATGTTTGTGTTTGTATATATTTATATTTTTATATATATATGTATTCTCTCTCATGGGAAAGTCCATGTCCTGATCATCTGTGCTTGTGATCTTCTCATGTAGCTCTCTGTTGTTCAGTTTTTAGGTGGCAGAGACACGGTGAAGCTGCGTGTGGGGCAGGCAGGGCTGATGGGGGAGCCTGGGGTGTAGCCCAGGATGGACTGGCTGTGACGAGGTGCCTTAGCCGCAGAGGTCGTTACCATGAAGAGTTCCTGCAGAGCTGGCCTCCACAGGGAACCGCTGAACTCCACGTCCTCCACCTTCCATCAAGTCAAACGGTATGAACAGACTGGCTGCTCTGCCTGCAGCTGAGTGTTCAGCACTGATTTTAGCCTTCTCCTTGGCCTCTCCTGTTGCCTTGCGCTGTCGCTCAAATGTTTGCTCTAAATTCTGACTTTCGGGTAGTGTTTAAGGGAAATGTTGTAATGGCTTAAGGGCAGAAATGTCCTTTGACGTTTTTATTTGATAATGACAGCTGCAGATTCACTACAGCTGGTAGTGTACTTGGAGAAATCTTGGGTTTTCTAGCAACAGCTGTAAATTAGTTTGGGAAACATGACTTTGAAGTAAAACTTAATTGGTGAAAGGCTCGTCAGAGTAGGCTTTAAAACATGCAGGCAGCTTAAAGCAAGTGGAAATGCTGGCAGTCATTGTTGTGGTTTGTCTTACTATGGACTAAGTAATTAGATTAGTTTAAGCTCAGATTTTGCATTGCTCGCTCTCCTGTGTCTCTTATTAAGGAGAAATGCACGATTGATTTCAAACACTTGTGCTTATGTGACAATTAAGTGAACGCCTCTCACTGTGTCTCCTTATAGGAGGACCGTGCAGAACAACTTGTCCTCATGCAAATGCAAGGACATGCCAGTTTGTTTGAGTTCAAGCTACTTCAAAATATATGTGTATTTTTTTTTTTTTTAGTTCTTTTTCTGAAACCAAGGCTCTTAAAGTTCCTCAGTCTGGAGGAAGAGCGCCAGCTTTTTGGTTTCCAAAGGCTGTGTGGGTTTAAAGCAAACTTTTAACCTTTGTTCTTTGTGGTTGTGTAGACAGCATATACTTGCTATGTTAGTCTCATGGTAATTTAGTGCTGGAAAAGACTTCCTGGGTCACCCAGCTCCTTGCTTTCCCAAGCAGGATCTCATAATCCCTTTTGTGAACTTAGTCCAACCTAAAAATATTTACATCTTTTCTTGCATCTTTTCTTCTCTCCTCCTGTAGATTAAGCCATTACTGAAGATGACAGATCTTGCTGTGCAGTTAGGAACCTTCTTTTCATTCCCAGGCTGAACATTCATGACAGTTTATAGACTCATTTGTGTTTCTGTTCCATTTATTTTCCTTCTGCCTAAGGACTGCTGCTTATTTTCAGTGGTTTACCTCTTCTTCTGCTTTCCATAAAATGGGGTTGTAACCCTCACTGGTGGTTTTGCTATGCTGAGTGACCCAAGTGTTCTCCAGTAACTTCTTGAGTAGCAATTGCTGTTGTTCTTAGGGTGATGCCCCTCACAGAATATTCTCAGTTCTGGCTAAAAGTGTGTGCTGTGCTCTGGAGCTGGTCTGGCTGGAGGGCTTGTCACTGCTGTCACAGCATCACCTCCACGTCCCTGTTTCATGGATGTCTCTATGGTGGCCAGTTCACCTCAGTTACTTCCAATATTTATTGGTGTTCCTCTTGCTGGTGCATCACTGCATTTCAAACCCCTCCTCTGTTTCTTTTACTTGGAGCTTTGTGCCTCTGCTGTTTTGGAACTGCCTCTGTTTCTGTGGGTGCCGAGTTAGTGCTGAGGTCATTCCCAGCAAAATCAGATGTTCCCAGGGCTGATTCTTGAGGCATGTCTTTGGTTTCCAGGCTGGTATTTTCTTATTCAGCATCACCTGGGGCTGTCTGCTGCTAAGACAGCTCCTTTGTCTGTTTTCCCATTTCTCTGCCAATCTGTCTTAACCAGTAAATCTCCTTGTGCTCTCTGAAGTCCATGTGAGTCAGATATAGTAGATTGGTTTAAAAAGATGGGGTTTTTTGAGAACCTCGAGGTTAGTCTGGCATATTGAACTATTCCTTCTTCCCCCTTTTTCTCTGTGTCACATTAATCCTCTTTGCTTGCAAAGCACCTTTATACTGGAGTCAGAATACGAGCCCTGGAGAGGCTGCGATCATTCTCATTCTCCTTCTCCCCTGCAGTGCCCCTCCAATGTGCCACATGTTTATTACCTCCTATTGTTGCCTTTCAAGAGGTTTATAAATCCTGTTTCTTGGCCTGCAGTGCATGAGCCTATCTGGTTTGGATTCTAAAACTGGGATGAGCCAATCCTCACAATTTTTATGAAGCTCTCTAATCCTCCCCCTGCCAATGCTCTTGTTCAGATTAACGCCTGGGCTTTTGCCCTCATCATCACCCTTACCTCCCCTCTTTAAAAATGGTGCAAAGTCAAATTTGGTATTTTGTGTTGTACTCTTGATCTCTGCCCTGCCCTTGCTTGCAGCCCTGTTTCTCTTTTTTCTTACAAACTGAAAAAACCTTTCACTTTTTCTTTGTTGCTAAATATCTCTGCAGTGACTTAATGCTGCCCCAGTTCTCATGTTTATTCCGAGACTTTTTGATCTCTAAGATAGAAGTTTCCAAGTGATGTGACCTGAAACTTGTGTCTGCTTCTGGTATCCTTCACGAAGAAGGATCACATCCAGTTGGAGTTTCTTTGGATCTTGTTTGGGATGTGTTCTTAATAATGAAAGCACCTTTTGACTCCTGGAGAATGCTGCGTGCAGTGAAGTCCTCCACACCCCAGCTGACTTCATGAACCAGTTTCTTTCAGTCTTGAGTTTCAAAAGAACAACCTGGTAACTTGCCTTCAGCTCTACTTTTGCTTATTTTTTTCTTTTGAATGCTGAGTCTGTTACTGATCGTGTGGTCCAAGGTTAATTTCTGTGACCTTTCATGTGTTCTCATTACGTATGCACAGAAATGAAGGCTATAAATAGCATCTCTCTGTGTTGCTTCGTTAACAGAAGAGATTTGTTGCACTGTGATATGACAAGAGGTCTCGCTCCTCTTGCACTTCATAAATCAGAAGAGAAATTAATAAAGGTAAAACATTTCCAGAAGGACAGGTGTCACTTACCTGGGCTGCTCTGGGCAGCTTTCAGCAGAAGCCCTATAAAACCACCAGTTTTTGTCTTACTGTTCTGCTGTGATTTCCTCTCATCCTGTCCCACTACAGCCACTTGTGCCATCCCATCATCTCCGAGGTACACGTTTCTGGAGCAGCTGATAACCTTGAATTCCAAATCTTTCAGTTTATTTTGTTTCCTTCTGCTTTGTCATCTCTGTGTCATGTGTGGCATGGTTGGGAAGCAGGGCTTTGATCTTCCTGAGGCTCAGCGAAGAATTGCTGCTGCATCACTCCCTTCATGGTAAGTGCTTCTGTACAAAAGCCTGGCAAAGCTGTGGCACTTCTTCCTGTACCAAATTTAGAAAGTAGCCAAGGCAACTGTGCTTTACTGAAGGGTGTGTGTGTGTGTGTTTAGTGTAAAATGTGTTCAAAACATAATGGGTGGGAGCCTCAAAGTGGAGTGGTCTGTGTTGGGCTTGGGGAGTGCATTCTGTCACCTGAAACCTCTGTGTGCTGGAGGTGATGGGTTTTGTGTGGTGGCTTTCCTTGCTGTGCTGTGTGCAGCTGTTTTTGGGTGTTGTCTCCCCCAGAGTCAGGTTATCTAAGCACCTGACGCAGGTGAACAAGCTGGGGAGGGATCCAGAGTTGGGAGTTTGATTCTTATGTTGCATTTAGCTCCTCTACTCTTCTGGGCCAGCTCTGCCCCACGTTTTTGGCATTCTTCCACTTCCCCCAGGCTGGCCACTGGAGCAGAGAGCTCTCCTTCAGCAGCCACATGCCTTCTGTTTGCCTTCAAATCCCACTCTAATCCTCACTGGCTCTCCCTTTTCTGCAAGAGGCATTTTGGAGGTGTTGGGAGGTGGGTCAGGAGCAGTTGCCGCTCTGAGGGGAGTGGGTTTTCAGGAAATCAGATGCTTCCACATCTGCCAGAGTTGAACCCACCCCTGCTCTGGAGCATGGTGCTTCCTGGCCCTCCTTTCTCCAGGCTTGGACCCTTGCCATGCTCCAGAGCAGACTCCATGAGTAGCAGAGCGCCTTCCATCCCGGGACTTTCCCGCCCCGGCAGAATCTGTGGAATGCCTTTGAAGCAGCTCTCTGTCTGCTTTGCCTTGCCCTGGCAGTGCAAAGGGGATGGAAATGGTACTGGAGATGGAGCCCAAAGGACCCACCAAGCCCATCCAGAAATAACAAGTGGTTGACCGTGGTTAACTCCCACTCAGTGCTCAGTCCTTGCTAATTGTCAGTGTCCTTTATGGAGGAGGAAAGCTCTATGGATGGAGAACTGGGATGCCAGGGAAGAGAAATGCTTTGCCAGAGGTGTGGAATTTTTATTGTTGTTGATTTTTTTTTTTTTTTGGCCCTTGCCTTGTGTTAGAATGTCCTGAGGGGTTTCTCAGAGTTGTAGTTGGCACTGGGTGTGCAGTCAGCAATGCAAGGAGCTTTTGTCGACTGGAGTTGGTGTTTACAAGGAGAAATCCATAGGAAACTTGGGGGTTTTGATGGAAATTTTTTCCCTAATAAAACCTTCCGGTGCTTTGCGCAAAAAACTTGCAGTGTGAATATGCTGCTTGTGAAGATTATGCTTTTTTGTTGTTGCTGTTCTTGCTGGCCAGATGAAATCTTTTGGCTGCAAAGGGCATCAGCAGAGTCCCTGACCTGGGAGCTGTGAGGGGAGTTAAGGCTCTCTGTGGACCTTACAAAGGAATTGTGAAAACAGAGTCTTTTCTAACAGTTTTTCCTCCAACTCTGGAGTTTCCACTAAAGCAAATATATTCTTGTTTTAGGCTGCTGTGATTTAGAACATGCATAGATAGAAAAGGATGCTGGAAGATTTTGGCCAGCTTGGCAAGTGGAGTCATGGAATGATTTGGGCTGGAAAAGACCTCAGAGCCCATCTCATTCTAACCCATTGCCATGGGCAGGGACACCTCCCATTAGACCAGACTCCTCTGAGCCCCATCCAGCCTGGTTTTGGACACTTTCAGGGATGGGGAGTCCACCAGTGGGTTATGGGTCTTCCCTTGGGTGGGGAGAGGAGGGAGGTGTGAGTGTCTGAGCTCATATAAAGGAGTATATTTCTGTATCAACAATGTGTAGTAACTAACTTGATAAAACTACAGTGGAAACAAGCTGTAGTTACGACTTATAAAAACAGCAGTGTCATTCCAGCAGCGTAAGTATCCTGTTTTTCAGACACGGCTGATTAGAAATATTAAAACTGGCCCCTTTATTTCATCAGCTTAAGGATGGAATATCAGTATAAAGGCAGCACTGCTCGTTGTTTCAGTGCTGATCATTCCTGGCAGAATTCTCTCCTATCAGCCATTTAAAACCGCACATTTGGGATTGAAAACCTTTTATGTTTGTTCCTGTGGACTTCTGAAGAGTTGTCGTTTCTAAAGATAAAATTAGAGAGCTCGATAACTTAAAGGGTGGAGGAAAGCAAACAGAATTATTCTGGAATGAAGTGTCATAGGGAATATGTGACTTCACCTTTTAACAACTATTTTTGGTGGTTTTAAATATTTAAAAGCTTACCTGCAGCTGCCACAGCTCTTTGCTTGCCAGCACTGAGAAACAGGGGAGTCTGTGGGTGGGGACTAGGCTCTGGTTCATCTTCAAAGCAATTTCTGCTGGGAAGCCTTGTTCTAATTCTAGGAGCTAGAGATGAAATGTGCTGCTGACGTGCAGGGAAGAAACAGTGCTTGCCTAAAAGTTTGTTTTCAATGTCCACAGCAAAAGGCGTGTGAGGTGGGGGCTCGTTTTTTCCAAGTGATACTTTCAGGTAAGGCCCATTGCTAAGATGACTTTTAAAATGAAAGTTCTCTTCCCTGCTGCTGGAAAACTCTGAGGCAGGTGGCAGCTGGTCTCGTGGAGTTTGCAGTGCTCTTTATAGCTGTCTGAAGTTATTAGATGAAGGTTTTCTTTAAATCCGGATCCATTAAAACATGTGCAATGAACTGAATGCTGAATTCAAATGAGGCAATTATTCTGGCAGTAAAACTTCTGACTAAGGCATAATTTTGTTATGTAAATTATAACTTTTCAACCTTAAATGGTATTGTTGGCTGAGCCAGGGACTAACTCAAACATAGGAGGAAATGTAACCTTAAACAAGGAATCTGTAATAGGTGAGGTAGAACTTTACCCTTTGTCTTTCTCCATAGACCAGAAATAGCTGGGAGCAGCTGTACCAACTCTGCTGGCTGAACATGTCCCCTGAGCCTGTTGGGGTAACCAGTTTAGTTCTGTTTTTATTCATGTAATACCTGGTCTCACCTTCATTTGCAGCTTCTCTTAATGAAGGGTGTCGAGCTGATTGTCCTGCTGGATTCCTGAAAACTGCTTGACGAAAGCCTTCTAAAAACAAGCTCAGCTCATCTTTCAAACACCTTGGCATGAGAACTCATGAATGAAATTTGATCTTCTGCTCCTGGCTCAGGAGATTTCAGCATGCAAAGTCGTGTTTTAATTGTATTCACCTCTTCTCCCTAGGGTACAGTGGTGAGCAGCCACCGGAGCTTTTCTCTCTAGTCTGGGAAACGTCCTTCTGGAAGGGAAGGCTGCAGGCACTGTTCTCTGCAGCAGTTTGCTGCAGTGCTTCACCTGCTGCTCTTCTGGGCTGGGCTTTGGCCAGGGCACATCAGTGGCCTGACCCTGCTTTGCTGTAAAGTACAACCACAGTGAGGCAGATCCTGTGAAAAATGAGGCCAAAGCAAACTCCAGCAGTCCTGATTTCCCATTTTTCTCTTCATGCATCTATTTCAACGCCTTGAAGTTCTATTTTTATGAGATTATTTTAGTTTTTAGCATCCGACTGAGGAGGCAAACAAAGTAGCTCAGTTGCATTTTGCAGAGGAGACTAAATTAGGAGGTGACCCAATTCCAATGAGCTGGAATTGGCATGGGGAGAGAATTAACCCAGGGACTGGGTAGGTGTGTCTGCAGCACTGAGATCTCTTACCCCCACAGTCTCTAGGTGAGATGCAGGTGGTTTTGGCACTGTCTGGTTGCAAGAGCCAGGTGATGGTCTCCCTAAAAAATCCTGAGGGAAGGAATAGAACATCTGCCTTTCCAGCGGCTGCTTCCTGGCCTTCAAAGCACTGCTTGGTCCAGAGGGGTGTAGAAAGGTGAATTAAGCCCTTCCTCTTGATGCATCTCCCCAAAATCTCTGTGCCTGCCCTCCCTTCTTGTCATTAGGGCCAGGAGGAACCAAACCTCCAGGGAAAGCAGTGGTAAATAAATCATCTCTGAACATCTACAAAATACCGCTTCATCTTTCCTTCCAACTCCATCGCTGTCTCATATATTGTTGTAAGGATTCCCTGCACTACAACAGTTAAGCAGCACAGCTGCTCCTAGTCCTGGAGGCTTCCTCTGCTTGGGCAGCATCAGTCATAAATTTGTTCGCTTTATAGACCAATAAATTGAGGTTTTTAGTTAAAAGCTGGTTTTAGGCTAGAAATGCACAAAGTTGCCATACTTAAACAACTCTCTTGGTGCTGGCTCTCAAGGGAAACATGTTCAGTGCCTGAATGTGTCTGTGTCAGCTTATAATGAACGTGGCATTGAACCTGCTGCTCTTCAACTCTCGAGCACAGATCATCCCCAAAGAGGAGGCCTTTGAGTGCAACAACTCAAAGATTACCATGGAAACATAATCTGTAGTTAGTTCTGTAATGTGCTTATGTGATACTCTTGGGAGAAGAGCCTGGAGTCTCCTGGTGGTTGCATCCTGCGTGGCAGTGCCCCAAGCTTTGGGTGGAAGATGGCTGTGGAGGTGTGACAGAGCAGAGGAGCCTGGGGCTGCTGCTGCAGTGTCAGCAGCATCCAAGGGGTCCTCTGGAATTCCTGACCGTAAAACCCCGTCCTTGAGAGTGGGTGTCCTCAGCTGCATGCTACGCTGCTCTCACTTTTGGGGGAGGCATCTGGTGTATAACATAAGGACCCTTATGGGAAAGTCACCAAATTTGCCATCATCAACAGGCTAAAGGAAAGGTTTCGTTGCCCAGAGAAGCTGTGGCTGCTCCATCTCTGGAAGTGTCCGAGGATGGGTTGGATGGGACTTGGAGCAACCTGGGATAGTGGAAGATGTCCCTGCCTGTGGAAGGAAGTGGAACAAAATGAGCTTTAAAGTCCCTTCCAGCCCAAACCACTCTGTGATTTTGGGTGATACTAGGAGATTAGATATCCCCTGGGCTCTCTGATTATTAGAATTACTCTTGCTTACTTCCCTTTTGAGCTTTAACCACACTTTATCTGCTGAAAGTAGTGTATGTGGTAGCTGATGTCCGGATAAACCCTGTGACCTATGTGTGCCTTGCAACTGGATTGAGGAAGGAGCAGGCAGAAGGATGGCTCTAGCTCAAGAATGAACCACTAGCTATGTTTTCACAACTGATACAACTTAAGCTTTAGATTTCTCCTTGCAACTGCCTGGAAACTTATTTCTCTAATGGGAAGTTCTCTCCTACTGCAGGAAGTTCTCCAAGGGTGGATATTGCAGCCTTGGTGGCTCTTTTCCTTTCTCATGTGGTTCCTCTTGAGGTGTGGGCTGCTGCCTGCTCTGGGCCACCTTCTCTAATTCCACACAGGCATATTTTGCAACTGTAACTTCTTCCCTCTGTTTTTCCAGGGTTTCTGGTATGCACTTAAAGCCATATCTCAAGTTACAGAAGAAAGAGCGATCCCCAGAAATAAGCCAGGATACCCTGCGAGGCCACCAGGGACCAGCACAAGGAGAAAAATACACCAACTGCACCAAACTGAGCGTTTTCCCAAAACCTCCCCTCGTGACTCCATCTCAAAAGCTTCTGGGGATTATTTATCCAAATACTATGTGCAATATGAACGGGAAAGGCCCAGCGGATGGTCCGAGTGCAAGGGAGAAGAAGAACACCCTGTCTGCGACGATCCACCAGGGAGAAGAAGGGGAAGGGCCGCTGGATGTCTGGGCTGTGGTGAAACCTGGCAACACCAAGGAGAAAATCGCCTTCTTCGCAGCCCAGCAATGCAGCAGCAACACCCGCACGGGCTCCATGAAAATCAAGAGCACGTGGGACATCGACGGGAGAACGGCCAAACGCAGGAAAAAATCGGTGGATCTTAAAAAAGCCAAAATTCAACTGGAAAGAATGAGGGAGGCGAACGTCAGGTGCTCCCAGCCGGAGCCTTTTGCCTGCGGCATCGAGCACTGCTCGGTGCACTTCGGAAGTGACAGCGGAGAGGTCGCCTTCCCGGGCCGCTCGCTGTCGGTCATCGAGATGGTGGCGTTCCTGGAGCAGCGGGCGAGCGCCCTGCTGGTAGACTGTGCCAAGACCTGCACGGCCGCTTCTGCCACCAGGCTGAGCGCCCAGCCCAAGGCCGCCCTGCCCGGCTCCGACCCCTTCTCCTTGGCTGGGGCGTGCGAGGCGGAGCGGGGCCCCGGTGAGCCCCAGGGCGAGCCCGTGCGCGTGCTGGACATGGTGGCCAAGCTGGAGTCCGAGTGCCTGAGGCGGCGGAGCGAGAGGGAGGCCGGGAGCCTCTCCCGGAACAACAGCTTCCGCAGGAACGTCGGCAGGGTGCTCCTGGCCAGCGGCACCCAGCCCGAGGGAGAGGTGGGGAAGGGGGTCCCGGCTCAGGGGGATGGCCTGGGGGAGGCAGGGGCTGCGGAGGCCGGATACGGAGGTCGCTGTGGCCCTCTGGGTGACACCGAGCTGTGGGATGGCGCTGCCTCTGCCCAGCAGCCGTTTCCTTCGGGGCTGGATACCCGGGTGGGGAATGTGAATTCGGGACTTGCCCAGGCGGTGTTGGCAATGACAGCTGGCAGGAATGACACTGAAACACAGACTGAGCCTCCCAGGGCTCTGCTGTCCCCATGTCCAGCTGCTGCCAGGCTGCCACCAGATCCCTTGCAGAGCAAGAATGCGACTGTTGATTGTATGTCGAAAGAGCCTGTAATTTTCCCAAAGCATCCTGCTAGGAAGGAGCCCTTATGCATCAGTATATCAGTCACCAAGACAGAGAAAGGGTGCAGGAAGGAGAAGCTCTCCAGCTCCAGTTCTGGTGAGGATTCGCTCCCAGGGAGGCTGTTTTTCCTCCAGGGCGAGCAGCCTGCTGCTCACGAGCAACAGCCACGGCGGGAGAGTACCCAGGAGAAGCCAGGGAAAGTAGCCCAAAATGAGGATGAGGATGCTCTGGCATCTGGTAGATCATGTGTCAGAAGCAGTGTCCCTACAGAGCCATCAGTCCCTTCTGTCCTTCCCACAGAAGGGGCTTTGCAAGTACTTGATGCTTCCTGCCTAAAGAGGCAGGTTTCGCATGACTTTCTGGAGACCAGGTTTAAAATCCAGCAGCTTTTGGAGCCTCAGCAGTACATGGCCTTCTTGCCTCACCACATCATCGTGAAGATCTTTGGATTGCTTCCCACCAGGAGCCTCGTTGCCCTAAAATGCACTTGCTATTACTTCAAATTCATCATCGAGTACTACAACATCAGGCCGGCGGACTCGCGCTGGGTCCGCGACCCTCGCTACCGGGAAGACCCTTGCAAGCAGTGCAAGAAGAAATACGTCAAGGGGGACGTGTCCCTGTGCCGGTGGCACCCCAAGCCCTACTGCCAGGCTCTGCCCTATGGGCCTGGCTACTGGATGTGCTGCCACCGCTCCCAGAAGGGCATCCCGGGCTGCAAGCTGGGTCTCCACGACAATCACTGGGTCCCTGCCTGCCACAGCTTTAACCGCGCGATCCATAAGAAAACCCGAGGAGCGGGAGCAGAGGTGGAAGAGGAATATTAGTGCACAAACACTTTCCTGCGCGATTGTTTGGGGGAGGAGGAGGAGGAGATTCTCATGCCTTGTGCTGTTTACAGTGTATATAATTGTCGTGATGATTTTTTTTTTTCCCCCCCCACAGGGCTATGAAACTGCACATATTCAAACACAAGAGCCTTTACCTTTTAGATTAAAAGAGAGCTTTTAGTCCATCTCTGTAAATAACACTATAAAAACTAATTGTACATACAGAGTCTACAGCTGGCTGAACAAGGTAACCCCTACAATGCAGCTATCCCAGTGTTGCAGCTATAGGTGTGTGTGTTTTTAAGTGTCTTGTTTCAAAATCTGTATATCCTGTATAATATATGAATGTTTCTGAGAAGAAACTCTAAATAGGTAAAGGTCAATGTGTTTAAAGAAGCTGCAGACAACTTAACTGGACAACCTGAAACTTAGACTATAGAACAGATCCATTATAGTAGTGTGGCAGTGGATTAAAAAAAAAAAAAAAGAGAAATATTATTGTATAGTCAGAATATAAAAGAAGTTCTTGTCTACCTTACCCATGTTGTCTGGTTGGGTTTTTTTTTTACATAAATAAAATGTGCATTCTAGATTTGCCTTACCAGACTTTCTCTTGTAAGACTTTTGCCCCAGAATAAAAATGCAGAAACTTGGTGCTGTGCTGTAGTTCAGACGTGCAGTGTGCTTTCTCTAGCAAACCTGTCCTCCTACTAACAGTGAAACAAAAAAAACCCAAATCTGAAGTACTTGGAGAACTACCTTCTGTAACATTCACAGATTCCAGCTTTTCCTTTCCTTCCTGCCAGCCCTGCGTGGAGCAGAGGCTCCTTTCATCGGGAATTCTGGTGCTAGGTGTGTAAAGCTTGCAAAAACAGGCCCTTGCTGGTCATCCTGCTTCGTGGCTCGTGTGCACCTGCCCTGTTCCCTGGCTGCTGGAGGATGGAGTGTGGGTCCAGCAGGATGAGCGTGGAGCTGCCTTGGCTCTGTGATGTGCTGGAAGCTTTCCTATCTCCTCTGCATGGAATTTTTCCCTTGCAAGAAGGATCCTTGCAGTGCTTTGCCCTGCTCTGCTGCAGCCGCTGGCCTCTCAGTGCTGTGAGTTGGTGCTTCCCAGGGGCAGCCTGGAGGTTTGTGCCGCCCTCACAATGGGAGTGAGACTTTCCCTGCATCCATTCCTGTCCTGCCCTGCTGTGAGCCAGACCTCAGCCTCCCATTACACCCCTCTGAGGGTGGATGGTTTGGAAGTCTGGGAGCGGACCCTGGCCAGTCCAGCAGCCATGTCCAGCTTGGTCAGGGGAGCAGCAGCCGTGTTCCAGGGAGAAAGGGAGCGTGGCAGCTGTGCCTTTGCCCTGGCCATGTCTCTTCTCTCCCCCCCTTGGTGCTGTTGCTGTTTCTCTGCCCCTTCTCAGGGCACCGATGGACCCCTGGCTCTCACCATTCCTGCTGGAGCAGCCACAATCTCTGACCTGGTGCAAGAAGAGCCGGTGCCACCTTCCCATGGGGCTCACCTTGGGCCTTCCTCTGCCCTGCCAACCCCAGGGAGCAGCTGGAAAAGGCAGGGATGGGGTGACCTGCACCTGGCTCACCCTGTTCTGTATTCTTTGGTTCTGGAGCAGAAAGGTGTGGAGAACTGCTGGCTGTGGGGTCCAGGCTGAGCCGCCCACCTCCACCTGCCCTGGGATCATGGGCAGGGACTCTCCTGGTTTCGGAGCGTGAGGAGGACAAAAGAGGGTTTGAAGGTGGATGCTTTTGTTCTTTAACAGAGAAGGAAAATCGAGGCCTGGCAGCCTGAAGTGTGGGTTTGGTGAACTCAGGCTTTGCAGGGAGGTTTAAAGGATGTGCTGGTTTTATTTTTCGCCTTCACCTGCTCCTGCCACCCCCCGGGTGTCAGCAACCCCTCCCAGAGCTGCTCAGCCTCCCTGCACTGCAGACATGATGACAACCAGGAGGAATGAAATTAGGAATCTAAAAGAAGGGTGTGGCTGCCTTGTAATCGGCTGGGAAGAGGGAGAGAGAAAGCAGGATCCCTCCTTAATCCCCGACTTCATCCTCTAATGGGGCACAGGCTTCACCCAAACTTCCATCTGCTCCCTCGGCTGCGCCTGGACCAGCAGCAAAACAACTTTCCAGGCTGTTGTTTTGCCCAAGCCTTCAGCATCAAAGCCTTCAGCTTCATTTTGGTTAGGGGCAAAGGGAAAGAAGCTGCTTTCCTGCCCCCCCCATCCAAGACTCTGGAAAACTTGAGGCTGACAGCAGCAAGGAAAGTCCCTGCGAGGTTGGAGTGGAGCAGCAGAGGAAAATATTTTGTAATTAGATAAGGGGCCAGTGAGGTCATTTTACTTGGAACAGGGTGTGAGATTTTGGTCACCTTTGTTATACAAGGGGGAAAACTAGGATAAAATAATATCATGAGGCTATTTTGTTCTTAGAGCAGGGAAATCCAGAGGACAACTTGCTATTTACCCTACCCCATCTGTGCCCTCCCCCCAGGCTGGCTGGGGAGCGTGGGCTGGTTTATACATCATTTATTACGTTGTCTGCCAGAACTGTCCCTCCTGCACAGCATTGCTGTTAAAAATTGTTTCACAGAGTAAGCTTTTGCGTCCAGAAGTGGGTTGGTTCAGAGTTGTTGCCATGCTGAGCTGCCTGCAGGCTTTTTTTTCATGTAATGTTGTAAAATGCAGATTTCTGTTTCCTTAAGGAATGGTTCAGGGAGAAGCCAAGGTCTGATGAATGTTGTTTTTTTTTTTCCTAAGAAGCAATTAAAAAAAAAATAAAAAAATCCAGTGTTAGATTTACAAAGTTCAGTGTTTAGAACTGAGGACGAAGGACTGCACCATGTGCTTGACTTCCCTGCCTGGGAGCATTTGGAGTGTCTGGACTGAATTTCCAGATAGGCCTGCAAAGAAGTTGTAATAACATTTCCATTGTCCATAAGCTTCCCGTTTTCATCAAGCTCTGGGGCTCTCCTGGCATGGACACCACTGAGAAAGCTGCCTGTGGCTGAGGCTTGTGGTTGGGCTCTTGCTCCATCCTGGCTGTTTCTGCAGCAGCTTTTCCCTTTGCTGAGCCCTGTTCCCTGTGGAAAAAATCCTGGGATGCTGCAGCAGAGCTCAGTTCCTTGTGTTGGACCCAGTCCCCTCCTGCAGTGTCCATTCCAGCCTCTGGAACTCTTGGTAAGGCCATGGAGCTGCTCCAAGGGCTGGAGCCCCTCTGCTCTGGAGCCAGGCTGGCAGAGCTGGGGGTGTTCACCTGGAGAAGGCTCCAGGGAGAGCTCAGAGCCCCTTGCAGGGCCTAAAGAGGCTCCAGGAGAGCTGGAGAGGGACTGGGGACAAGGGCCTGGCATGACAGGACAAGGGGGAGTAGCTTCCCACTGCCAGAGGTCAAGGATGGATGGAATATTGGGGAAGGAATTGTTCCCTGTGAGGGAGGTGAGGGCCTGGCACAGGGTGTCCAGAGAAGCTGTGGCTGCCCCTGGATCCCTGGAAGCGTCCAAGGCCAGGCTGGACGGGGCTTGGAGCACCCTGGGACAGTGGAAGGTGTCCCTGCCCATGGCAGGGGGTGGAATGAGGTGATCTTTAGGGTCCCTTCCAGCCCAAACCATTCTAGGATTTCATACCGGCACAAAACTGCACTGACAGATCCAACCTTTGCCTTGACTCCCACTTCTTGCATGGTGGAAGTGGTGCTGAAGCCTCACTCAGGGCTGTTTCTCCTTCCCACCTGCCTTTGGCTGGTCCAGGCAGTCCCAGTGCAGGGACAGGACTCAGGCCATTACCAGGCTGCTCTCCTGCCACAAACCAGAGTGGCAGAGGGCAAAAGCTCCTGCTGCTGGTCCTGCTTAAGCAGAAGTGGTGTGAGCATTCTGTCTGCATGAGCTGAGCTCAGCCCCAGACTTTGCCCGTGGCCATGACCTGACTGTGCTGTGACCAAGGCCACCAACTGCCCCAGCTCTGTGAGCAGGAGCCCCAGCTGGCTGCTGCTCCCACTCCTGAGTGTCCAGCAGCCAGGAACCCCAGGGCCACCAGCCCTCCCCATCAGATATGTCACCAAAAAGGGAGTGGGAGGGGTTGTTTCTCCTCCATCATCCAGGAGCCTGTGAACCATGGGCTGCCCCACCACCAGGGCTGGGGGGCAGAATCTGCTTGGCCCTTTCCCATCCCTGTTGCTCTGACACCGCTTCACTATGGTAACTCCAAACTTCAAGAGACGCCTTCTTGCATCCTGAAATGACCTTGTAAGGAGGAGCCCTTTGCATGCAGAAGGAAGCCACCACCTGCAGAAACATCACCCAATGCAGGAGCAGCCCCGAGCCAGACTCACCTGGGAGGTTTATCCGTTTACATGTACATAGAGGGATTGTGTGTGTGTGTCTGTTGTGCAGGACTCCACCCCCTGCTCCCATGGAGATGCAGTTATTTTATGTAAGAGTATTTTTTTAGAATGGGTATTGCTTATTCCACCGCTGTACGACTGATTGCACTGTAACAGGTCTGGTCCCTGTGATGCTTTGAAGGCTGGAAATTCTTGTGTACTTTGCCCAGCACGGTGAAAAACCACACAGAAGTAACAGTCATAAATATACAACTTTGAAAAAATTACTGTTAAAGATTTATTGCAATAATACAATAAAATTTAGAAGAAGAAAAAAAAAAAAACCAAAAAACCAAACCATTTGTGTTTAGTTACATCTTAAGTCTGGAAGTTGCAAGAGAGGGGCCACGAGTTTCTGGAGGTGACAAAGCCACCCCTGGGTGTCCCACCCGAGACCCTGCACAGGCACCTGATTTTCAGCACAGGGCTGGGCCCCTGAAATCAGGCTCTTTCTTGGCAGCCCAAATTGGCCACCCCAGGTGACTGGTCCTGACCAGAAGTACCAGCCTGAACTGAAATTCCCGTGTTCATGCTATGCAAAATGTTTTGTAAACTCTCAGCTGGCTGCCTTCAAATATCTATAATTACAGATATTCCTGCCCTCCCTCCCCCACCCCCCAAACAACCTGGAAAACGAATCCTGGTGATTGCACTCAAGGTTTGGACACACACAATTCTTCCTCAGCTACACATGTGCAAAACACTTTTAAAAAAACCACCACAACCTTGTGTTCTGTTACAAAAAAACCGTTCCATGAAAAGCCCCACCCTGACACATGTGAACACCCTCACGGTGCCCTTGTGCACTCTCAGAGTATGACAGGGTTGCAAATAAATTATTGTGGAAAACATGGATAGGAAGTATATGGCTTCTAGAAAAGTTATTGTGTTGGATTTTCTTTCCCTAAGTTCAGTGACAGTGCATGAAGCTGAGTCATGGCCTGACCTTCAGGGCTCAAAACACAAAGGCAGCAATGAAAAAAGAGACTGAAATGCCTATTAAGAAAACAACAAAAAAAAGGTATTTAGATGGTGGGGTCCAGTGCAAAATACACGGGGAAGCAGAAAGGGCTGGGCTGTGAGCCCAGTTTCCAATACTGGCGTGTGCTGGTTGCTCAGAGCTGTGAATGATAAAGTGCTGTGAGCCAACAGAGCCCAAACCCTCAGGCTGGGCATGGCCGCGGCGTTGGGGGCACCGGCCCCCATGGGGCTGCAGCAGTCCAGGGGCCTGGGCTGTTCTCCTTAAACAAACCCAACTCTTAGAGCAGAAGAGCAGCAGGAGCGAGGGTGGTGGTGTCTGACAACATGCGCGGTGCTCGCGCGGAGTTAAGGGTCTTTGGTTTAAAAAAAAAAAAAAAAAAAAAAAAAGAGATAAAAAGAAAAATTAAAAGAAACTACTGACAACAGCTGCCCAAGCTCAGGGGTAAAGAGAAGCAGCTGCCATGGAGGGGTGGGTGACAGTGCTCAGCAGGGGCCCCTGGCATGGGGCACAGGGGTGTCACTGCCACACCTGACTTCCCAGCCCTCCTGGGTGGAGACAGAGGCAGCGCTGGCTGGACTGGAGAGGAACAGAGCAAACCACAAAACACCCTGTGAGGTGGCTGGGGAAGCCAGCCCTGGAGCTGGGATCAAGGCAGGGACGTGGCCTCTGTGTCACTCACCACAGCCTTGCTGTGTCCCCACAAGCTGCAGGGCGGTGGCAGAAATCCTCCTTCGAGGAGGAGGGCAGGAGGCTCTGACCTTGGCTGACCCTGTGGGGGAACTGTCCCAGCTCTAAATGTAAACGATGGAAGCTCTGCTGAGCAAACCACCCGTGAGGGCCCCATCCTGCAAGGCAGAGGGAGAGGAGGAGACCTTGCTCACCAAGTCACCTGTCAGCACCCACCTCCTGAGCTTCCATGAGGAACCTGAGCCAGCTGCACCAGGGAAACCAAACCAATTTCTTGGCAGTGAGTAAACAACAAACCCCACCACGAACATAAAATAAAATAGGGTTAAAAACACATGTGTGGAGAGCACGTGACTTCACCAAACTGGCTTGAAATGAGGTTTTTCTAATGCTAAAAAGTGGCAACATGGTGTGGTAATTGATGGGCATTATTGCAACAATGCAATTCTGTATCAGCATCAAGTGTGGGTCTAGCAAGAGAACGTCCAGTGTTTCTTTGGTGTATGGTAGTAAGAGTACAGAGCCTGTGTGCCTCAGCACAACACAAAACTTCTACACCTACCAGTGGAAACAGCATGAAACAAGCCAGTTTTTTATGACAAAACTGGGTAAAGATCCACAACCAAATCTAAAACAAGAGCAATTTGCTTTGTGAATTCCCTGTCCATGCTGATTGTATTAAAAATATGGCAACAGAGATTAGAAAACATGTTAAAAATGCATAATTTTCATGTCCTGAATGAAAAAAATTTAGAAATACGCATTTTTGCATTATGCAAGACAGATTTAAAACACACACACACACAAAGGAAAACCCTGTAAGGAGTTAAGAAAGTGGGAACTGCATTTGCACCACTGTCCAGACCGCGCCCTGAGCAGCCTTCCCTGCGCCCATCCTGATCCAAACACTCCAAAATCTGTTTCTTCTTCAGAAAGTAGAGCTGGAGGTTGCTGGGTCCTTTTACACTCCTCGATGCAGACAGAACCAAGACACAAAGTGCCCTCATGGAATCCATCGAGAGCATGGAGCTAATTTACAAAACGGGGCCGTCACGGTCATCTTGTGTAAATAAAAAGGTTTTCTCCGGTTTACAAAACGAAAGTCTGACCTTTCCTTTGTTCCAGGCACTACTTAACTGAATAGGTAAAGGTTGACTACAGCACAGTCGGGGAGGGGTCCCTGGCACAGCTCCCGTGTGCCCGCTAGCGGTGCCCGGTGTAGGCCTTGAGCCATGAGGTGACCGAGGCGGCGGCGGACGAGATCATCCCGCCCGCGCTGCTGCTGGCGATGGGCTGGGACACCTGGGTGCTCTGGCTCTGCAGCATCTCCACCTGCTGCGAGGGGATGTCGCAGAACCTGGGGCTGGGCAGGTTCTCCCAGTCCGTGCCCAGGTCCGTCTCCTCGTCGCTCACGTGCTCGTCGCCGCTCTCGTCCGTCTCGCCCGCCGCGCTGGGGTCCACAAACTCCATGGAGTCTTCCAGGTCAGCACTGATTTCGAAGGGGCCAGACCTGGGGGTGAGGACACAATGCTGACCCCTCTGTCCTCTCTGCTGGGGTGAGCCCTGGGTGCCCCACAGCAGAGATCAAATGCCCCTGTCTCTATCAGCTGGCAGAGAAACTGCAGAGGGAACTTTTTGTCACCACGGTCATAACGCAAACACTTGGCCAAGGAAGGGACAGGGTTCCAGCCCATGGAGCAGGAACAGTGCAAGAGCAGTTCTGCTCTGGCAGGGGTAAGGAAACACACACACAACAGAGAAAGGTACTGGTGATAACTCAGGACTCCACTGGTGGGAATCTCGGCTTGATGTGGAACGGCTTTAATTTCCAACACCAGCCCTGGCCAGGCTGAGACAGCTCAGCTCTGCTGGGGTGTAGCTATAACTCACAGGTCTGGCACAGCTCACCAGTGGAGACTTCCCACTCTGCCCTGAGCAACACCTCAACCTCTTTCTCACTCTGAGATTGGCCAGACACTGGAACAGGCTGCCCAGAGAGGCTGTGTGGTCTCTCCTGGAGACACTCCAAACCCCACCACACAGTATCACAGAATGGGTCAGGTTGGAAGTCACCACAGTGGCTCATCTGGTCCCACTTCCCTGCTCCAGCAGGATCAGCACAGAGCACAGGGCACAGGATTGTGTCCATATGGCTCTGGAATATCCCCAGTGAGGGAGATGCCACATTCCTCTCTGGTCAATCTGTTCCAATGCTCAGTCACTACACAGGGAAGTTCTTCCTCACATTCAGGTGGAACTCCTGGGCATCAGTTCCTGCCCGTTCCTCTGGTGCCTTTGCTGGGCCCCGTGGAGCAGAGCCTGGTCCATCTCTGAGACCTCCCTGCAGACAGGGCTGAGAGCCCCTCTCAGCTGGACAGCCCCAGCTCCCTCAGCCTTTCCTGGGCAGGGAGATGCTCCAGTCCTGAGCACTGGCTCTGCTCTGAGCAGGGCATGGGCTGCACCTCCAGGGTCCTGCCCAAACCCACCTGGGCTGTGACTCAAGAGTTCCCTGCTGCCACTGCCTGGTGGGAGAAGCTATTGCATCCTGCCCCATCCCACTGCTCTGGGCTGCCTGTATTCCACGGAAAAAGGTGGATTCCCCACAGCAAGCAGCATCCCTGACTGAGTTCACTCCAAGCCACAGAACTGCCCAGTGAACATGAGCAAGAATTTAATGGAATCATGGAATCATTTAGATTGGAAAAGACACCCAAGATCACCGTGTCCAACCACTAAACACAGTCACCATTTAGCACAAGCAAGAGTTTCTCCAGCCTTAGTGGGAGAAGGAGCCTAAAGCATTGATTTATCATGGAAAATATTAATGCAGATGATTAAAGTTTGGTAAAATTATAAGCATATGAAAACAGCAGCATATAAAGGAGATTGTCAGGCAACTACACGCTTAGGTCTCTAAAGGAAAATAAAGAGAGCTGGTTGCTGCAAACTTTGCAGCCAGCTGAGAAATTAAAGGGAAACACTCCTCTTTCATAATCTGGAAAGGAATGGGAGCGCTGCCTCCTGGCAAAGCCTTTTGCTTAACAAGGCAGCACAAGAAGGGAGTCATCAGGGCTGAGGCCAGAAGGGACCATGAGATCATCCCAAGTGACCTCCTCTCTAACAAAGGCCACTACGTCCCACCCGTTCTCCCTGTCCTGAGCCCAGCAACTCCTGCCTGATGACAGCATCCATTCCAGAAACTCATCCAGCCCAAAAGGATGACAGAAGGAAACAGAATCCCCACCTTCATTCCTGTGGGTAATTAATGTCTCCGTAAAGTGCATGTGCCTCATCATTTCAACCAGCTCAGACTCTTTGCTCCCAGTGGTGTCTGTAAAGCCATTCAGCAGTCTGTGGGTATTTTATCCAACTCCCCTGTAACCCTTTCTTTTACTGTCTGGACCCAGATGATGGATCTGGAGCTCTGTGACACCTGCACAGGTGCCCACTGTGACCCCTGGACCTTTTAGAGCAGCTGCTTTTCTTTGAGGACACAGCTCCTCATCCTCTGCATATTTCCAGGACTGTCCTTGTTTTTAGGCAAACAGCAGCGAGCACAGATTTTTGTCCAAAATATTTTCCAAAGATGTGGTTCCCCATGTCTCTGGGCTGAATCAGTAGGGATATATCCAGAGAACACAAGGTAAGTGGGAACAGGCAGTTCCTCTTAGTGGCACTGCAGGTTTTTGAATGCAACCAGATCCGTACACGAGAACAAAGCAGAAGAGTAGATTTTGGAACATTGCTGTGTTTAAGGCAGGGAATAAAGCACCAGGCACATCAAACAAATATTTGCAGACTGTCTTGGGCACAAGTGACTTGTGTCTGGATTATCCCAATGGGGAAATCAGTATTGTTTGCTTTCTTATATTTAACTTGTGAAAAAAGAAATAAATTATTAAACCTGGTGCATGCAGGCCAGAGCTGACGTTCTTTTCATTGTGTTCTAAGCTAAGAGAGGAGTTGTCTTTAATCTTAATTTACATATAAATGAATATTACTCGAAGGGTTAACTTTGGTGTAGGCAGTGCAGTGACTGGAAGTATTTTGAGAAAGGTTTGCCTGGGATTCTTCTCAGGGTTTGTATTACTGGATGCTCTCAGGTATTTGCATGTTGGCAAGGCATGGGCAGGGTCACACTTGGAGCATGGCAAGGCTACCTGGCATTTGTGCTGCTGTTCCCTGGAGGGAAGGAGTTCCTGCTCCTGGGTGTAGGGGAAATAAGTCCATCATCAGCTGCAAAGCCTCCAGCTGAGCCTGCCATAGGCAGAAGCACAGCAAACACACATCTGTGAAATTTAATTTCCTACTCAGGAGCCTCTTTTTCTGTCCTGTTTTGCCTCCTCCTGGAACTACCTCGATTTCTGTGCTGAGGACTGATCTTTAGGCACAGAAGAAGAGAATTTCCTTCATAAGTAACAAGGCAGAGGCATAAATCCAAAAGGGATTCAGCCACAGGAGAGTTCATATTTTGCTTTTCTTACCTGCCCAAGTTCTCGGTGTCTGGGCTGACCAGGTACATGAGGTTCCTGAGGGTATGCAGGGGGTGCAACAGATCTAAATTTACATGCTGACATGTGGAAAGGAAAAAAAAAAAAATCATCAGGTCCTGAGGGAAACCAGCAGGCACAGCTGATATTTTAAAAGCTATTTAAAGACATCAAATGTGCCCCCTCCTACCTGAGAGAAGCAGAGGTGAAGGATATTAGCATTCAGCTTCTTCACTGCCCGTGTGAACCTGTGTCTGCTGAGATTCTCTCCACAGAATTCACTGTTAAAACACCACACACACACACAAACACACAGGAAGCAAAATGCTGTGAAAATCCACTTACTGGAGACATCAGCATTCCATGCCCTGGTTTCCTAAAACATGCTGGAATAAAAATCCTCGCAGTGAGCACTTGTTTAAAGTCCACAGCCAGTTTTAGAGTGCTCAGGAGATTATTTTTTCACCTAGCAGCACTGTGAGCATTTTTCTGGGCTCTGCTTGCCCTGGCCTCACCAGTTTCCACAGGACAAGTGGCATGAACTGTAGGGAACTCAAGAGATCCACCAGAGCCAAACTGTTTCAGATCTCCTTTAAAACCCTACATAATTTCCTGTTCCCAACCTTTTCCTTCTCTGAACCCTGAACACCCAAGTAAAATCAGAGAATCACAGAATGGTTTGAGTTGGAAGGGACCTTCAAGATCCTGTGGCTCCAACCCCACAGCCATGAGGTGGGAAAAAGCTGAAAGCCTACACAAGTTTTGTGTCCTCACTTTGACAGCCACTATTTTAAAACACCTAAAAAAAATCTCAGCAACGTATTTGGGAGTCTGACCAGGTCTGCAGCTCCTCCTGTACAGATCCCAGCTGCTCCAGACAGGCACAAATGGGGTTTATGCAATGCACTCCTAGGTGTGTTCCCCATGGGGGTTTTATCCCATTGGGAATTACGCTGCTGCCATGCCATATTATAGGACCTTGTCCTACAACACAAGAGGCAGCAGAGCTGTTCCAGAGCTGCTGGATTGGGCTGGGATTTTGTGAAGCACAGTGGGGTCCAGTAAAATCAAAACTGCCATTCATACACTGCCATATTTAATCTCTCTTTTGAGGATGCTAAATATATCAATTAGAAAAGTGTTGTTTTCAACTGTGATGGTTGGGCTTCCTCTCAGGAAGTAAAAAAGAAGGGAGGGACTGTTAAGTGTGGTCTAAAGTCCTGCCAGCCCTCTCCTCAAACAGCACAAAAATCCACGAGCCACCCATGTTACCAAAAAAGCAATTCATTACTTTATTCCCCACACTAAACTGATTTAAGGTCACTGATTCCCCTGCTGTGTTTTCACTTGCCTGTTGCAGAGCTTCTTGGGAAGATTTACATCAAGTATGAGAGACAAAGTGTTAACGAGCTGAGTTGCATAGCACAATGCAGCACTGATGGTATGAGCAGGGTTATTATGTTCCATATCTGAAAGAAATAATAACAACATGAAATCCTTGTTTTAAATGAAACCTTGGTGGGTGTGTTAATATGTTCCTGGAGTCTGCTCTGGAATACGTCATTTCTAAGTATGGAGAACAGTTTGAATCTAGCAATCATTTGCAGTGAAATCTGTCAGAAGTTGGAAGAAAATAGTAATTCTTGGAATTCCTGTTAAGATGATGACATGTGAACTGTGAATAACTAACTTCTATTTCATTGTGTTGTGTATCCCAGAGAGCATTTCATGCAAAAGAAGATTTCTGCACACTAATCATAAAATCAAATTGGTTTGGGTTGGAATGACCCTAAAGACCACCTAGCTCCAACTGGACAGGTAATCTTCTCCTATAATCCCTATACTGGCATTTATTTCTGGCTCAGGGTGAGAACAATGGACCAGTTTCCTGCTCCTCAGTGGCAACCAAAGCTTCTGGAGTGTCCCAGCTGCCTTAAGATCAGGCCTTTGCCCCTTACCAGGTCCCTGTGTAGTCTTCTTCTCCTCCACCCAGTTGTAGTAAGCTGAGTAGTCCCCGTTGTTGGGGAGGATGATCCAGGGCCCCGTGATGCTGATGCTGGTGTCCCCGTTGTGGTCGTCACACACCCACCTCCCTGACAGGTACGTGGTTCTCCGTGCCTCTGCCAGCTTGCTCACAGTGCTGGAGGTCATGGCATTGTCACTCTCTGAGGACACATCTGCAGGGTCCCTGTAGGGCCCCAGAAGGGTTTGAAAAGGAGTGGTTAGAAGTAGAATGGAACACACACTTGGCAGGCACTGAGCCAGATTTCACTCAGGGCAGAATGGTTGTTGGATTGCTCCTGCAAACCTCCTCAGTCCCAAAACTACTTTCATTTGTTCTGGGGTTTCTAATTGGCTATTTTTGTAGTATCCAGGAATGGTTTGGGTTGGAAGGGACCCTAAAAGCTCATCTTATTCCAAACTTCCTCCCATGGGCAGGGACACCTTCCACTAGACCAGGCTGCTCCAAGCCCCATCCAGCCTGGCCTTGAACACTTCCAGGGATGGGGCATCCATATTTTAAGGAAGTTTAACACTGGACACACAGCTCAGATGTCTCAGTGGGGAGATGCAAGCGAGATTCTTCTATCCTGGACCTCTGTCCTTGGGTGAGAACACACCTCCTCCTCCCCTCTGATCCTAAGGAGCCAGAGCACATACCTTAGACTGACAGAACTCTCTTCTGCTTGTCTAAAACCAAGCAAAATGATCCCAAAAGGACAAGCCTGCCATACCTCATGCTTGTCTTCACCTCTTCAATGGGGAAGATGACCGAGGTCAGCTCCAGGATGTGCGACCGACGGAGGTTTGCCAAGTGCTCATACTGGGTTTTCAGCTCGTAGGTTTTTTTCTCCACCAGGTCTCCCAGCTTTCTGTTGTGCCTCTGGATCTTCTCCTTCTTCTCCTGATGCCTCTGAGCCCTGCGATAATGCTTCTGGTTCTCCTCTTTAATCCTCAGCAGCCCCTCTGTGTCTGTGAGAACAGCAGCAGATGTTATCCCTTGGAAAAGGAGCTGGGAGGTGCTTGTGAGAAAAGCTTTATTAATATTTATGGAAAACAAGATCTATGGCAGCTTAAAACAGAAAACCCTGCTAAACTAGTAACATCTTCCAGCTGCTCAGTGGTACAACTTTTTAATCTCCTCTGAAGATCTCCAAAGAGACTGCAATTGGGATTATTCTTTCCCTATCTTTTACCCAGCTATTTTTGGATTTGGAGCACAAAAGCCATGATTTCCCATTTTAATTAAACTCCTGAGGTAATCATCCTGACAGAAATAGCCTGACTGTACATGTTTGCATCGTGCTGGCCAAAAAAGCCCTGCCCTGCTTGCAGCCAAAATCAAGTGCAGATAGCATCGTCAGTCACCATTTCTGGCACCTCTGCTGCTGTTAGTGTGGGTTATTCACTCATGAGGGCTTCACTCATGGATGTGCTCTTACAGCACTCAGATCCCAGCAGTGCAGGCTCCTTGTTTGCCCAGGGAACACTGGATATCTCCCTTTCCACTCACAAAATGGGAAATGTACTCATTGATGAAGTGCTGCAACTGCCTGGATTCACTCCATGTGTCAGGCTCGCTGAGGCTTGGAAAAATACCCTGCAAGAGCATCTTGAAGCATCCAAGGTTGGGCCTGATGATCTTAAGGTCTTTTGCAACCTTGATGATCCTGTGGTCTGCTGATTCTGCTATAAAATAACTGGCTGTGGTAATGCTCCCACAAACATGGTGCTAGAGAAAGTCAGCCACCTCTGTCTTTTAAAAGCTCAGGGAAAGACTTCTTGTGCTCTTCCCAAATACATGTTTAAAACTCTCCATGTGCCCTAGTTTGAAGTGTGCCTGCCCCTGCAGACACAGATGCTGCTCTCTCTAAACATCAGGAATTGTTCCAGTCACCTGATCTGCTGCAATCCATGGTGTGTCTGATAGGAAGGGAGATCTGGTACGTGGGAGATGCAAAGTCCCAAATTAAAGGAGGCGAGAAGAGCTCCTCCATGCAGATAAGGACTAATAATCCTCAGGTTTATATAATATAAATAAGTGACCTCTGTTATAATTTAAATAAATAACCCTTGTTAGAGGAGCAATAGAAAAATCCACTTTTCTCTGAGCAATACCAAGAATCCCCTATGTGTCAGCTGCAAATCCCTTTTCCTTTAAGCAGTCCTATAACATCAACACAAAATCAATTAACACTTGCATTCATATTCCCAAACTCTCCCTTTGCATAAAGAACAAGAGACAGAGGAGGAGGAAAATGTCCATCTGTTCAATTTTCACATTCATGTTTGACTTGAAAGGCTACTTTTTCAGAGTGAACTCCCTTCCCTGCAGGTCCAACAGCAATTATTTGGGAGCAGGGGAGACACTGAACTCACATTTCCTCTTCAGCAGTCCCAGTGCACAAACAACTGTCCTGCTCTCTGCACAGCAACTCTGCTTTATGATCCAGTTTATGAGGTGATAAAAAATCTGTCCCCAGGGGTATTTCAGGACACCACTGTGTCCCACACACCTGCACTACCTGACAAATGCAAACTCAGGCACACTGATCTCTGCCCAGAGAGCTCTGCCAGGTATTTGCAAGCCTGTCTCCTTGAACTGTTCTGCACAGAAAGAAGGCAAACATACAGATTTTAAAGCATTATTTTAAGCACCAATTATTGAGGTCTCCAGGAGAGTCAACTCTAAAAGCAGGAACCCAGTGTTCTAGAAATCGTTCTTATTTCAGAAAATTAAACTATGCCACATCCAAGAGAAGAGAAACAACCTTTTCACACTTTTTAATGTGGCCCAAGAGTGACCAAGTTGGTTTCATGATCTATTTGGCTACTCACAGCTAAAATTCATTTCTGGTCTCTCTCCAGAAACAACTGAGCTAACAATAGGTTAGTTGGGCAATAGCTCAGTTTTTAGGTTACATCTAACCAAATTCACTGTGAATCAAGAGAAGTTGCAAAAGTTGCAGATAATAAATTCCACAGAAGAACAGGAAAATGGAGAACTTCACTCCCTGGTTGGTTCTAACACTCTGCCACCTTCAGAGCATTTTGAGAAAAGGTGACTAATTCCTCAAAATCACACTGATTTCCTCTTCTCCTTTCTTCACAGGCTTAAGACAAAAAGTCATAATCTCCATAATAATAATAATCTTCTATTTACTGAAGAACTTGTTTTTCTTCAACTTCTTCTTCCCTAAACATGAATTTTCTTAGCCATTCTTTCTGTTTCATTTCCAAAACTCAGACTTTCTTCATGTGATTTGTATCTTTCTTAAATTGTTTAAATTGGACACCAGACTTCCACTGAAGCAATAGCAATACATGGCACAGCAGGATAACTTAAATACAGCACTTATATTAGTTAACCCAGAAAGAGGCCTGAGACGTTCTGGAGCACCACGAGATTGATAATTTTTATTTAATTTGCAATTCCCCAGATCCTTTCCTGCCAAATACCACCACCATCCCCCATTCTGTGTTTGTTTCTCTTTACAATAGAATATGCCTTGACTTTGCCCTTTTCAGATGATGTTGTCTATTTATCTGTATGATTTTGACTTTGGTCCTGGTCTCCAAAGAAGTCATTTCACCATCCAGCCTGGCTTCCTCCACTCCACCCTCAATTCTACTGAGCTATTATGGGAAATACTGAAGAGAACTGGGCCAGGAACTGGCTCCTGCTGAGCTCCACCTGTCTCACCTCCTCAGCCTGACCAGTGTCCTCACTCTTTGAATGCAGCTTTTCTAACCTTTTGTGATGACCTTGCAGGGGTTATACCCAGAGCAAATGTCTTGGTTTGCTCACAAGACAGTTTCAGGCAGTGCCCAAATTCAAGTTATGTGCAACTTCTGCTTCATCCTCCACTGCACCACTTGTCCTCCAGGCATGGGGTTGATTTGACATGAATATCATGTCAAATACCATGACATAAATAACAAAACATGAATTTGACATGAGTATCATGACCAAGTGATGATTATTTTTAACCACCTTATCTTCCAGTTACCAGCAAAGTTCCCCCAGGTCTGTAACAGGATGCCTGTGTCATCAGTTTGAGGTTCTTCCTTCCTGCACCCTTTGAAAGCAGGTACTGTTTTCAGCTTCCTCAGACATCTTCACTCCCTCATGTGTTCCTCAGTGCTCCACAGACTACTTCAGCTTGTTCCTTAGGTTCCATGAAGCAAAGTAGTATGTAGCTGTCTGTTTCCTTTCCTTAGCCTGAAGTCCTCTCATGATGTAAAATTTAACCAGGCTAAGCAGCTGATCACATTTTCTTTGCAGGAAGATGAAGCAAAGGCAGCACTGAATGTTTCAGACTTCTCTGCACTGTTATTTCCTCTCTTTAACAAGTGTGTTAACTAACACACTTGTCTACTCCTTCCCCTTTTCTTTGTCATACATTTCCTATTGTTACTATCCATCCTCCTTATTAATTGAAAATCATTTTGCAACTTAGTCTTTTTTGATTTTTCACCCCAAACCTGTGCTAATCCTTTATGACTATTCTCAGGTTATGCCTCTGCTTCCACTCTCTGTATGACTCCTCTTGAATTTCAAACCATAAAAATATCCCAGATTCAATCAATATGCTTCTCAATATGCTTCCTCTACTTTCCTTGCAAGCAGGTTGTAAGCACAGCTGCTTATTCTCTTCTGAAAAATGACCTGGCAAATTTTAGTGTTTAAAGACAATCTAATTAGTTTCAAAAACTGAGGTTTATGAATGGAGCAACTCTCCACCATATTTCAGTGACTCTTGCTCAAGTAGGATTTTAGGATTTGCAGACAGGTGTGGGTTAAAATTCAGCAGTTTCATGAAATCTGTGACAGCTGCAGAGCTGTTTGCTCCTTTATCAAGAGGAAGTGATCAGAAACACTACACTGAATAAAGCAATCTCTAGGGACACAGCCAGAGTCACAGGCTGCTAAGCATTTGCTCTTAAAGCTGTTGCAAAACCATCTCCATCCAGCTGAATAATGTCTGCTGTTTGCTAATTAAAACCCAAGCATAAAAAGGCCAAAATCCACTCACCAATTTGCCTTCAAGTTGATTTAGGAAGCGATGGTTTGGAAATTCACCATTTTTTAAAAAAACTAACGCTCAAATTCACCTCAATTGATTTTTCACTCTAAGGCACAGGGTGTTTTTCCACATCACAAAAGCAGAGGCATTACTCACGTCTTGTCATTTCATCATTTTCTTTGCAAATGGTCTGTTTCAGCTGCTCAATCCTCATCTTGCAAGACATTATTTTCCATCTCTGAAAAAGAACATTCAGCAACTCTAGGGCACAAATGACTTCAAACACGCTGAACTAATGATTAACAACAAAGCCAGCAGCTTTAGTGCAAAAGTAGCAGGATGCTCTCAAATGGATCAAACAACTAAATATTTCATACAGTGTTTTGTGCACAGAAGAATGCCACAAACAAAACGAGTGCTTAGCATAAAGTCAATTGGTAAAGTAAGTTATTGAACAAATATCTAGTGAGAAATGAAAAATTCAGCCAGCTTAGAACACTCTGCTTGCAGAGCCCATTTCAGCTTTGCTTACAACAGGCTCTTTGGGAAAGCAACACAATGCCCTCAAGGTAAACTGTAACTTTAAACTATGCCATCTAGGAATTTAGAGAGTTTAAAAACCATGGGACACTTGGAGCAACTCACCAGCTGATCAGTTATTTCTTTCCCTTCCATGGCCTTCAAAACACTAGAGAAAAAAACATGATTGAAAGTTTTATGACTATCTGGACTCCGTCTGTCTCCAGCAACAGTGTGTTAAAGAGACTGTTTCCTTTTATGAGATCTCTTAGCTTTTACATCAATTTAATAAATACCACTTACTGTTTTTGGAATTCTCTCTGTTTGGTTTTAAGATGCATCAGCCTTTCTTTCTTGTCTGAAAACCTGGAAGAGATTAAATTCTTTTATTGATATTTTGCACAATTACAGCACTGTAAGTTGTCTGAAAAAGATAATAAAATTGAAGCTTGAGGTTTCTCCAAACCTCAGCTATCAGTCTTCATCTTGGGAAGCAATGGCTAAACGTGTAAAACTCTTGCAGAATTCTAGAGCACGTGTCTCACTGGAATTGCAACAGAACCTCTAAGCTGGAGAAATACCAGAGTGTTGAATTACCAAACTTGTAAGCAAATTATTGCTACTTCTAGATTTAGAGCTTAGCAAGAGCAGTATTTTGTGTCTTACAAAAAACATAGAGTACTTAAAAAACCTTCAGTCACTGGAGAAATTAGTAGTATTATCTTACATAGTCCATGACCCAAAAGTGTACTTCAGCTCCACTTCACTGGATTCTAGGGTATGGGAACTGCAGAGAACTGAGCAGAAAGGAATTTTTTTAGGATTCGTCATCCTGTGTTTTCACCCTTTGAGTATGCAGAAGCCATGTTCTGCCCCCCTTATTGTTCCACAATTCTTTCTCTTTTCCTTTGCAACATGTAGAACTGACAATTTCATCCTAACAGAGCTGTGATATTTGCAGATGCTCCATCCCTGAAGTGTTCAAGGCCAGGCAGAATGGGGTGTGAAGGTGTCCCTGCCAATGGCAAGTGGTTGGAACTAGATGGTCCTTAAGGTCCCTTCCAACCCAAAACATGTGATTTTATGATTTTATCTTTATTTCAGGGATATCTAAGCTTTATTTAGAAAGAATAGTACACTGAGCCTTGACAGGATGACATCTTGTGTTTCCCTCTGTTACTCTGCAGATTTGATTTTGGGTATAACTTCAAAATGCTTCACTTTTTTCTTTTGAAATCTGAAAGCTTGGTTGGTGACTTTGGATTGAGAGAGTGTGTAACCACCCTTCCAGATTATATTAGCATTAGAAAAACAACACTACTGGCTGCTGCTTCTGTAGTCAACCAAAAATATCTGTTTTCCTTCCAAAACAAACCAAAACCAAATGCAGGTGCTTGGCATAAAAGCCAGAGGCCACACGTGAACTGGAGGAATGTGGTACAACTGGAGCCCAGCTGCTCAGCCCAGCGCGTCCCCTCTTCCTGTGTGTCCTCACCCCAGGAGTCATCATGGAAATGACAAAAGGCACTGCATGAGCCTCCTGTTTACCACAGAGCAGTGCACACCTCCTGCACCCCGACCTTTGGCTGCCACCAAAAATCCCTTGGCCCAGAAACACAGAGCTCAGCAGTCACACAGTGAGAGCACTGGGGTAATTTGGCAATCCTCAGTTTCAGAGCTGGATTAATGGGCACAGACTCTGCCTGCACAGAATTACCAATTCCCATCCAACACATCAGCAAGAAGTTGAATGATCTGTCAAAGAATACAGGAATAAATTAAGTTCTGACTGTGGAGAGAAGACAGAAGTATTTGTGAAAGCCTGTAGAAATTACAGCTCACCACGTGCTTCAGCAGCGATGTCAAACAGCTCCTACCAACTTCTCCAGCACATTTCTCCTAAGCAAACATTTCCATTTCTTTATATAGTTCTGATTTCAATTGCATTGTATCCTGGAACTCATTTTTCTTTATCTATCTTTAGCCTTTCAATTTGGCAAAGAAACAAAACTTGGGATGAATTATTATAGGAACTCCCATAAAATGTAAACTGAGAGAATATCTCAAATTACCCATGAAATGTTTCTCTTTCCTCAAGTCTTATCACATTAAGGTGAGATTTTTGGTGGTTACCTGGCTTATTTCTGCATGTTCATGATCAGAGAAAAGCAAACAGAGAGAGGGGCTTCCTAATCTACATGAGCTGATTAATGCTGAAGGAGTTGAGGGCACTACACTCACTATAACTCCCTTGCTGCAAAAAGTCACCATTCCTAATCACAACCCACAGCCTGGAGAAATTAGACAGGCTCAGACGTCACAATTAATATTGTCTTTGGCTTTTGCCATCTGCAGACACACAAAGCAAAGCAATTCAGTAGTCTGGGAAACACACTCTGAGAATTTATGCACATGACAGGCTGGAGGACACTCCCAGGAGGAAGAAGAAGCTCTGAGCTGAGACCAACATCAAGATGCCAGCTTGGCTTTTGAATATAGAACACATTACTCATGAAAAGAAGAATGCCACTGACTGTTTTAGTGGTGGACTTCTGGACTACTCATCCTTAATTGTAGCTCTCCTTCAGTAATTAATCTTAACAGCTCCTCAGTCTCTCCCCCTCACGGATATGGGGTGTGATTTTTGCCAGACAGATGAAAAACTTCCAATTTTACTGTAGCTCTTCTAAAAATTAGCACACAAAATAGTCCCAAGAAATCTGGAATAATTAGAACATGAAATTGTTTGTCTTCATATAAGGAAAACTCACAAGAAAATTCTAAAAATAAACCACTGTTGGATACAAGGAGTAATGCTTCTTTACATTTAACTAGGAAGATAATGATCCTTTTTCTCTCCTGTAACACTTCAAAAAGACAAATGGGGGCCCAAGTGCCCCCAAACACTTCCACATTCTGAATTTCTCATGCCAAGCCACCCAGCAAAGCCCTTGTCATGACACTCCTCCAGCACTGGCTGATCTAAAATTAACCCAGGTACTACTAGAAGGCATAAAATCAACAGATAAATAACGATGGCTGTAAACACCAGCTGAAATGCAGCCAGTGAACTGCACCTGCCCCTGCATGGCTTTGGATTCAGTGGTGCCTGGTCACCATTTAAAACACCTCCCCCTCTCCCAGGGCTCACATCACAAGAAATTCAGAGACACCCACAAAGAGCAAACAAAGAAAACAGGTCTCTTCCCCAGTCTTACATCAGTCATTCCAAGTATTAATTAGGCAACACAAAGAAAATATTTCAGGAACAGCTTAAAAATAATTCCATTATCCTCAAAACCCAAGCTTTTTGTCCCTCCACAGAGTGTTCCTGCTGCCATCAAGGATATTCAGGTTGTTCACATTGTGTTATTCATATAGGTGTGCTGTTCCTTTGATTCACTAAAAAAAATTTGCCATTTTTAATGAATTGCACTACTGCAATTCATTCATGGGAAAGTTCTGCACAGCAAGAGAAACAAAGCCTGGGGAAATGGTGTGTGTAGGGAGGCTCCAGGCTGATGAAACAGCAGTGATCCCCACAGATGGAACTGTGATGTCCAGGCGGGGGAGGGGGGGAAAGATAGAAAAAAAAATTAGAAAGAGATTTAATTCTTGCAGTTAAAAAAAAAAACAAAACAGTGTAAATATACAGGAGCTTTTCCAGCCACAGACAAATGGGGAAGTGAAAGCATCTCAGGTGGATGCAGTGACAACTGTCAGACAGAAAAGCTGATCCTGTCTCATATGAGAAGATAAAGAGGGTTTTCTCTTACACTCGTGCTTCTGGTTCTTTGGCTAAAACTGCTTCTTTATGACTTCATTTTTCTGATGGCCAGAGACTTCTTAAGCCTTGCTTAATACAGAACAACTCTAACAAAGGCTACAGTTGAATTCCTATAATTAAACCTGATATTTAGCCAAAAACTTAAGCTACAAAAGACAGGAAAATACCAAACTCAGTTTATGTTCCAAGCTCCATATCTAATCTTTTCACAGAATCTGCAGAAAACCCCTAGCAGTCTCACACAACTACACGTTTTCCACCTATTTTAGAAAGAGTAAATATAATTTGTGGTTCTACAACACAGCTTTTTTGTTAAAAAAAAAAAAAAAAAAAAAAGAAAGCCCATCCAGTAGCAGACTAAGGTGTCAGTTCTGCAAGCTGACTCACACTGGCTGACAGCCTTTCCCCACACCCGTGGATGTTGGTGGCTGAAAGGCACCACTGTCCCCTTGTTTCTGGGGACAAAAGGAGCCTTTGGAGTGAGGTCACCACCACCCCATACGCTGCTTGCCACCTTACCAAAATAGCTCCAGGGATCAGTCCCAACAGCTGCTAACGAAGCTGCGAGTGAGGGACCAAGAACACGGTGCCAGCCAAGAATCAGAGCTATTCCAGACATGGCAATGGGAGGCTTTTTAAGAATCTGGGATGGACACACTGCGAACAACAACGACGGAGAAGCCATCTGAGTCATATAATGAGGAAAATTTGTTTATGGGCATAGCACTCATCATAGCACTCACTAGAGAGCCAGTGCTCTAAAAGGAGCAGGATGGCACATGATTAACTCAAGTAGAGTATTTTTTGTAATCCTAAAGGGTGTCCACATTTATGGCTATACACATAACAAAGTGTTTATTTTCTTTCTTACACACCTTCCTTATTTTGCTTAAAGATGTAGAAAACTACTGTTTCAAAGCGTGTTGCTGACAACAGGTAACCCATTTGAAATAATTCACAACACAGGTCTCTCTTTGTGCCCTAAACTGTCCGGAGCTTCTGTGGCTACACCGACACGGACACGTCTGCTGAGAGCTGCCCCTGACTGAGTGAAAGTTGGAGTGATTTCTTAATTATTATTACAACTATTATTATTTCAAGGTTCGTACCTCATCCTACTGCGTCCGCCCCCAGCCCCAGGGTGGGCCCGGCAGCCCCCGGAGCGTTCCCTCGCCCAAACCCCGAGCCCCCCAACGCCCAGGACAGCGGGGAAGGGGCACGACCTGGGCCCCCATCCCCCTGCCCTGAGGCACGGCCCTAAGAGCCCCCGAAGCGAGGCGACCCGCGGCAGGGCAGGGAGAGGCCGTCCCGTTCCCCTCAGCGCCGCCGGTACCTCTCGGAGTCGCGCCCATCGAAGAAGACGAAGTCGCCGCTCTGGACGCACTTGGCGCAGGTGAGGCGGCGACGCGTGGTGTTGCAGAGCGGGCACCGCTCCACCGCCACGTAGAGACCCTCGGCGTCCTCCTCAGCGCCCCGCAGAGCCCCGGGCCCGGCCGCGGCCCCACTGCCCCCGCCCGGCCCCGCGGGCTGCGGCCGGCGGCCGCTGGGAGCCGCCATGTTGGGCGCCGCGGGTCACGTGGGACGCTGTTGCCGGGCAGGGCATTGTGGGAAGGGGCGCTGAGGCGGCGGGCGGGAGCGGGGGAGGCTGCGGGACGGGCCGCGCTGCGCCGGGAAAAATCCTGGTTTTAATATAAACTGTGCCCATTTCCTTCTGCAGAAGGACGGAGAGTGCGCCTGTCCTGCTCCCAGAGCGACGTGGGGCTTGCATTCTGGTTCCTGGGGCTTCGGAGGTTGCCATGCTGTGGCCATCCGTTAGTAACAGTGCTGTCGGGACTACGGATACCAGTCAAAGCTGGGCCCTGCATTTACAATAACGTCCAAATAACTTTGCCCAAGTAGCAAATACCGATGCACATCCTTAAAGCCGACGCGGGGATAGGTGCCCTCAACCCAGCCTCCATGGTGGAGCCACGGTGAGGAGTTAAATACATAGGGATAAAGGAGAGTTGAGGAGAAGGCACCTTAAAGATCATCCAGCTCCAACCTCCTGACCTGAAAAAGGACACCTTCCACTGTCCCAGCGTGCTCCAAGCTCCATCCAGCCTGGCCTCGGACACTTCCAGGGATCCAGGGGCAGCCACAGCTTCTCTGGGTAACCTGTGCTGGGGCCTCACCACCCCTTTTCCGAGTAAAGAATTTTTTTCCTGATAACTAATATTTCCTAATATGAACCTACTCTCGATTTGAAGCCATTCCCTCTTCTGTCTGGAGTGGGAATGACCAGACAATTAGAGGAGATGGAGTCCACAGATGCCAGAATAACTTAAAGCAATATCCCCCTTCCCAAAAGAAGGAAACGCAACTACAACAACAAAACATTGCTCTACTCTTCTTTTTTTTTTTTTTTTTTGGTAAGAGCAATTCCCAGCCTACATTATTCCCCCTTCCTACCCTTATCAAACACTAGCAGGAACAGCACTATGGAGGTAGAACCAAGACTGTTGTTTTTAAGACAAGAGTTACCACAGCAAACACTAGGTTAATCGGTAGCTCAGTGAAAAGGCACAGAGCCCATTTCTTATCTCTAAGGCTTTATCCATACTTCTAAAGAGCACTAATTTTACCCCTGAAATCATGTGGGCAAGCTCATGAGCAAAATGTCATTTCTTGAAAAGGGCTCATCTTGGATAAACTTTTGTTTTCCCCTCAAAACCTCAATAAAACGAGGGTGTTTTCACTTAGAAAATATTGTTGTAACTGAAGCTCATCAGCTGCTACTACAGCTACAGTGCAAATAAAAGTCCAGCCCATGGCTGTGGAAAGTCTCCAGTATTAGAAAGCAAACAGAAAAGTAAGCCTGTGTTTAAAATAGATTTGAGTGTGGAAATCCACAGTTTGACAGAGAAACTGATAACAGCTAATACCAGTTTATCAGGAGGAAGTACACAAAGCTTTTCAAACTCTTTTCCAGAGAAGCAGAGATAGACATGAAACCACTTGTGAGAGACACATAACAGATGCAGAAGAAGTCACACCCTCACCGAATCAGAAATAAACTTGTGGCAGCAAAACTAAGCCCAGCCCTGTTCAGAGCTGAGCCATAGCCCACCCCGTGTATTTCCAGCAAGGACAGAGGAAGATTTTGGCCTGGGTTACATGAACGTCATCTAAGAGCAACCTCTAGTGGTGCTTCCAGACAGGTGCCACACCTTCAGGAGGGGAGGACACAGCACAGATTGTGCTGGCTTGCTTCCAGGGAGTTTCCAGAGCACCCGTGGGATAGGCTTTGCACTGTTCCTGCTCACAGCAGCACCACTCTGAGCAGGACACCTTCTGAAAGGAAAGGCTTGAGTTCAAACCAAGTACAGGAAACCCCATTGGTTTTGCTCCAAAATTACCAGATGTAGTGCCATTGGCTGAACTCTGGTTCAATAGTACACATAATTAGGTCATGAGCATCTTTTTGTATTTTCCTCAAATCCATTTTTAACAAAGTTCCAAACCAACATGTTTTTGTCTGCACCAAACTCCCATCGTCTGAGGGCACTTCAGTAATACACTTTGGGTACCATTTAGTTAAAATCTAACTCGCCTCATGTCAAATTCAGTAATTTAATTAGTTACCCTTCCACCCACAGATTTTCTAGGTATATCCCAGCAGTGAGGACTTGGAATGTCTTCTCTGTAAAAGAAAACCTTGTACCATCACACACAAGAGTTTACCCAGCCACTGGGATCAGTGTGATTCAGTACTTGTCTTCTAAACACCGAAATCAACTCATGCTGGGATTTGTAAGCCATATTATAGACAATCTATTTTGAGTTTAAACATGGAAATACAACATTGAAGGAGCATTTCAGGACACTTTGAGCTGAGGATTTTGATTAAGCCAGTTTGAAGTGCAGTGTGGATTCTCCTGTTCAACAGGGGAAGAGACACATAGCTTCTATTACAAAGTATTTTTAAGTGCCACCTTAATATATATTCTATTAAAAGTGCATTCATTTATCAAGTATTTTAGCTTGACAGAAGCTGTCAGAACTCAGGTGGATTACAGAGATGATATGAAAGAAAAGAACATTTCACAAACTACAGAAAGGCATCAGTATATGTAGCATCCAGAAAGGAATCATTTGCTTAATAGCCCACAACTCCACAGTTGGGTCCAGCAATCCCCTTGGCTTCTGTTCCACTCACAGCAGCACAAACCCAGGTGCTGTTCTGGATTGCTTTGTGAGCCATGTCACGATGGCTTCCTGAAACCTCTTAAAATGGGGTAGATGTTCTCAAATGCCTCATAGATTTCAGAACGGTCTTTTGCTCCTAAATGGACATTTAAGAAAAAAAAAAACAACTCATGAATTAACAGAGTGCTGAGATTAACTGAGTGCAATTTAAACCTAGTAAGATTACAAACCATGAAGAAACCCAGGAGACAGAAATTCTGCCCTTAATAGAAAGGTGCTTTCAATCTGCTGCCTTAAAGAACAATTTCTAGCTTGCTTAGCTTTAAGACTAGTCTTGTTTAATCTGTGGAACCAAAACAGCAATTTTCTGCTTTGACAGGTGCAAAATATTTGCTTTGAAGAAGGAAAAAAGCAACTGAGCACCACCACGGTGTTAACTGCTTAAGAATAACAGCTCTGCTTGTTGATAAGGTGAGTGGAAAGGTAGAAACAAGAAGTGAAAAGCCTTTATTTCATACTGGAAGTTGCTCCAGTTTGAGAACTCTCCTTCTCCAGCTCTGAGAAGCAATTTTAATATGTGTGTTAGGACATCTTTGATTTCAAATCCCTTTCCATGGTACTGCAATCAAATCTTTAATAGCAAGTCTTGCACACAAACTGCATTGCAGTAGACAGGAACATTCCTCACCAGCGACACTTCTCATGCTGGTCCAACAAACATCAGCTACAAGAAAACTGCATTTAAATGAACAAAAAGTTGAACGAAGCCCTGCTCAGGTTGAATGTGTAAACCTTTTCTCATGTCTTCACTTGGACATGAATAATTCATCTGCCTTACCACAACTTTTACTTTCAAAAGTAAAGTTACTTTCTTGATTAGAGGAAAAAAACCCACAAACCCTCACAGCTCAGCAAACTCAGTTTTGTCATTACAGCTGGGCCCAGTATTCACAGCAAATGACTAAGGGAGTGTGCTGCAGGCCCATAAGCAAGGGTATTACAATTAGTGTGCCCCAAAAAATGCAAGCATCAGTGGAATGGAACTGACCAGTATGATTTTACTGGACCTAAGAAGGTGGTGGACATTGGAGGGGGAAGCATTTAAGCTTTATCCCAAGTGCCCCATTCAGTTAGCTGAGCTTATTCCTCATCTAGGATTGTGAGAATCTCTGGCTAAGGCAGCACTTCTCTTGTCTTCCACCTGTCTCAAAGCTGTGTGGTGAATATAAACACAGCATTCAGAGCTTCTGGGAACAAGTACCATTTACCTTTCTGTACAGCTGAATAGAAGCATGTTCATGAGCTTCACAAAAAGGATATGCCAGGAGCTCAGGAATTCACCTTTTTTGACCTGGGATCTGAGGTACAGGTATCTGCTAAGCACACTGACTCAGCAGGACTTTTGCCTCATGAGTGTTTTGCCAAACAGTCTGGAACAAGCTCTTAGATCTCCACCCTTTCCTCTGATAATCCCTACTAAATATTGTCTGTGAAGTGTTTTAAGAAGTTTGTTTCCTGTCCAAGCAATTTTAAACTGCTTATTGTAAGGTTCCTATTTAAGTGCCTGAGTAGTTACTGGCATGTCAGCATCCTGTTGGCATCCTCTACACTGGCACGTGGCATCAGGCTTTGAATAAAAAATACTTAGCATGGAAATCTGAGACTCTATATATGAAACAATACAAGATTCTAGTGCAACAATACTGATGTTATCTGCAGAAAGCACAGATAAGCTGCAGCAGCCATTAAAAAGATCCCTGAGTGGCTTTACTGTGGCAAGATACTAATTTTTAGTTAATGTTTAATTTAAGTGCTCTCTCAGAAAGAGAGGTAGCACTGGTCTACAGATACAGAGAGGCACCACTTACCAGTGAGTACAACTTTCCCAGACACAAAGATAAGCAGCACTATTCTTGGCTTGACCATCCTATAAATCAGGCCAGGGAATAGTTCAGGTTCATAGCTGTTCAAAGCAAGCAGATAAGATTAGTAAAATGCAAATGCTGTTTCAGTGTTGTATGAATAAAGTGCTCTTTAATTACACTAACAATAGGGTAATTAACCACACAGATTTTAGCCAACTACCCTGAGAAATGCAGGTCAGCTTTTAGATATCTTGAAGGAAAACCTGTTAAATCCATCTGAGGCGGGTGGGAGATTTTCATGCTGACTTTTAAAGACTTGTGAGTCCCCTTCTGATTTTCCATGGCATTGGAACCTTTATTGTAATCTTCAAACAGTCCTCAATTCATGGAACGGCCTGGGTTGGAAGGAACCTTAAAGATCATCCAGTTCCACCCCCTGCCGTGGGCAGGGACACCTTCCACTATCCCAGGGTGCTCAAAGCCCCATCCAGCCTGGCCTTGGACACTTCCAGGGATGGGGCAGCCACAGCTTCTGGGCACCCTGTGCCAGGGCCTCACCATCCTCACAGCAAATCCTTCCTAGTCTGCAAAGAGCCCTCATCAGGAAGCATCTTCTGCAACTAAAATAACAGCCAAGCATGAATATTTACTATGTATTCAGTTCCTAAATGAAATGTAGACTATTAGATGCAGCACTAATAAAAGACAACTGAATTTTGGTTTTGTCAGTGCTGAAATCATCCTTTCCTGATGGCAATATCTAGTTTTGAACAAGCTGATCTCACAGGCTGAGCTTGCCCCTCACTCTGCTATAGCTTTACTTTCCATTCTTGGCTAAAGAACATCCAAACAGAACTGAAACAACATCCCAGAAAAACACAGTATAGCTGCATTATGCAAATGCAGTTTGGCTTCATGCCTGAAGGCTGGAAACCTTATTCCTGCAGTCAGGCATCTGCTTTGCTGGCAGTTAAGAGGCCACCTTGGTATTAATATTCCACAGTGGAGCAAGGGCAAGAACCAGGCTTGAGTGGCTGCAGAGCCTGCTCCAAGGTGCACAGGGTTATACCTGATTTCCTCATACCTGCTGAACTGCTGGTGGGTGAGAACCAAGCCTTCCAGCCGGATGGGGAACCTCACATCACAGCTCCCCACCATATTCTGGATCTTGAAGTCCAAGAACTTGGCAGGGAAGCCAAGCTTCTGCACCACCCGTGCGTATTTCCTGGCTGCCAGCCGCGACTGCTCTTCGCTGAAGGAAGAAACCTTTATTGTAACCTCCAAACAGCCCTCAAATCACAGAGTCACAGGACGTTGGGGCTGGAAGGGACCTTAAAGATCACCTCATTCCACCTTCCTGCCATGGGCAGGGGCATCTTCCACTATCCTATGTTGCTCCAAGCCCTGTCCAACTTAGCCTTCAACACTTCCATGGATGGGGCTTTTCACTGAAGGAAGAGCAAAGGGGAAAAAACAGCTTTGATTGGTGCTTTCCTCTGCTCTTGAGGTGGAATTCAGTTTATAGCCACCACTGTGCTAACCTGCACTCCAAAAAAAGAGATCCTGCTGCTCAGAATAGCAAGGCTCTATTCCCAGAACTGCTGCAGGGAGCTAAAAGGAGTAAGGCACTAGGTCATTCACCTTCCTGAGGTCTGGCTGAAGCCACTGGAGATGTTGCATCACCCAGAGGTTCCCCTTTTGAGAGGTTTCTCAGTTCCTCAAAACAGCTTCTCAGTGCTGATCCAAGAGTTAGACTGCAGGCACCAGTATAATCACCTGCCTGGGGTAGTGGTAGGGCCTGGAAAGAGGTCTCTAAAGTATGAGTTAATTCTAATTGACAGGTTTGGGACATAAAAGTCAAGACAATCTGCTGGATTTCAGGAAAAAAGCTTCAGAGTACAGAAATAAACTTTGCTTTTCCCCAACTCCCATTTTCTCTAGAGGCAGATGTGAACACAGACACTGAAGAGAGACTTGACAGACACAAGTTATGTCCTAAACACTTTAAAAATCAGTGAGAAATGCAAATAATCCCTTAACAATTCCTGGGAATTTTAGCAGCTTTTCTGCTGATGTCTGCTCAGCTCAATCTAAATTCAGGGACAGAAGTACACACTTCAGAAATTGCTAAGATGCTATCATGATGAAAGCAAGACTTTCAATACCAGTGCTTCATTTTTTCTTGCAATTAGTCCTTTGCTACATGTTTTAAACAAGAATTTCCAGACATTCTCTATCAAAATATATGCATAGCTGCACAATCCAGACCTTTAAAGAGAAAGAAAAAACCAGAAAAATACCTTTTTGCTCCTGTGCATACCATTTTTCCTGAACTGAAGATGAGGGCTGTTGTTCGTGGTTCCCTGATTCTCATGATCACAGCAGCAAACCTCTACAAATTCAAAGGAGACCCTGACAGGAATTTAGTTGGTACTGTATTTCTGTTCAGCCTTGCAACCATTAACACTTTCAAAGCTTTTCACAACACATATTTGCTTTTGAAGTGTTTCTTTACCACCCTAAAGTTATTTTCCACCCACCTAGGAGCAGGGGAATTAAGACTACAGTCCCAGGACCATTGTGATCCATCAGCACTGACAAAGGGAAGTGAGGGTAAAGCTTTAGATTTACCTTTGGGTTATACTCCGCATTTCTGGCATGCAGAGCAATGTTCTTCAGATCCAGTTTACAAGCCAAGTTTACAGTTGACACAATATTCCTGAGGAAAATGAAAAGAATCTTCTCATTGCAAAAGCCAGCCACTGCAGAGCCACCCCCAGCAGTGCTGGCTTAATGTGGAGCCACATTCCAATTAAGAATTGCCATCAACTGATTTCCTGCCTGTCTCTTTCCCACTCTAGCATTAAACTACTTCTGGCAAAACTTAAGTAATTCAATCCCCAAACTGCACTTTGAGATAGAACAAAGTATGAAATTATTAGTCCCTGAATTATAAGTTTGTGTTTCTTCCAAAAACTGCATCACTGAGGCCTTGCACAGCTTTGGATTGAACCATTACTGACTGTTTAGTTACTGCAGCACCCAAGGTAGGTAAGGGTGTGTTATTTTCTACAGTTATAAACTACTCCATAGTTGCTCTATCCTAGACACAACAGCATCTTTTAATGAGGCCAGAGTTTCTCACACTTAGTTCTGTTTCTCCTTTTTCAAAAGCAGAGGGACATCTTTAAAACCCTGGAGTCTGCTGTCACTTGCATTTTCCTTCCTGGAAGAAATCCTTCTCTTCAAGTATCTCCATATTTTTGTTCAGTATTTTCAGTTCATTTTCTCCACCTCTCCCCTTCAAGAGGAACAACTGCTCCTGTAGTTTTTTGGCTTATTTAAGAACAAGCCACGCTTGCTACATTCTCCAAGTGAAAAGTCAGAGCAACACCTTGCAGTTTAAGCCAAACTTTAACTATGGTGTATGCTACATAAATAATACATAAACTTACTGTAGCTGAGGAACTATTCCAGAGCTTTCTGAAGCTGGGGTCATAGGAGTCATTGGAGTCAGGGGAGGACACATGCCCAATGCTTCAGGAGATGGCTGAGCTCCACCTGGATGTGACAAGCGGCCTTCATCCATGAAAACACCACTGTCCTTGTTACTTGGTAGTGACCCATCAAGCTCTTTTTGTGTTTCATGGCCATCCTCAAAGAGATTTTGTTCTTTGTTTTCTTGGGTCACATCTGGAAGAAAGCTGAGATCTACGGAGGAGAAGTCTGTATGAAGCTGTTTGGGCTGACTTAACTGGGAACCAAACACCCCATCTTCAGCTGCTTGAATTGGAAGTTCTACATCATAAGGGCTCATAGGAGTGAACAGATGAGGACTAGTGGAGAAGTCATCCTTGAATTAAGAAAAAGTGCCATTAGGGGTCTTGTATTAAAACAGTTACTTTAACTGGGAGAGCAAATTAATATTACTCTTCAAGGAGGATGTTTCAGTAATTTTTTCCCCAATAGGTATTTTAGCAAAGAATAGTTTTATGATTGAAAGTGTGTCCTTTGCTTCTCTGTGAGTGTATAAAAATCCAGATAGCTTGTATAATGTACAATGCATTTTCCCACCACAGTCCATGGGCACTCTGGAGAAATCCTGGGATAGCACAAATTGAGAAATGCTATTCACCTTCAGCCCTGGCTGCAGGTACAACACTGGCACTTCACCCTTCAAAGCCACAGTCACACTTCAGCTACATGCACAACCACATAATCACACTCATGAGTTTTTTCCAAGGAAGACAGACAGCATTTTCTGGCTGCCTTTACCTCCCATTCCATTTCCTCTCTCTGCTAGCGGGAGACAGTTGTCAACGTTGCTTTGTGCAACAGAGGGCAGCAGCTCACAGAAGCAGCAGCCGTTTATTCCTCAGCTCCTGGAGGCCGCCAGCCTGAGTGAAGCTAAAGATGAGAAGATGACACTAAAAAAAGCCTCACCACAGTCAGCAGAACCAGCATCCTGCCCTGCACACAACACACCTGCAAGTAAGCGCTTTCATACTAATATCCTTCTTTATCAACTATTTATCATTAAAAGCTGTTTAAAAGCACCATCCTATTGATGAGGCAAGAATTTTAGGGCAGGATTTATTCCCTCTCCATTGGTGCATAAGCATCTGCTCAGTGGAAAGCCTCTTCCTGAAGGTAGTTTCTGCCAACATCCACAGCAGGCAACATCTCAGACTACAGAATCCATACAAGAGGTTTTGTGTTTAATCAGGCATTTTTAGGTTCAAGAACCAGAAGGACTTGAAAAGTCCAAGCACAAATCAGAGCAGGGAACAGTGCATAAGACTGTGGCCCTCAAGTTGGCAGCAACTGCCTGACCTCCAGCAGGAGCAGGATTTCCAGATCAGCGCTTCCCAGCCCTGAGCTAGTGCTGCTCTCTTCTAGTCTGCTCACTTGGCAACCCAGCCATGCACACGGAGAGACCTCTGCTCCTGCTTTGCAGTATATTTGCCTGCAGACACTTGGAAAACTCCTACAAAGTGACAAATCCTCCCAGAGGACCCTCACTAGCCTGACTAGAGATGCAATCAGGTCTAGCTCTGAAAGCATTACAAACACATTCAAAGTGGCTTCTAAAACTGACTCCTAAATGCAGAGCCCCATGCAAGACCAGGTGGGGCAGGGTGCTGTTAAATAAGTCTAGGTATTTCTTCACCCTTTTGAAATTAGGGCCCAAGAGCACTTTTCTAAGAATTAAGGTCAGATATAAATATATTAACAGTTACAAATAAAATATTACAGAATCACAAAAATACATCTATTTTAAACAGATATTTTCCAAGCCAGCAGCAGGGGAAGGAAGGCACAGTCTCTGCAAGAATTCCAGTGGACTAAGGATTAGCTGTACAGGAGCTCATTAGGAAGGTTTTGTACAAACCATAATGTAGAGAAAATGGTACAAAACCCCCCTGTGAGGCTACTCAGATCATACTAATAGGCATCAAAGAATAAACATAACAGTAAAAAAAAAAAACCCAAAAAACCACCCAAACCCACAAACAACGAACAAAAGCCAGTTTGTGACATATCTTAAAGAAGCTGACAGAGAAACAAGTGGTACATGAGGCTGGAAGTGTTACACAGCTGTTAAGTTTTTAGAAAGTAAAGTAAATGGCATAGAGGAGGTAGAAACAGAAAGCAAATTTCCCTTTCTGATCAGGTTCGCACCTAAGAGGTCTGAGGAAAAGCCCTGATAGGGTTAAATGCTGGGGAATATTTCCTTCTTGTCAGACAGATGCTGAGAGGCTGTGAAAGGGGCACAAGACCATGTTTGTGTTGGGCTGGCTGCCAAGGGTTATTGCTATAGACTCCGGGTTAATTAACTTCACCGAAGGCCCCACCAACTGCATATCTTTGGACATCTCCCGGGAGCTCCAGGGAGGAGATTTCACACACAGATCCTGTCTGAGATCCCTCATTTTGGGGCAGCTTGAGGGGAAAGAGCCTTTTTCACATCCACTGCAGCAATCCCTGCAACTCAGGTAGATACAAATCAAACCCAGCTGCCTTGAGCAACAGACTTAGATTTTTCTTTTCTTCCCTACAGTGATATCACACATCTGCTATTATCAAGTGTCCTAGCCAATCTGAAATATAAAGAGAGTACTAGCTTTTGTAAAAACTTTTTTATACCTTAGCACATTATAGACTTTGTGGGGGCACATTCAGAGGGCTTTACCCACTGCCACAGGAAAGTGCCAAGATTTAAACAGCTTGTGCTAAGGCTGTTTTCTGAGCTGAAAAGTAGTTTGCAACAGGATGTAAAGAAGTTTTTTCCCCCTGAGTAACACTGATGCTCAGCTGTACAGTTCCAGCCCTCTCCTAGTCCCTCACCCGGTTGCTCCTACATCCACCTGAGAGCAAGACAACCATTCCAAATACCGAAATAAGGAACTTTTGTCGACATTTCCTAACCAGAACGAGGAGATGCGAGCCTCCTACCCTCTCAATGCCCGCCCACACCAGCACCTGGGCCGATCCTCGCAAGCAGCATCCCACCGCAAGAGTTTAAACGCAGCCGCATAATCCCTCTTACAGGAAGTAAGAGCGACCTCCCCCTCCATGCTGCCGGCAGCTCAGGAATTGCCCGAAGCAGGGAGGAATCCCTCGGGACGGAGGACTTTCGGGCTCAGCCCAGCAGGAGTACGGTGATGACGCAGTTGAGGTACGGCTGCTTACCCATCTCTGGCACGGCTGCTTAGCCGTCTCCAGCACGGCGTTGGTGGTATAGTGGTGAGCATAGCTGCCTTCCAAGCAGTTGACCCGGGTTCGATTCCCGGCCAACGCAGTTCCCTTTTCCTTTAGTTTGTTTTCTTTCCCCCCCCCCCCCTTTATTTTTTCTTTCCTCCTTTACCTCCCCGCTGCAGCTCTCCAGGTACCGCTCCAGCGGCGAGGCACCCTCCATGGACGCAGCCACTGACCCAAACCTCCAACCTTACTCCGGTCCCGCTTTAAATCCCCAGGGACAGCACCGGGGCCACGTGTGGCTTGTCAGGGAGCAGAGCCCATCACAGCTGGGAGTTTTACCCTCATCAAGTCGCGTTGGAGCCTCTCACCTGCCTTCACGGCTGTCTGAGAGGGTTTGCCCCGTCCTGCAGGACTAGAGAAATCGGGGTGCTCTCATGTTCTCTACAGAAGCCTGAAAACACAACCTGTCCCCTAGGTCCTCTGAGCCTGCTTTCCTCTGCAAGGCTGAAGAGAAATGGGGAGTTGGACCTGTAGTTTAGACCTTGCACAGATTATGCTTTTTAACAAGCGTCATGTGCCCCTAACTTCTCCCACCTGCCTCATCAAGTGTAATGAGGCACATCTGGGCCTTTGAGAGGAGCCCTCCCCCAGCCAAAAGTGTTAACCTCAGACTGAAGGCATTGTGATGGTTTGTTCTTAGCAGGGCAAACACTGCTTAGTGGGAAAACTTTTACTCTTTACATTCACTGTCCTCCCCGTGCAGACATTTCCCCTCTGAAATGTACTTCTGCTCTGTGGGAGTGATGATTTAGGGTCATTCCCTTTTCCCATGTCCCGGGGTGAGGCAGCACGTTCCCAGGAAGGAGTTCATGTTGTGCCTGGCTGATGGATGCTGTGGGAGTGTCACACTGCCGACGCAGTTTGGCTTGGGCACTGCTTGAGTCGACAACAGCAGTTGCTGTCTGACTTGTTCCCTCTCTCCTGTCCTGTTGCTGTGTGGTGATGGATGGATGGATGGATGGATGGATGGAGGGATGGAGGGATGGATTTCTGTGGAGGCACAGCTGGGAACCCATCTCTATCCCTGCCTGGGCTGGTGGAAGTGCTGACTGTTGCGATCACTCTGCCCAGTGCCCTGCCAGACAGGACTTTGCTGAGAGATTTGCTTATAAACAGCAAGCTGAGCTGAAGAAACCATTTGGAAGAAGATATCAAAGCTCAGACATGCAGCAGGTCTTTGGGAGCTGCTGCCAGGCTCTTCTCTCTGCCTCAGAGGTTCAAAAGCTTACATTAGTGCCCTTTATCCTGGGAGCAGAACATTCATGACTGATGAACATCCTTCCCTCCTCAGCCAGCCTGCTGGGCTGGTTTGTGGTATTTCTGGGACTCACCTTACAATTTATAGGTGCCAAATCCTCCCAGCCCCAGAAAACTCCAGCCTCAAGCAGGTTGATTTACATCACACAGCCTGTCCTGGAACACCCAGGAGGCAAATCAGGCAGCAAAGCAAGGAAAGGACCCACAGAAGGTTGTACCTCGAATTAGGGAGGCTGGTGCAGCTAGCTTGACTCAGCTCGGGGTGGTTAAATCTAAAATGTCCCATTTAGGGCTGGCAGGTGATTGGGGTGCTTGCAGATAGCTCTGTGACCTAGGATGTTTCTGTGGGCACAACAGGATGGGGTACTGAGGGCTGTCTGTGGTGGGGGGCTCTGCTTCCACCAGCAGTGATAAGCCCAGCCCTCACAGCTGCTTCCTGACAGGGTGGGTCTGCACTGCCCACACTAATCATTGAACGGAGCACAGGGGTTGTGCTGCGTTTTGCCCTTGCAGTGACGTTTCAGGGGGCCAGGATGTTGGTGCTTCCCCAGTGTGTGACGCTGTTGTTGTGCTTAAAGTGGGAAGCTGGAATACTGTGGTGCTCCTGGGGCTTCCCTGGTGCAGCTCTGCCTGCAGCATTGCAGCTGTAGTGCTGTGAGTTTCCTCAGCTAATTAATCCTTCATTGCAGAACCCCCTGGAGAGGAGATATGTTCATCCTGCACCCCCTGGGAATTGGTTTGTCTGCATTTTGTAAACCTGAGAGAGAGAAGGTCAACTTACGGTGTTCAACTGAGTGAGGCTACATCACAGATAAACATAAAATACAAATTTCTTAATAATGCTTCTTGCCTTAAATATGAACAAATGGCAAGGGCAGCATGAAGTGATGAGATTTTGGGTGAGTCATGGAGTTTGGTGTCTCAGGCTAAATGGGTGAAAGATTGTTTACCCATCTGAAGAAGGGAAGATATTTAGAAAGATGAGAGATCATCTGAGGATCCAAGAGTCACACTGTGTGTGCAATTCAAGCTTTCAGGGTTGCTTTGCTATAGGGGAAGAGTGTTCTGGCTGCTACCCAAGGTATGGCTGTGCCTTGGGAGGGCTCTGTGCTCTCAGCCTCTTCTTCCAAGCTGGGCATCTGCTTGTGGTGCCCAGTGTGGGGCAGGCTCCATGAGGGGGGTGTGCAGTGATGAGAAGCCCCAGGGAGTGAAGGCCCAGGTGGTGGGAGGTCCAGAGAGCAGCGATCCAGTGAGCAGGAGGCACCGAATCCCTGGGCTTCTCCCTTCAGTCTCCCAATTTCTGTGTCTCTCCTTCTTAGTAATCAGAGGCATCATTTCCCCTCTGCTCCTTCCTTCTTCAGCAGGAGACTGACCCCTGTCACAGGCTGGACAGACGTTAATTCAAAATGTACCACTTGGGCCTCAGGAGACCAATCTCCTTAATTTCTGATCATCCAAGTTAAATAATGGTAGAAAAGGCAACTATTTTTCCCATCCCAATTTTAAAAAATATTATTTCTCTCTCAAATTGCCTGGGATTTCACCCATCCTCTTCCTGACCCCCCTTCTTTTTTTTTCCTCTCCCTTTTTCCTCCTCCCTCTCTTCTTTTCCTCCCCTTCCCTTTTCCCCCACCTTTTTAATTCCCTTTGGAAAGCAGCAGCCATCCAGGTCCTGGCCAGAGTGACTCATGGCAGGACTGCTCAGAGCAGGGAAGGAGCCGCTGGAGGGGTGATGAATCACTGCAGTGCAGAGTTACTGTAATGATGAATTGTCATGAGTCTTAATTAGCAAATTGGTTAATTTTACTTAGAAAGTTGATGATTAGTGCAACAGTAAGTGCTTTGTGTATTCTCTGTAAGAGTCACTCAGTATCACTCCTCCTTGGATAACTAATTGGGGAAGACTGTTCCACAGAGCTCCTGCTAGCATGCCTGCATCAGCCTCTTAAACATTTCTGTAGCAGACACTGCTGCATCACCTGGCTGCTGTAATCTCGTTAGGGGATGGGACAAATCACAGGAGACTTCCAAAAACCTGGAAGGGACAAGGAGCAAGTCAGTAAGGAACCTCTACCTGTTTAATTCATCAGTGCTCTGCACAGCTGCCTTCTGTTCTAGCATACCCTAAATGCCTTGCTGCTTGCTTTGAAGTTGGTTAATCTGGTATGGCTTTATCTTATCTTTTTTAGGAGCCAGTTTCAGAATTAAAAGCTTGTGACTGACAGTGTTCTTCTTTCTGCTCTCTTGAACTTTATGCTAAACTTTTACAGCTGTAATTGTCTCAGAAGAGTGTAGCTTGCCTCAGGTGTAGCTTCCATCTTCCAGTGCCTGCAGTGTTAAAGCTCTGCCTTTGGAGCACGTAGAACAACTGAGAGCTGGACCATGTTCCAAGGAAAAAAACCCCAATATATTATGCACAAGATGCCTCCAAATTCAGCACTTTCTAATTACTCCAGGAGCCAGCACTCCTCTGTCAACAGCAGAATCCAAGTCTTGTTGCAGAGGTTGTTCTCTCTGTGTGGTTTTGCCTTGTTTTGGTCCTGTGCCTTGATTCCCATCATGTCAGAGGTGTAAATAGAGTGAGGTGCTGAGGGGGACCCCAAAGCAGGTCAAGGAGAGGAGTAGGTGAGCTGCAGTGAGGTCAGTGGGAGCAAAGGGTCTGCATGGAGCTGGAAAAGCTCTTGAGAAATTCTTGCAGCCCAAAAGGCAGCTCAGAGATTCTGGAGTGCTTTTGGTCTGACAAGGGTGAATATCACTCTCTCATACTTATCTGTCCCATAATACTCCATTCTAGGCCTGATCAATGCTTGGCAGTGTCAGCAGATAGTGGATTTATTGCTAGGGAAGGAAAGAAGTTGCCATGACTACTCACTGAGTAATAGTGAGTAATTAGACTTTTAATTGTGAATTATTTAGTGTCATCATTAGGTTGTGCTGGTGTAAACATGAACAGAATCAGGTCCATTAGAGTTGATATCTGGATCTAACTTGCCCTGTGTAAACCAGGAGTAACCCTCTGGCAGAAGTGAGGTTACAATGATTGGAAGTTGAGCCAGAATCCAGTTTAATTTTCCAGGTCTACTGGGTGATGGGAAGGGCTGTAACATCCCATTTACCCCCTAGTGCTGTGTGCCCCTCCCTGTGTCAGATGATGCAGCCCAAATCACCCAGTGCTAAGGTTGCCTCTTTGCCCGGGTTAGACTGGGGCTCTCTGATTCCCTGAAAGGGGCAGTAATGGGGGAATTTGATACTTTTTGCAAACATTAGTGGACTCTGAGCATTTGTGTGCTAATATGTGTGCCTGCCATGCTCACTGGCAGAGACCGGGTGTGTTGGCTTTTGGATCAAGAAAGAATATCACTTCTGTCAAATGGGAAGGGGGTAAACTGGCTAGAAGAGAACTATTTTTTTCTGTCTTTTACAGCTCTATTATGTGCAATGGAGACACTAGGTGCCCCCATGTCAGAGAATTGCTGAGAACTAGACCCAGAGAGGATTGCCAAATCCTCCACTGAATGCCAGAGGAAGAAGGACTGTAAGCAAAAGTCATCTGTCTCAACTGAAAGGCTGAATGGTGACTTGAAAACTGTATAGTTAATTTAATTTTCCTGTCTGTGCCATCCTGGCCCAGTCTCACGTGGGGCAGAGCACAGCAGCCTATTTTTACTTTTTATTCTGTGTTGTATTTAAAATGTGGCCAGAAAAGGGGGGAACGGGATGAGGAAGGTTTTAAACATTGGCTGCCACCTTAATTGCAGCCTAGCAATGAATGGCTGCAGGCTTTCTTGGACAGCTCCTCTGTGAATGTCACACACAAATCCATCTGACACCTGGGGTCAGAAGTATTCTTCTGCTTTTTGTTAAGTCATCTTTCCCACTTTTGTGCCAAAGGGTCTGGCTAAATAGAATTGCATTTAAATGAGGTGAGTGTGTGATGGATCATCCGAGTGCTGCTGTTTCCCTCCAAGTTTTGTGACAAATCTCTCTAATGCAAACACTGAGTCTCATGCCTTGAACTCACTCCTGCAATTAAATACTGATCCTTTAAGCCTTATCTGGAAAAACAATATAGTAATAGCAATCCTGTGTGTTTGCATGGAAAAGGAGAGGTGTGCATGCAGCAGATGCTGGCAGAGCTCTGTTAATTCAGTTTGCAGGGGTCACAGTCACATTGAAGACATGAGCAGTGACATTAGCATGTCCAGACCTTCAGTGCAAGCTCTCCAGGAATTAGAGCACGTACTGTGATGCCTTCTCTGCTGTGTCAGCTGAGCTGTGACACCACCAGTTTTTATCAGCTTATTGTACAACTAAATGCAAATGCAATGAGTCAAGAAAGGCTGCTGACCAGTCACTAAATTCCCCCTAAAACTGAGTTTTGCCCGAGTGATCAGCAAGATATAATGATTGACACTGGAATGAGTCTGCAGGGCACACAGCTCGGTGATTAGTCAGTTCTCATTACCTGTTCCTCCAATTAACGTCAGCAAATCAGTGCTCCTGAATCAACGAGGACCTCAGGAGGAACTAAGCTTTCCCAAAACACTGCCAGATGTCAGCAGAAGCTCCAATCCCCTCGCCTTGATGGTTCTGTACTTTTACCACACATAATTAACTGTTAACACCGTCCTGTTTCTGTCACTCCAGCCCTTCACCTGTGGTCTGCTGAGGAATGCTGTTAGTTTAGCTATGATGGAAGAGTTTGTGCCCAGCTCTGCTGTCTTGTGCTCCTGTACTTTATCTCATTTCCATGCTCATCCCAGCCAAGCAGGAACCCAGCTTGAGATCCCTTTTATTACAGCTTCATCCCTCCATTTGGATCTTCCTCTCTCCTCCTTGCTGTCTTTGCAGTTTCCCTTGAACAAATTATGGCATTTGGCTTTTATGGTCAGTCTCTGGAAGTGGAATATGAATTAATTTTCCCCATACTACCCAAGATGCTACGGGGAATATTTTTTTATATTTTTGGTACCTGCAGGCTGTGGAGAAAGCTCACTTGTCACAGTGCCCTTCATTACAAAGGTGTTATTTTTTTTTCTTTTTTTTCCCTGTGACTTGTCAGGAATAATTAAATGCTGTGATTGCTTTGGCCTCCCTTCAGTGGGCATTTACCCAACTCATAAATACAAGAGTATCTCCCCTGAACTCAGGTAGAGTTGTGAAGGTTTGCTTAGCAGTGCTTTGACAAAAACGAGGAACCCAGATGTGCATGTGTTTGGGAGCATCCCGGAGTTGCTTGTTCTCTAAAACCCAAATAGTGTTCCTCAGATCAATTAAGATTCGCTTATTAACATTAAAAAGACATTCATCCCCAGGTATTTTCACAGTCCCCTTTGCTTCCCCTTTGCTTGGGCAGTGCTGCTGTCCAAAATAAATGAAGTGTGTGAAGACGGGCCATTTAAAGGCGTTGAGGAATGCAGCTGTTTCAGACCTTTAACATCTCACTCGGCTTTCACCTAATTTGTTAATGGGTATGTTTTTCCCTGTAGGAAAATAAAGCTTTTCTCTCTGACATTTTATAGAGGGCCTACTAAACCTTCTTTTGTCCCTTTGGGTAAAATCAGTTGAATTGGCTTTTCTGGTGCCTTTCTGTTTTCCCTAGAGAATCTGAGTTGGTTGTTAACACTTTTTGTCCTCCCAGGCCTTAGGAACAGTATGATAAAAACCCTTAGATAACTTCCAAGTCTAGGCAAAATGTGGGCAGCTGTAGGCTCACTGGGGAGAGGCTTGTTACTATCTAAAAAATATTGGCTATATAGGTGAAGAGAAGAACATTTGCTCATTTTAGGTGTGAGCTAAAATAGAAGCTTGCCGAGGGATGCATGGTGAGTTTGCGACGTCACTGGGAATTGCTGGATCTCCTGGGGCACCAGAGAACATGATGTCTCCTCAGACCCAAGGATTTGCAAACATTTCCAAGTCTCCAGCCACCCTTGGCACACAGGTGTGTGTCACCATCAGGGAAGGCAACCTGGGGACTGGAGCACAAAGCTCCCCTTGGTGTGACACTCATTGCACAAGGGAGACGGTCGCATCCCTTGTGTAGCTGCAGACAAAATACTTTCATATTAACCTTCTCTGTGCTGGCAAGAGCAGCTGGGATGGCTCCGGTGCTCTTTGATTTATCCAGCTAGGTACCAGGGTGTTTGCTGTACGGTTCCTTAGAAGTTTGTAAGCCCAACACACGCTGTTCCTGTGATGCCTCACAGAGCTCAATCCATGTCCTTCCCTGGCTGCAGGAGGAAAACGTGCTGAGCCAGCCTTGCAGGCTGCTCCTGCCGTGGGATACCCGATCCTCAGGCTGGCAGAGCCCTTGGAGCACGAGGTCTGTCTGACTCTCCATTTCTTTTTTCTCCCCATCTCTCACTTCATATTCTCTTTGCTGTCCATCCTGCTACATTTCAGGTGAACAGTAGGTCTGTGCTGAAGAGGGACATGGTGTTGGTGTTGCTAAGGTTTTTCTTTGCAAAGGAAAGCATCTTCATTCCATAGGTATTGATGGAGAAGTGCATTGATTTAAAACCTGCCCTAAATTAATGTAGAACAGCATAAATAACAAGCAAGTGCTGTGAATGATGAATGGGAGAAAAGGATTTGAACTGCCACTGTTCTACCGTACAGGGAGTGTTTTACAGGAGAGAAGGAGATTCTGTGTCATTTCTGCATGTGCTTTACTTGACAATAACCATCCACTCTTAAAAAATCATCACCTGCTAGGATGCTACCAAGAAAGAAGAAGAAAATTTGGAACTTGCTTTGAAATAGCACTCTCATAGGAATTCAAAGCATGGGTATTATTGTGCTGCTTGGAAAGCTGCTTTTCTGTCCAGCTTCCCTGTGATCCCTTTAGCTCTATCTGATACCCAAGGCTTGAGATCTCCGGATTAGAAATTAAATTCCACCTCTGTGGCCCAGACCTGATGACCTCCTGGAGTCACAGCAAATAAATTTTCCTTTACAGTGAGTGCTTCCAGCTAAAGCTGTTGCTTTTTGGTCAAAAATGAACTTCTTTGGGAAAAAAAAGAAAATTAAAACCATGTGATGCAGGTGTAGGAATAATAATTGACTTGAAATTGAGTAGGGATTATTCAGAGTGATGGCAGACCCTGATCTTGCAGGGATTTAGGTGCTTGTTTTGTTCTGCTGGCATGTGTGAGTACACAGAACAGTCAGGAGGGCTCTGTCCTGGGGGCTCTAGGGGAGGCTGTGGCATGGCCAGGAGCTGTGCATTTGGGCCAGCTGGGTGGGATGTAGCACTTACAGCATCGGGCAGTAATTCCTGCTGCTAAATTGGGTATAAACCACAGCATTTCAGGAGTGGGCGAGTGTGGCTTGGGTGTCTGGTACAGGAACAGCAGCCTGGGGAGGGCAGGAGAGGGGTTTTCCCATTGTGATTTCTGTTTCACTTTGCAATGACTGGTGTCAGGCCTGTGCTGGGAGGTGGGCAGTGAAGAGCCTCAAGGGAAACTGGCAGAAATCATCATTTAAGTGTGATCATTCTGAAGATGTCAAGTTACTGAGATGGGTACTGAGCTGTCTGGGTGTCTCTAATTGTGCTGCTCGTAGCTTGTCATATTTTGAGTGTGATAAAATTGAACAGTACAGTTTTAAACCCAATTTTGGGCTTTTCAGTGCTCTGTTACAATGATGAAATCCAGAAATGGAAGATAAATGTAGTTTGTAATTTTTTTTTTCCAGTGAGCTCTGAGACAGTTTCTAACAATTCACTTAATTAGCTGGATTTCCAGCAGTACAAAATGTGACCATCTCAATTTAATTAAAAGCATATCTCCATTGTGATAGTGTGGGGATTATGTGGAGACTGGTAGTAGCCTGATGGATTTTCATCCTGCTCACATACAATGTCATGGTTTGGATTGTTGATTTTTTATTATGGGCTTTTACTCTTCTTGCAAGAGTTTCCAGTGTCATTTCTACTGACAGATGCTGCTTAGGACAGATTTATTTTTATTCTCTTACAGTTGAATTGGATCAAACGTCTTTTTCCATGTAGCTCAAGTTTCCACAATGGAGTTACTCCTAGCTGACTACTCTGAGAAGAAAATTGTAGTAATTTTTGTGACCTTCTTTAGCAGCAGTTGAAATGTTTTTTGGCATATGTGCATATAATCTATTAATTTCCACTTCCTGTCAATTTTAGGGATTCATGCTTATAAACAGTATGAAAAATTTTAATGCCAATAAAGAGGGAGAGAAAATCCAGCATTTGGTCTTTTTTTTTCCTAGCCAGATTCAGCGAGGTGTTGAAACATGCAGGGCATTTGTTTCTGGCACAGATAAGGATCTCTCACGTTCTTCTATAAAATGCTAAATTAACAATAATCAACCCCCATGACTTACAGCCCTGCTCAGTGCATAGCTTGCCTTTCTCTCGGGCTTCCTCTGAATCCACAGATCTGAAGGCTTTTTCCCTGTGATCTGAGAAAGCAAAATTCCTGACAAAACTAATGACTTGGGGCTCCTGCAGCATTTTAAAGCCTTTTCTTTTTCCCCATGAGTGGCTGCCTAATGTGAGTGGGATTTCAGTGGCTGTTTGCATTATTTCCTCCCTGCAGTTGGGACATTCAGCCCCATTAGCCTGCCTGGCTGCTCGGCACAGCAGTGGCTCTCCGGTGAGGTTTTCCACCAGGTTTCCCAATCCACACAATTGAGATAGTTTATTGCCTTACATTTTGGGTAATGGTATCTGACATGGGATTTAAAAGCGTTTTCATGTCCTCTATGCTATGATGTTGTGGCAAATCCATAAGATGTGATGAGCTGGAGATTTCTGAGCTGGTAGGAAGTGGAATGTTCTCAGCTGAAATCCTTCAGAGCAAGCAGTGACCACCCAGCAAGGAAATCAATTCTGAATCCTGGAAGAGGAAGAGGAGAAAATTCTGAATCATAGAATCATGGAATATCCTGAGTTGGAAGGGACACACAAGGATCATCCAGTCCAACCCCTGGCCCTGCACAGACACCCCAACAATCCCACCCTGTGCATCCCTGGGAACGTTGTCCAAACTTTCCTTGGAGCTCTGGCAGCCTTGGAGCTGTGCCCATTCCCTGGGGAGCCTGGGCAGTGCCCAGCACCCTCTGGGAGAAGAACCTTTCCCCGATATCCACCTTAAACCTCCCCTGGCACAGCTCCAGCCGTTCCCTTGGGTCCTGTCACTGGTCACAGAGTGCAGAGATCGGTGCCTGTCCCTTCTGTAGCTGTAGCAGCTGATTTGCACTCTTTGCTCTTCCACTGGGGCTCCACTCCTGGCAGGAGGGCAGCCCTGTCCCTCCAACGCCCTTCCCAGGCTCGTGGCTGCAGTGTTTTTCTCTCTTTTAGCAGGACCCCCCACCCACTGTGTGGGAGGCAGCAAATCCTATTCCTGGGAAGCGGTGATTTGCTTCTGATGCCAGCTGGAAAACTCTCCTGTGGAAGAGAGCAATTGGACATCTGCAGAATATACTGGTGCTGACCCCTGCCACAACCAGTCCTAGAATGGTTAATATTAGAAATATTTGGCCTTCAGTTTTCACCTTGGAAGCGTGGGGTGAGGATGCTGCCTTTGGCTGGATCATGTGCTGCCCTCAGCAGCGCTCCTGCAAGAGTGGAGTGACCGGCAGGGATGTGCTGAGCCAGGGAAGCTCCAGGATGCAGCAGCAAAACGCTGCCTGGCCAGCTGATGGCCGGTCACACATTCCAAGTGTCTGGCCGCCTCCACATGCCCGTGGCCACCCCGCCAGCGAGGCCTCGCCTCCAGGCTCGTTTCACCTCCCAGGCAAAGGCACAGCTTCCGTCAGCATCCGCCTCATGCCGCTGCCTTTGTTTGCTCCGGAGAGTTTGGGAATGCGGCGGTAGCCTGCAGCTGAGTGACACGCATGGCTGGCCAGGAGGGGAATGCTGAGCTCTCCCTGCAGCTCCATGCAAATCCTTCCTTGATACCCAGTGCTACGGAGCGGTTGATTTCTCAAAGATGCTTTGGGACAAATAAACTAATGGCTTGCTCTGAGCAACAGGGCCTGGAAGTCAAAGCATCTCATTGCCAGAGGTCTGAAGAAATGATGGGAGGGTGCGTGCAAAGCCCTGGGGTGATGCCAGCCGTTCTGCTGCGCTGGGATAGCTCCCTTTTGCCGGCTGCCTCCCGGCTGCAGCCGGACCCTGTGGATACCTGACCAGCATCAGAACTTCCCCCCAGCCACCGCTGGCTCAGCCGTCCTGTTGAGCCAAAAAAAGGTGCATATTCTTGTGTTTTCCCCATAATGTTTGGGATTCCGGGAAGCTGAGAGTTAATGTCAGTCCCTCAGCGATGGAGCTGGACGGGTGCCCTCGGTGACTTCTTGGGCTGTTTGGCGAGCCCCAAGTAACAGACAGAGCATCAGTTTCCATCCCCGTGGGTACCCACAGATCCGTGGTCAGCCGCTGAGCTCAGGCAGGGGAAGGAAATCTGCCGTGTGAGCACTTTGGGAAGGATCCACGTGAGAGGGAAGAAGAACCTGGGGCTCTAAGAAGTCAGAGCTGAAAAAATCCAGTTAATCTTCCTTCCTGCAGACTCCGCAGACTGTTGGGATGTCCCTGAATGAGCTCCTGGTATGTCTGTGCTGCAGGCAGGGCTGCCAGGCAGTTTTAAGACATTTAAGGGAAATTGAAGGACAAGCTTTATTCCTGGTCATGAGGAGGTGTCTGGTCTCCTTCATGTCCTGGAGGAGGCTTTGGGGTGTGCTCTGCCTGCTTGCCTTGGGCACCTGGAATGCCCACACCCGCCCACCCTGCCAGCTCCGGGAAACGGGGTGGAGATGGATATGGTGGGAACTGGCTGGAACTGGGGCCGGCGGTAATTAGAGAGGGTGGGGGTCTGGATGGGCGATCTCTGTGCCTGGTGGGTCTGGGCAGTGGGATCCCCACATCAGGCAGGTCTGGGGAGAATGGTCCCTGCACATGGGTGAGGAGGGGAGACCTGCGTGCGGGACGTGATTCCCACGCTTGGGTGGGGTTTGGGTGGATGTACCTGTGTTCCCTACGTGTGGGAAACCTGGGTGGGAGGATCCCTGTTTGCAGGAGGTCTGGGTGGGTGATCCCTGTCCATGGGTGGGGTATAGGTGGGGAGATCTCTGAGGATCCCTGCCTGGTGAAAGTGTAGGTGGTTAATCCTCAGGAACAGGTGAGGGATTGCAGCATGGGGGGGCCTGGGGGTGGTGGGATCCTCACGTGGAGGAAGTCTGGGTGGGTGATCCCTGGGGATCCCCGTGTAGGGGGACTCCGAGTGGGTGATCCCTGGGGATTCCCACGTGGGGGAAGTCTGTGTGGGTGATCCCTGGAGATCCTCGCTTAGGGGGAGTCTCGGTGGGTGAATCTCAGGACCAGGTGAGGGGAGCGATCCCCCAGCGCACGGGCGGCTCTGGACGATGCACCCACACACGTGGCAAAGCCGGGCGGGCGCTCCCCGCTCCTGGGGCTCCCCCGTGGATGGGCTGCGGCCGGGGTCCGTGCCGGGCAGGGCCGGGGGGTGCCGGCGGCCCGCGGGGGCTCCCGGCCGGGGCGGTGCCGGTGCCTTTAACGCGCGGGGAGGCGGCCGCAGGCGCGGCGGACGTGCGGGGCCGCCTCCTCCCCTTCCTGCCGCCCGCGCCGCGCAGCCACCGGCCGCTCCCGCTCCGTCCCCGCAGCCTCGGCCCGGCACGGCCCTGCCCTGCCCGCCGCCGTCTCGGTGAGTCCTGCCCGGGGGGAGCCGTGGGTCGCAGCGGGGCCGGGGCTTCCGGGCAAGGGGCGGCGGGCTGAGGCCGCGGCGGGCCCCGGGCTGCGGCCCGGCCGGGGGGGAGTTCCGGGCGCGGCTCCGCGCCGGCGAGAGGCCGCTG
>JACBWW010000069.1:1662005-1743856 GCA_020086605.1 Lanius collurio
TCCCTGTTTTAGCACCCATCCGTGCTGGGGATGCCTTTCATAACACAGCTACTTCCAAGGTGAAACTCGATCCGTTTATTCTTTCTCCATCTCTGCAGGAGGGCTGTTGGAGAACCTCCTTGAAGTCTTGAGCAGCTGCTGGATTTCCATCCTCATGATGTTTGTGGCCTATTTGTGTCATTTGTTTTTGGTTCTGCTGTTTCCATTTGGTTTAAATGATTGTTTTCCCTCCCTAATGTAATTAGAGCAGTTGGATCCCTTCTTGACCCCTTGTTTTCATAGGTTAACCAAGTCTTTTCCTTGTGCTGTTCACTTGTCGATATTCTCAGGATTTACTTGACAGTGACAATCTTTTGCCTTGCCTTTACCCATCAGAATCTTTTTTAATATAAAGGGAAATTTGCACATCTGTGTTTAGCTCTTAAACTTCCTGCTCTGCGTTGGCAAAGCAGCAGGATTGGACTGTTTTTAAAAGTAATATTTTGGAGGGGGCTGCTCACTGCACTAAGCTCACAAACTTTTTGACATTCTTCGGGTGATTGTTTCAGGCTAACGAGACAGGGAGTTGCTGGGCTGAATCTGTCCCAGACAAATCACTTCTTGTTAATGACTGTGCATAAACTATGGAGATGATAAATTGGAGAATTACCAGCCCATGACTCCTAGGAATCTGCTTCTCCTCTCATCATTATACAAGATGTCCAAGCAAATAAAACACATGAGGACTTAAAAAAAAAAAGAAAAAAAAAGGATTTCTTTATGTTTTTAGAAATGTAAAAGCTTCTTCCTGTTCACATGCCTGAACTACAGCTGGTGGCAGGAGAGAGGGTACTTGGGAGCTTTGAAAACTTCCTATTTCTTGACAGAATGGAGCCTTTAAAGTATTTTCTTACAATGTGGACTCTTTGGCATGTTTTCCAGGCTGATGCCTGTGGTCTGCAGTTTGGGAATGCATCTGTGCCCGCTGGCGTGGGTGCTGCCTGAGAGGCTGATTCCTGCTTTTTTTTATTTTTTTTTTTGCCCCCATTTCTAGTGATTTCAGAGCAGGAGCAGCAGCCCTTGCATCGATAAGCACTATCCATTGACCTGGACTCTGCTGGTGCTGCTTCCAGTTGAGGAATTGTTATTTACCTGGTGGAGGGAAGAAGCAGAGTGGATCCAGGTGCACTCTGAGACAGTGCACAGGCATCTGCAGTTCCTGCCATTCCTCTGCAAGGGCCGTTTTACTCTAAAACACAGGGAACCCCGCAGCACCTGGACTGGGTTCCCTGTGTTTGAGCTCATCCTCGCCTGGTCACTGCCATGCCTGTGTACAAGACTGCTGCATCTAATTAGATTATGTTAGAATGAATAAGTGAATCTCGATAAATGAGCTTACGGGGGCACTGTCGGGTCAGCTCAGTCCCTAAATATAGGTCCTGGGCAGAGGGCAGGTTTGGTGCAGGACCTTGGCATACAGCAAAATTAAACAGAGATCTCCTGGGAGTGCAAAAATTCTGCTGCCTTGGCTGTCTTGTCGGTCTGGATGCTCCTGTCTTGGTACAAGAAATACCAAAGTCCTCAAATATGAGGATTCTGTGTTTTTTGAAGCTTGGTGGGGACTTGGAAGGGGAAGTCATGGCAGTGGAAACTCTAATATAATCTGAGGTGCTAAAGAATGCAAATCTCATGATCCTTTTTAATGCTTCCAATTTAGAGGTGAGGGGTTTTTTTTGAAATCTCTTAGATACTGTAGAAAACAGGGAAAAAGAGGAATGGTGTCTGTTATATGTGTGCATGTGAAAACTCTGGATGCAATCTCTGACTAGCACAAATAAAGAACATTATCTCCTTGCCACTATATGATGCAAAGAAATAGTTTGGGTGCTTCAGGCCTTGAGTTTTGCTGTGCAGTGAGCGTGTAGTGGGAGGGAGAGGAGAGGGGCAGGAGCTGTAAGGTTTTTGGTGTAATCAAGAAAGTTACTTCTTTGCTGTTCTCCTCCTTTTCTGCAATGTTCTCTGTTTTTGTTAGTGCTTTGTGGCCACACTGCTTACCAAAAGCCATAGTAACTTGCTGTTGCTAAAGAGAAGTAAAAGTAGTTTCTTCTCCTTTTTTTTCTTCCCATGAAGATTTATTTAAAAGAATCACATTTTTTTTCTGTTTCAAATGAAAGCTCGTCTTTGCTTCTACATCACTGGGGCTGCGTTGTAACTCGGAGAAAGTGTCTGTAAATCAGTTATGTGGACAAGCTACTCATTTTCTTGCACTAATAGTCCCTATTATAATGAGTGTTGTCCTCTTCTTGCAACTCTTTGCTGTGGTTGCTCTCAGGTGTGCAGGATTTTCAGTGGTAGTAAAGCATGGAGAACAGCTCTTCTTGCAGGGTTTTTTTCTTCCATTGGACACCTTTCTTCCTTCTGGCTGATCCTGCTGCCTGGCTTTCCTGTCTGGGTCTGCTCGCAGCCAGGCAATCCTGCAAATCACTGCTCTGCTGGAGCTGCTGCATCACAGCTCCCCTGCTGCAGGAAGCATCTTTAAGCCCTTTTATGCTGTGAAGTTGAGGAAATTGAGCAAAACTTCTGTTTTCCTTCAAGTTATAGCTGAATGACTTATGGAGCATCAGGGAAGGCTCTTTTTCTCTCGGAAGAGCCGTGTTGATGTTATCCAGCAAAACACAAGTTCTAGTTTTGGGATCACACCTCTTAATTGAATAGCTGACCTTCTCAGCCTGCCTTGTCTCATGTCCACCTCGCTGAGCATGTGTTGAATGACCCAGGGAAAATCAAGCTGGAGTTCAGAATTACGTGGGTGTCAAAGGATCTTAAAGCCTGGTATATTTATGCCCCTGATTCATGGTGCTTCCAAAAACAAGCCAGCTCTCATCCAGCAGAGGGGAAATACCTCAGTCCAGTGTTATCAACTTTTGCTTGGCTGCCAGAGCAATATAAACTCAACCCGAGTTATTTTGGGCTCCTTATTCTTTTGCTTCCAAATCCCACCCTGCAAGTTCCTTGTAGAAGAAATGCTGGCTTAATTCTGTTTTACACCCTCCCCTATGGACTGGAAACAGTAAGCAGGGTATTTTATTTCAGGGTTGTGACAAATTTTCGTACATCTTGTTCCTGCCTGTGGTGTCAAAAGGTGTCTTTTGTCTGCCTGTTACCACACAGGAAGGAAGTTGTTGAGTCTGGGAGATAAAAGCTTTATCTCCTCCCCTGCAAGGGACAAGCTGCCCACTCCTAGACTGGCACCACTCTGCTCTGTCCTGCTTGTAGTAGGGCAGAGGGGAAAATTTTCATGGGAAAGTGTGAGTGGACTCATAATCTGTTTGTAAGTGCGTAGCTGTCAAGGAAGATGATGACTCAGCTATTGCACAAGGTGCAGCTCTTCAGGGAGCTCGCCAGGATTGGACCAGATCGTGACTGACTCATAAGAGAGCCTATAATATTAGCCAACTCCTAATTTTATTGTTACTGGTTTGGTCTGACCACTAGCCATGACTAGTTTTCTTTCCCAGCCTATTTGCTGTGGGGTTTTAAGTTGGAAACTCCACACTTGATGACAACAGATTAAAAAGTCCAATTTATTGGAGGAAGTGAATGGTTCCCAGGCTTTGGGTGGGAAGTGCTGGGTGGCAGGAGTGTTTAAGATGATGTCTTGCATTTGGCTCACATGGTTGTTTCTCCATCAGCACTTGCCCTGTGCTGCTGCCAGGCTCTGACATGGCACTTAGCTGCCATTTTACAGAAGGGAAAGCAGAGGCCAAGCACCTGCAGGGGAAGATGCCAGGAGGTCACCAGCAGAGCAGCTGCTGGTGCCTTTCTCTTGGTCCCATCTGTGACCTGAACCCCTGGCAGTCAGCTGGTGGCTGAGCTGCATTGTCAGATAGTGACAGGACAAGGGGGAATGAATTTAAATGAAGAGAGGAGAGATTTAGTTTAGGTATTAGGAAGGAATTCTTCCCTGTGAGGGGTGTGAGGCCCTGGCACAGGTTGCCCAGAGAAGCTGTGGCTGCCCCATCCCTGGAAGTGCCCAAGGCCAGGTTGGATGGGGCTTGGAGCAGCCTGAAATTGTGGAAGGTGTCCCTGCCTGTGGCAGAGGGTTGAAATGCAATGATCTCTGAGGTCACTATAACCCAAAACATTCTGTGATACGACATGAAACTGCTTTTGTGCAGCAGCCAGTTCCCACGTTCCTTTCAGGGTCTCCTTTGGTGTGGGTGGGAGGCCAAGCATGGCCCCAGAAAGTGATGTTGCTTCTTGCCTCCCAAACTGGTTTGAAAGGCTGCCTTGGTGGTGTTAAGTGCTGCTTTGCCCACTAAATTATCACTTAATGTTGCATGTGGACATCCCAGCTTGGCTTTCACATAGGCATTGCCATTAATGCTGTGTGAGGACCAAAAAACAGGTACCTGAAACCAGCTGCAGCATCCCTGCTGCTCCTGTCTGCTGCAGCTCCAGGTGTACCTGAGAGCATCGCCATGGCTACAGCAGCTCATACCCACTGGATCTTTCACAGGGCATTTTCAGATCTGGGAAGTGATGGGCATTTAGGATGGTGTGCCAGGAAGGGCCCTTTTGCCCAGGACAAGGTGAGAACTCTGTTGCCTCTTTTAACTTGCTGTTCTCCAGGGAGACTCAGTGTGTCCTGTCCTTGGACAGGCAGTGTCTGCAGTTCTCAGGGGGTGTGGTGCTGGGAACTGGCAGAAAATGGAGTTTACAGATCAGTGCTGTATCCCATGTCACACCTACTGACCTTTGCTTGGTTCAACACCATGTGTTGGCAGCACATGTGGCTCCAGCTGTGATCGAAGGACAAAGGACTGTGTTGCTTTTTCTCTTGGTGCTGCCTGGTTTTCTGTTTACAGCAGTGATGGTGGAGGTCCATGAACTTTCACTTCTCCAAGCTTATGGGGAATTGTTTGCCCTGAAATGTGCTGAGAAGGTTCCTCCTAACCCTGTCCTAGCGTGGGCAATGAGCAGCATTGTCCAGAAGAGAGGTGGAGGTGGCATCTCAAAGCCTTGGAAACCACCAAGCTGCCCGGAGGATTTATGGGGGTTTTGTTAGGATTTTATTGGGTTCTCTGGGCTTTCCTACGGCAGCTCAGTGACAGCTTTTCCTTGTTACCTTCACCTAAGGTCACTTCCATATCTTCAGCCTGTGCTATATTACCACTAGGATTGGATTGCATGCTAAATTTAGTGAACCTTTGTAGCTTGGTGTGTGTATGTAAAACCTGAGGGATTTTCAGCAGCTTTTAAGGGGTTGGAGCCTGGTGCAAGATGCCCAGCAAGGCCAGGCTTTCTCTGCACAGGTGGCAACACCCCAGGCCAGGTGTGGCAGTGTTCTTCTTTGCCTCAGTGTACTTCCACACAGGGATTTGTTGAGGTGCAGAGCCTGTGGGTGGCAGGGAGGGTTCTGAAGGCACAATTAGAACTTGCATAACATGGTCTGCAGTCTGAGGCATGTGAGAAGTGCTGGCGAAGGGGTTGGGTTTCAGAAGTTTTAAAGGCTTGTGAAAATTCTTGATCAGATGTTTCCATTACAATCCTGCCTTTTTCGGTCCCCTGCCCTCCATCTCCAAGTTTCTGCCTCTTTCTATGCTGTTTGTGTGCCAAAAGAAGAATTTTTTTGGCTTCAGGTCTGGTGTACCTATTTCTAAGTACATTTTTTTAATTCCTGCTTGGCATTGTAGGCTACTGGAGTAATAGTTTGAGATGTAAGTTAAGTTGGAAGCAAATAAGTTTAGATCTGTGTGGTTGCAGTGAAGTGTTTGTTCAATTCTTGCACGCCAAAGGAGGAGCAGATTGTGGGACAGCAAAGCAAGGGGAGTGAGAACCCAGAGAAGCGTGAGAGAAATGACCTCAATTACTCTGCATTTCCATTGCTGAACATTTTTGGGCCTTTTTAACAACCTGGCATGTTCTTGAATTCAGATCAGTGCTGAGCACAGTGGGGTGGGTGTGTGTGCTTGTGTTAGGAGGCTGTTTTGGGGGCAGAACTCAGGGCTGTTGGGTTCTTGACTTGAATTTGAAACTCTTCAAGTATGCATTTCACTGTTTCCAATTCCTTTAGGAAACTCCTGCAATCTCAGTCCTTATGGTAACAAGTGGAAAGAACCAGGAAACCTTTAGAGATGTGCTTTGAACACATTTTTTGCGGGGCTCTTGTGTGGTGTTGCCCAGCTCTCAAAAGTGCATTGTGTGTGGGGTTATGCAGTGAACTGGGTTGTGGAACTGGGACCAGTAAGGAGTGTTGCAGCATCCCCTGGGCTGCTGCTGCTCAGAGAGACATTAGCAACACTCAGCATCACTCACCTGGGGCATCAGCAGCTGCATGAGGAAGGTGGTAAAAGAAAGCTCCTTCACCATGGGGCTCAGGTGTGGTTCAAGCATTAAGCAAGTCAGTGGAGGAGCTGGAGCCTTTACCCTGCTGCTGGAGGGGAGTCTGGTCCCCTGCTCTGGGTGTTTTAAGATGCAAATATTGCCTTGGGGTCTGCCGAAACACTGCACTGATTCCTGAGAACATGTGACCTGCTAAAGCTGCCTGCCCGAGCCTAAAAGATCCGGGTGAGGGCACCACGAGATGACACCAGCTGTGTATCATTTCTTCAGCTGTGAGTGCCTTTAGCAAACTGGTCAGTGAAGCACAGAGAGGTTAACAAGGTGAAAAGAAGCCTTGTGGGGAGGAATATGCAGTGCTGCTGTTGAGGAGCGCATCTCCTCGGTGTGGAAGCTGAAAGGATGGCATCTCAGTGGAGCTGTAGCCAGTGAAATTCTTGTTGTAGTGCAGGAGTTGTTTTGGATGGATGATGAGGTGAGCTCTTAGTGCTGCCCTCGATAAATGAGATACGTGCAGTGTCTCAAAGGAGAGCAGAGACAGACCTTAACACTTCACCTGCCTCAGCAGGGAAACGACCACAGTTCAGCAGCAATCTCTAAAACTTCATGTTGTGCTTTTAAATAGTTAGAAGTTCCAGCTCATGATGCAGTTTATACTTTGAAATGCACTGGTGTAACTTGTATGGTGCCAGTGCTGCACGGATTGCTTCTAAAGCCTCTTTGTTCCTAAATCATTTTGAAAGTTTATTTCTAAGAGTATTAACAGCACCATGTCCTACAGCATGAGGGATCTGGTTTGGATATAGAAGTGCTGTCTTTATGCCTGCATGAGCATGATAACATGCTGTAGAATAAATGCTGAAAGACAGCTTTGCTATGGAGGAGTCAAACTAACTCATATCTGCTGTGGAGGTTTTCATGATGGAAGTTTGTTCAGCCTTCAGCTGGTGCAAATTTCTGCTGGAGCAGAAAATCAAAATACCAGTGTTGTAGGAGGCCCATCACCTGCAGAACCTTCTGTGGTCCAAATTCAGTGCTGAGCATACCTCTAAACATTCCCTGTGTTCAGAGGGTTTGTAAATAGAGTGTGAACAATGCTTTAATCTGGCAAATGATTTAAAATTTAATGCACAGTTGAAATAAAATCCAACCCTCTTTGGAGGTGCTGTTCCTAACATGACTGTGGATTAAAACTCATTGATTACTACCAGCAAAAGAGTGAAATAAAATACAATGCTCTGTACAGAGGCTGCAGACTGACCATTACAGCACTGAGCACTCATTGGTTTAAGGATTGAGAGCGTTTTCCTGACTTGCAGCCAAAATGCAGCCATAGCCCATTGCTGCCCATTTGTCCCCAGGCCAGCATTGTCCTCTGGCTTCAACCCCTCCCTGCAAGGTAGGAGCAGAGGAAGCCTGAACTGCTGGGCAGGGTCCTGTGCCTTGGGTGCAGTTCAGGGCAGCAGAGCTGATCGTGCACAGGGGAAGAGAGGGTAGCAAGTAATGCCTGCTCAAGCCTGGCTGTTTGGATTTTCCAGTGGTTTTTTCTGTCTTTCTGACCCATGCCTGTGGTGTAGAGTATTAAAAGCAAAAATAGACCTGCTGGTGCAGTGCTTACCTGGCTGTGTAGGCTGAAGAGGAGGCAATTCCAGCCTTGTAGTACTCCCTAAATTCTAGTTTGGTAGTTGTGCTGTGCATGTTGGTGATAATTTCATTTTTGATGCCTCTATCATTATACAGGAACGTTGACTTCTCTGCGTTGAGTCTTTATTCGCCCTGTCACCCAGCCTAAACTGAAGCTGCCCTTTTAAAATTTTGGGGTTGAGAAACTGACTGCATGCCCCTGAGTTTTAAACTCTTGGCATATTTGAAAATTTGTTTTCACTCTGTGGACTTTGGTTGTTTAACTGATGGATACTTCTTTCCCCCCATTCTTTTATTGTACTGTGTGTGGTGACAAAGGAGAAAGATCTTCCCTGTTGATTCCTCTCCCTTTGCAGCTGAAGAATTATTAAGACTCAGCCTGAATGATGGGGTACAGCAATCTTGTTTCACTTGCTGCCTTTTGATGCTCTCATTTAGCTACATCTGTGCCACATTGACAATAATTTTCATACAGTGATCGCACGTTTTCTCTTTAGAGACAACTGAAATCACTCAACGGCATCGACATAATGTGTGCAATAAATAATATCTTGAGACTCCAGGTAGTTAGAAGAAACCACATGAAAGCATCTAGATCTGATATGATTCACAATCACTGAAGTTTTGATTTCCCTCTGAGCTAACAACTCTCCTCTGCCGTGCAGCCTGTTCCCAGCACAGCTCAATTTCATTTTCCTCTAGGAATTTGGATAGATGAGAGCATCCGTCTGCTGCAGGCTTCTCCTTTTGTCCATCGCTATTCAACAATAGGATTGTCGAGTCACTGAGAGGTTAACGAAGCTTTTTTTTTTTGTCAGTGGTCCAACCTCTTTGTATAGCTGTGTGGAACAGCACACTGAACAGAAATAATGGGAAAATCTTGTTGCTGGAATGACCGGGGTTGTCATTTTGCGATACCAGGGTAAAGACCTGCTTAAGCTTCTGGCTGTGTTACGGGGTGGCTGAGCACAAATCCCTCTGCAAGAACATTAAATATTAGTTTCTCTGTGTCCTTGCATCCAGCAGTATTGCAGCAAGGGGAGAGAATCTGAATGATTGCAGTCAATTCAGCTTCCCATTTAGTATTTAGAATGGTTTTGTTACAAGCCTTTTGGGGTTTGGCATTGGAAGAAGGGTGAATTGTAGCCCTTAATTACAAAGTGTGGGAACAATTGGAGCTGGACAGACAGGCAGCAGGCCAGCTCCTCTTCCTGAGCGAGCAAAGCTTTTGTGCTGTGCCATCCCACTGCACAAATGACCATGTGGGGCTGTGGCTGGATTGATTGGTTTTGATCCCTTTTAGGAAGGGGTTTGGAAACTCTAATTTTGTGTTTATCACAGTAGTCAGGCTCTTGTCCTGTTGCTCTGAGCAAGCCTGTTACCGTGGCTGCCCCAAAGAACTTCCCTTGGCTGGGGAGCATGGGATTAAAAACCAGTTGTTAAATCCAGTTGAACTTGGACATCAGTGGCTGGGCTCAGGTGGGTTCAGTGACAGAGTAACTGCAAGGAAAAATGTGGAGGTGCTGTGTTTTGCTTGTGCAGGGACTGGAGAGCTTTGAGGGGGAATTAAGCTTGTAATGGTGTGGGATGGATGGCACGTGGGTGAGCTGTGACTTGCTGGATGCCACCTGGGGCACAGAAACACTTGCCCTGTCTCTTATCAGCTTGTGGATGAGGGCACTGGTGGCAGTGCTCCAAGAAACTCTCACCTTTTCCCTCCAGAGCACCTCTCCAGGCTGGTTTTTCCCTACAGTTCAGGCAAAGTGCACCTGTTATCACTCAGGCATTGGTGCTGGCCCCAGCTGTGCCTCCTTTCCAGGCTCTTGTTCCAGCAGAGCTCATGCTGGGAAAAGGAAAATACAGAACTCCTTTTCAGGACAGAGCTTCACTTTTTTTTTCCTCTTTTTTTCCTCTTTTTTTTAAAATTTTTTTTTATTTTCCCCTCCTGGGAGCTGCTGGGCCTCTGTGGCGGCTGGTGTATGCATGGCCCTGCATTCTCCTGTTGGGAATGTTAAAAATACCAGCTACAATTTTCCCTTTCCACATACCAAAATATATTAATGTGCTTTGATTAGTCATTTCCTCTTCTTTTGTTCCTTTCGCAACAGGGTAAAGGACAGCGTGTGCACCCTTGGGTAAAATCTTGTCTGGTTAAGAAGTCAGAAACTAAATAGATTCTCTTAGGTTAATACCTGTCTTTGTTAGCAGAAGAATTCTGTTCTCATCTATTAAATATACATTCAAAAATAAGTCTGGATAAAGTCACTTTTATGGTGTTCAGACTAAGAATATCTTTGACTGATTTATTTTTGTAGTGGAAAGAAATTCTAATATGAACAAGATTAATATTCTTACAATGAATTTAATACATTCTTGTAGGAAAATCTTTGGTGATACATTACTATAGGAAATTTTCCAAATCCATTTATTTTGAGGTTTCTTGTGTTCCTCCTGTGCCATCACCTCCATGCACACATTCCTCCTTCCCTGAGTTCCTGTGAGACCTCGTTCAGCGTGGGTGGAAAGCAGCAGTGTGACACTATTGGGCTGTGCATGGCTCGGTTTGGGGTAGTTCTGGCAGCCTCTGCACCCTCGGGGTGTGGGGGTACAAAGGTTAATAAATCCAACTCACAGGGACCTGATAAAATTGCTCTGAGCGACTTGCTTATCCTTCAAGGCTGGATATTTTTTGCTTCTCTGTTGCTGTGGCTGCCTTAGTGAGAAATCTAGGAGAAAAGCTTTAGCACCAGGCAGTCTGGAGAGCTGCAGAACAAGTGGTAGGTTTAAAACTTTCATGTGTGTGTGCAGGAATTCAAGTGAGTAAGCTAAAAAGTTGCTTGGCGAGTATAGTTAAGGGCAAAATTGAGTAGAAATCTGGAGAATCAAGCAATAAATTAAGACTGATCTCTTCTGTTATGTCCAAACTTTAGAAACACAACCCATAAACAACATGCCATCCTCTTTAGCAATCTGTCGTGGTTTTCCTGTCGCTCTGGCGCCGAGGGCGTCTGCTGTGCCCTGGATTCAGACGGAGGACAGCTTGTGCCTGCCTGGGGAGGTGAGGGGCTGCTGCTGCTGCTGCTGCTGCCATGCAGCCTGAGGGAAAACTGTGGTGCTAGGGCTGTGTAAGGCTTGCAGGGAGAGGATTTTACTTCTCCTGGGATGCACAGGCAGGTAGTACACTCGGCTTTTCTCCTTGACTCTTTGCAGCTCTTTTATGTAAAAGCCTGTGTTGTTTTTTTTTGAATGAGCATTAGTCTCTCAGTACTCAGATGCCATTCATACTTTCACAGAATCTGCTAAGGCAAAAAAAAAAAAAAAGACCAAAGGCCTTTGCTTCTTTTGTTTCTGTCTTCTCTTATTTTACATTTATTTTAAAAAATATAAACTAGAATTCATAATACAGAATGTATATTTATACAGTTATATTTGCAATATACACTGGGAAAGGGAAAATGTTTCATTCCAGCTGTTTTCTCTTTGCAGATTGCTGTGAAGGTATGAGAGGAATTTGAGTACTGAGAAGCTACTGCTCATACCTGCTTTCCTCTGTTATAGAATCATGGAATAATTTGGGTTTGGAAGGGACCTTAAAGCCCATCTCATTCCAACCCTCTGCCATGGGCAGGGACACCTTCCACTATCTCAGGTTGCTCCAAGCCCTGTCCAACCTGGCCTTGGATACTTCAGGGAGGGGCAGCCACAGCTTCTCTGGCCACCCTGTGCCAGGGCTTCCCCACCCTTACAGCCAAGAATTTCCTTCCATGCTTGGAATTGGATGTAAGGGGTTGAAAAGAATATAGCAACCCTAAATTTCTCAGGAGATGACCTTAATTTTTTTGTTTGTTTTTCTTGGAATATGGGGCTCTGCCTCATTTGGGACCAGAGGATGGTCAACTGCATCATTCCCATGTGTGCTGCAGACCTTGTTTTAATTGAGTAATAGAGTGTGGCAGGGGTAGGTGCAGAATAAACATACTTACAGTAATGCAACTTACTCCTGCGTCAGAAAGGGATGAAGCCATGTTAAAGTGAGCAAACCCAGCTGGGCTCAGATCTGTATTTTTAGGCTTTTTAGGGACTTGTAGCTGCTCCCTGAGGCTTTCTGTGGGTCCGAGGTGAAGATTTTACTGTGAATGTCTATTTATACACTAGACCACAACAGCTGTCTTAAGGCCTTTGTTGAGGTGCACAGCAGCTTTAAACCTGTGTAAATGGCTTTTGTGTGTGGTAAAGCTGAGCTGCTGTGGTGTGTCACAGCAACCTGGATTGTACAAACCCCTGTGAACTTCCCAAACAGCTAACTGGAATAAAAACAGGCGTGGCCTGGTCCCTCCCATCCAGGTGCTGGGCAGAAGCAGATTTTAGGTGTGGTTGTGTGTGTTTAATGCTTTTGCCTGTCTGACCCAAGAGTCCTAGCTTAAATCTGTACCTTGCTCGTGCCTTTGGATGGGTTCACATTGCAGGAGATGCTCAAAAACTACACGACATATGGAATTGCTGCTCAAACTGGGAACCTAAACTCAGCTTTGGCCATAAGTCTGCTAGATTTGGCTCTTACTTGTAGTATTATTTTGAGAAAATTCTGTGATCTTTTTTTATGCCTTCCTATTTCGAGAAGTATCACTTCCCAGTTCCCTGTGCACGGAAGCGGGTGATGATTGAAGAGCAAATGTCTGATCTGGTCCCTGCCTGCGTGGAAAGCAGGGAAAGGGGAAATGCTTACTCAAAGCCTGAGCTGGCTGCTTGAATGTTTAAATGCCTCTCAAATACTTCGTGGTGGTGTGGGCAGAGCATGTCTGTACATGAGTGTGTGAAGGAAGGAGCTGGGGAAGCCTCAGGGACTCCTTGGAAGTAGCTATGGAAAGATGCAGACTTGCTGAGTAATTCCTGCTGGAAGAAAGAAACCTTTGATTCTTTACTTTGGAAAAAGGTAGTGTAAAGATAATTTGTTATCTTCTGACTTTGGAGATAATAGGGGTGTGTGTGTTAGCTTTTAGCCATTTAAAGGGGAAACTTGCAGTTTCTGGAATCTGGTGGAGCCAAGGACATCTTTCGCTGGCCCTGACGCATGCTGGCTTTTATCCCAAATAACATCCCCTCACAAATACTGCAAAAAATGTTTTGGTTTCTTAAGACTTTCCTGTGCTGAACAATATAGACTCATTTAGGTTGGAAGAGTCCTGTAAGATCAAGTCTTAACATTCCCTCAGCACTGCCAAGGCCACCAGTTCCCCATGTCCCCAAGTGCCACATCCACGTGGCTTTTAAATCTGTCCAGGGACGGAGACTCCACCACTGCCCTCGGCAGCCTTTGCTAATGCCTGACCACCCTTTCAAGGAAGAAATTTTCCCTAATACCGAAATTAAACCTTCTCTCCTGCAGTTTGAGGCTGTTTCCTCTTGTCCTGTCCCTTGTCCCTTGGGAGCAGAGCTTGAATCCCACCTGGCTGCCCCCTCCTGTTGTGGAGAGTGAGGTGTTCCCCTCTAAGCCTCCTTTTCTCTAGGCTGAACCCCCTCAACTGTCCCTGGTGCTCCAAATCCTTCCCCAGCTCTGTTCCCTTCTCTGGGCATGCTCCAGCCCCTCAGCATCATTCTTTTTATGATGGGCCTGAAACTGCCCCCAGGACTCGAGGTGCCCCATCAATGCCCAGCACAGGGGACAATCAGTGCCCTGGTCCTGCTGCCACACTATTCCTGATATCAGTGTATTTGTGCCCATGCTTTGGTGAGCACTGTGGGGTGCTGCTGTGACAAGGTCTGTGCAGTTTTGGGATATTTGGGTGAGCTGCCAGGCAGGAACGTAGAGCGTGGTTGTCCTTGCTCTGTGCCAGCAGCAGGTGTGTGCACATTTATCCCTGGCTAAATGCGAGGGTGCTCGCTCCACTTTCACTGATGCTAATTCCAGTTTTGGGCTTTATCCTACAGCCCAGGTGGTTTCAGGGCGTCAGCTGCCACCTGGTGAATCCCTGCCCTGCCTTATCTTGTAGGAACTTGCCTGAACAGCTGGGCTATGGTGGAAACGTCTTGCGGGAGGTACCTGGGTGCTCCCTGCTGCCAGCACTGGGACAAGATCAAGGACGTCTGCTGGATACTGGTGGCGAGGTTGTGCAGCAGTATTGTGCTCCTGGCTTCCTCTCAGCACTGCTGCTGCATTTTGTCAGGTGTTGGCTCTGAAGCTGTATTAAAAAAGCGCTCTGAAAGTAAAGGCTTTTGTTGAAGCAAAGCTATTCTTTCTGGAATTTAATAAAGAGCTTGTCTGTGTTAACTAACATCAAGCGACTGGGAGCAGACAGAGCCCAACAGATGGTACAAACAGTGGCATGTTTGGAATGGAAAATATTTACCTAGAGGGTATTTGAAGCACTGAGCCTGTGCTCTGCAAATGGCTTAATTGTATCAGTGAAATAAAGTGAAGAACAAGATTTATTGACAAGTTTTCTGTGCTCTTGCTGTCAGCACCTTGGAGGGGATGTCAAGCACTGTTGAGCTTCCCTTGAACAGGTCTCCTTCCTGGGAGGAGTAGTTCTAATACCTGAATGGCTCAGTTGGTATTTTTGAGTGTCTGCAGCTTTCTCCTGTGGCTGCACAAATCATGCTGTCAGGGCAAGTATGGAAATGAAAAACTCAGAGCTTGAAATGCTGTTTATTATTGCTTCCTTCTCCCCCAGTCTTGGGTTTGGGACAATTGGTGTAAGCAGACCATGGAAATACAGATATAAAACTAGAATTTAGAAAGAATACAAATATGTAGGTTAAATTTTACCTTGAGTAATGTGTGCAGTTTTGGTTGCCACAATAGAAGAAGGTTATAAAGATGTTGGAGAGTGTCCAAAGAATGGCCATGGAAGTGGTGAAGGGTTTAGAGGGGAAGCCATGAGAGGAGTGGCTGAGGTCACTTGGCTTGCTCAGCCTGGACAGGAGGAGACTGAGGAACAGGCTTCATCCTGGTCTGCAGCTTCCTCACAAGGGGAAGTGGAGGGGTAGATGCTAATCTTTTCTCCCTGATGACCAGCAACAGGACCTGAGGGAATGGCTGAAGTTGTGTCCAGGGAGGCTTAGGTTGGATATCAGGATATCTTCTCCCAGAGAGTGATGGGTCACTCACCAGGCTCCCCAGGGAATGGTCATGGGCCCCAGGGCTGCCAGAGCTCCAGGAGCGTTTGGTCAATCCTCTCAGGAACAGGGTGGGATTGTTGGGGGGTGTGTGCAGGGCCAGGAGTTGAGCTCTGATCCTTGTGGGTCCCTTCCAACTCAGGATTTTCTATGACTCTATTGTGTAATTCTCTGATACATTGGGATCAAAACTCAAAGGTCTGTGCAGACTTTCAGCTTTTCTGTGTGGTGAGTGCCTCATGCATGACTCTAAACCGTGCAGTTGATAAAGTGACCTGTGAGGAGATTGTGCGTGATCTTACTGGAAGTTGTGCCTTTTCCATGTCAGGTGAGGTTTATGTGCAATACCTTCTCCTCCTGTGTAAAGAACTGCTTGGGTGCAGTCAGCTCCTTGCTGGTGTTCTCTGGCCTGGGTGTTTTTGGGAAGGCTGAGGCCAGCAGGAGCTCTTTCCTTCCTGGTGTGGCTCACCTGCAGAAGTTAGCCAGGTGTTAATGAACTCAAGCAAGTTTGATGGGCTAAAATCCCTGCCTGCTCCAGACAGCTCCTTTGTGTAACGTTGCAGCAGCTCTGCTGTCTTTTGTGTCTTGTCTTGGGGCATGAAAAACCCATCTTGTTTTTTCAGTAACACACAGTGCTGCTTAAAAAATTCTAAAACTAAACCAACCTAAGCTGTAATTCTGCAGTTTTCCCATATCGTGTACCAACATTGATGTTAAATGAACTACCCTGAGGTTTTTCTGGCAGCCCCCCTTCCTAGAGCTTGAGCCCAGCAGTGCTTTAGTCAGGTAATACTCATGAACAAGTCACAGAGAGCTGGTTGCTCCTGCTGTATGAATGTGGAATAGGCATGGAGTGTCTGGCTGAACTCCTTATTTAATTTTGTTCTTTGCCTATGGCAGAGTCTGGGTTTAGTTGCCCAAGTTGCTGGGCATCCTCTCCCAAAAAGCTCTGGGGGAGGATGAGCTTGGGAGTGAAGCTGTTTTCAAGAGGATCCTCTTTGCAGCTGGCTGATAGGGAGCATGTTCCAAACTGTGTGCAGATTAGGGAGAACAAAAATAGTGTTATCTGTTTGAGGAATTTATTGAATCCAGATACTGCTCTGAGACTGCTTGCTGTGTTCCTAGTGACTGTTTGATGTGAGTCTGCTTGCCAGCTTGAGAAAATCCCAATATCCCAATTAAAGGAGCTCTTGCCTTGGCTAAATCATACATTGTATCTCTTAAAACTGCTTAGTATTTAAAAAAAGGCACCTTGGTACCTGTATTTCCTCCCTTTAATGTTAGTTTTTCAAAGAGGCACAAATCCCCAAAGATTATGTGCAATTTGGGACCCAAACATTTATAGAAGCTCTGCTTCTCATGTGCTGGGGCTAAGCTATGAGTGACTCATTAGCCAGATGGAGCTATAATTTATTTCTATCTTCTCAAGTAAGTTAATCCCCTGGACCTAAACTGAATGGATATCTTGTGAAATGTGGTATCTGCGCAGAGTGAAACTTGAGATTTAAATTCAAAAAGGCAGAGGGTGGGTTAGAAAATCCAGGGCAGCATGAACTGGCAGGGGAAGTCAGGTGCAAGCACTAATAGTGCACTGGAGTTCAGAAATAGTTCTTTTTCTGTGGCACGGGCTCTGTTTAGGGAACAAAAGTGCAATTCTTTTGTTATAAAGGCAGGATGGGAACAGTAACTGGGTCTGTGCATGGCCTGGGACAGATGCAGCTTGTTCCCCCTTTTCAGAATGACTAAAGGGATGTTGTGAGGTCTGGAATTTATGGGTGAGACAGGAGCACGTCTGCAAGGGGGGAGCCTGGCACGGGTGCTGGACTCTAAGAAATGTGATCAAGAGCAGGTCGAATATCAAATACGAGTGAAAGGTGAGTATTTAACCAAATACCTTGAAATTGAAAGGCAGCTAAAGTCACTGTGCCTTGTAGGCAGCAGGGAGGGGGAGTGCAGATTGCTACTGGGAGTGCCTTGCCTGGGATTGTGGGTTTGGGTGGGTGGGGAGCTGGTGCAGTCGCCCTGGAGAGTTCTCTGAGGGAGCTGCAAGTGATAAAAGTTCCATTGCAGCATTTCTGCGGGAGAAATGCTTTTTTTTGGTGAGAATGTCTCCTAAACGGGATGGTAAAACTAAATGAGCATTTAAGCTGGCAGGTGAAGGTGTGTCAATGTGGCAGTTGTGTTTTGCTGCTTTAACAGAATGAGTTTCTTCATCCTGTTTGTTTCTGCATGGCACAGAATTCCCCCCTATAGATTGTTTTTTCCTAGATGGCTTTTCAGTGTAATATAGAAATATAAATGGGAATGACGGAACTGTTTTAGTAATTGTAGATTGTCAGAGGACAACTGAAAACTGTGTGTGAACCAAAACACTGCCAATTTACCCCATGGCAAGGATGCCACTTTGTAAAGACATTTTGACAGGGGGTGGTGTGATGGATGTTGTTTTGTCATTCTGCATAGAGCCAGCAGCAGTGGGATCCTCCTGGAGTGAGTTTGAAATACCCTTGCTGGGCTGAGATGAGAAATTAATGTGTGGCCATCAGAGCAGAGCTTTTGCTTGCTGTTCCTGTGTGCTTAATCAATTCTAGTTACACCCCAAGACTTTCGTTTGGGTTTAGTTTTTTTTGAACCCTGCTTGTGTGTGAAAAACTGGATTTGTGTATGGTGTTCAGAGATCAAATCTACCTGCCTCTGATTAGTGTTTGGGGCAGAAGGGTCCATGTGGCTTCTGCTTGGTTTTGCCCTGATGAGCAGGAGAGGGACAGGAGCAGGAATGGAGCCTGGGAAGGCTCTGGACCTCATCACTGCAGTGTCATGCTCCAGATCTGGGAGATGATCCTGTTTTAAGTGAAGGGAGGGGGAACAGGGTAGGGGATGGAGGCTTGGCAGAGTTCACACTGCTTGTCCAGCTCTGAGATCAGACCTCAGCTAGTCCAGCACACATTCCCCACCCGGACTAGCTGTTGTAATTCCATATTTATGGCTCCTCTGAAAGCAGCTGAAGCTTTTAGATGTGTCTCTCCTCTCTGGTCTTGGAGCAACAACCACTTTGTGCGAGCATGTCCTGCCTCGATGGCCATTGTGCCCTCCTGACCTTCGAGCCTTGAACCTCTTTAGCAGCACACGTTACCCTGAGCCTGTGGTTTGACAGTGTCAGAAGCTGGGAAATGTGTAGGGGCTGGCAGGGTGTGACTGTCCATCCCATGAGTTCATGGCTGGCTGTGTGCTGGTGTCATCAGCAGGGCAGAGCTGGGCTGTGCTGGGCTCCTTGTGCTTGGGTATTGTAACTGTTGCAGTAATGTATTGTAATGATCAACTTAATTACACTTGTGAGAAATCTGCTTAATTACATATTTACTTTGGGGATTAGCTTTCCCCTGTAAGCATTCAATATTGACTTTGGCTGAGACAAATTTTTAAGATCTGCTTCCTTCAAAAGATGACTAATATTAGATCACTTAGTGCAGGGAGCTGAGTTTATCAAGTAGCTGTAATTAATCATTTTGAAAGCTCCAGCTTAGTTTTGAGCATCTGTGCTTTTTCTCCCCAAAAGACAAGCTTTTCTTCCCATCCCTCTCAGCCCTTCTGAAACTTTCTGTGTTGGATGTAATTTTAGACCCTGTAATTTTCAGTGTGCTGCGTGCATGCAGAAAATAAATACAAACTGGGAGGAGACTTAATGTTAAGACAACTGATGAATAATTAGTGTATTGAAGTGTTAGTCTTTTATTTGGATAACTTAATAGCCAAATTAGAGTTCCCAGTCCTTGCTTTCTGTGCTGCTCAATGCACTGTACAAATATATTATCACAATAACTCCTCTCTGTCCAGAAATTATTCTGTATAACAGCTATTCCCCCTTGAGCCTGAGCCAGACTCCACACTGAGCTCTCTCCAGTGTGGCAGGATGGCACAAGCCAGTTTGTGATAGCAGCTTCCAAAACAGTCAGGAATTGAAGTAAAACAAGTTTAAATAACTAAATCTTCTGCCCAGAGGCAAGGAGAGCTTGTCCTCTCCCTACACCATGCAGCTTCTTTGTGGACTTTATTCCCTGTGCCCTCGGTAGGCACATCTGTTTTCATTTTTCAAGCAGCAGCAGAAATATTCTGAGCAACCTGGGTTAAATCCCTTGCCTTTTGTTCCCAAGAGAATGGGTGTCCCAAGGGACACTCAAGTTGAAGAGCAATTTTTTCTTGTGTGGAGAAAAATGTAGTTGTAGCATATGCTTCCTATGATGGGTTTTAAATTGAATTGGTGGATTGGGAATTGCACTTGCCTAATTAGTTTGGATTGTGTCTGGATTTTTTTTTTTTTTTCATTATTTGGTAAATTTTTTTTTTCATTATTTGGTGATTTTTTTTTTCCCTTCTTGGAACAAACAGTCTGGAGAAGATTCAGATTCTTCCAGCAAAAATCCAGGTCTGTTCATAGCAATCAGTTGTGAAATGAGAAAATCTGGCATGTCTTGACCATGAAGTTAGGTTTTTTAATGTCATTCTGACTGCTTTTTTAAAACGAAAATAAATTTAATGCTTGGGACAAAAGTATTGTATTCAACAAATTATCCTGGAATCATCTGGTCTATGTAAGTGCCCTGGAAGTTTTATACCATTACATGTTCAAAATAAGCAACAGATCTTCTTGTTGCCCCATAAATGTATGGAATTTTCATGAATGTGAAGCTGGGTTTTAGACTTCAAAAAGCAGTTTTGAAAATACCTGATTTATGGTTGACTAAAATTCAGGGCTCTCTCCTGTCTTCTCCTTATTCCACTTCTGAAGCTGTCATAAATCTGGGAACAAAAGGAAGGTGAAATTTAACTCCCACTTGCCAGGATAGGAATCTTAATTCATTATGTTTGATATATGGGGGGAAAAAAAAAAAAAGTAGTGTTCTGCATATACTGGGTATTTCTGAAATCAAAAGCTTTAACTTTCATAAACTCACATGGGAAGGAAGAGTGAGGAAAATGAAGAAAAGCAAGGGAAGGGAATTATTCTCTCCCCAGATCAGCAGTCTGGCAAAGTGCACTTCTTCCTATCCAGGCCAACAACTTTGAAGCAAGTGGTAAAGGATTCCAGGAGCTGTTCCATGGCTGATACAGTTTGATAATTATATTAAAGCTACTTTAAGGCTACTCTGTAACAATGAGAAATCTTCTTTTATTATTATAATTGGTGGAGGAAATAACACCGAGGGAAAACCTGTTCCAAACCTAATTTTTCTTCTTTTTTTCTTTCTTTCTTTCTCCCATAGGTTTTTTAAAGAAATCATAGCTAAGAAAAAGCACAATGGAGTTTTACGAGTCTACCTACTTTATCATCCTCATTCCTTCTGTGGTTATTACAGTTATCTTCCTCTTCTTCTGGCTTTTCATGAAAGAGACTTTATATGATGAAGTCCTTGCCAAACAGAAACGAGACCTAAAGTTCCCACCTACCAAGGCTGACAAAAAGAAAACCGAGAAGAAGAAGAACAAGAAGAAAGAGGCTCAGAACGGGAACATCCACGAGTCTGACTCAGAAAGTGCCCCTCGGGACTTTAAGCTTTCTGATGCCCTGAGCACGGACGAAGAGCACGTCACTCCCGTCCCCTCGGGCGGCACCGAGGCCTCCGCCGGCGTCAGGGAGCGGAAGAAGAAGGAGAAGAAGCACAAGGCCAACCAAGATGATCACGTAACTAAGGACTCGGAAGGATCCAAGTCTTCAGGCAAGAAAGTAGATCCAGTCCCTGTTACAAAACAGCCCACTCCACCATCTGAATCAACAGCAGCTAAGAAGAAGCCTGGGCAGAAGAAGCAGAAAAATGGAATGGGTACCTGATGTTGCATATGCTTTTTGCACAGAACGCCAAAACCGTGTTCTGCTTTTTGCAAGGCCACAGAGTGTCTCTCACAACTGTTCTGCCTGATCTCTATGGGGCAAAGCTCCCTTCTAACCTTCTCCTTTTTTATAAGCTATTGCTTTTTCCCCCTCCTGTTTTTCATCTGGCAGCAGTGCTCTGGTTTTCCTCCTCCCGTCCTTGGTTTCTTCTACTAAAGATGAAGTGAAACAGAGTAGCTCGTTCCTCTGCTTTGCTCTGTGGTTTGGCTGCTTTGCTCTCTCAGTCACAATTCTGATTACCTGAGAGAAGGCAGTAGATGTTTGCTGGGTGCATTCTGAGGCAGGCTGTGAAAAAGTGGAGTCCTAAGAGTGGTGGCTCTGATAAGGGAGGGCATCTTGAGAAAGCTCATAGCAGTCTGCAAAATAAATCACTCAGGCTTAATGCACAGAGAGGTGTTTGGGGGCTGATTCATGAATTGGTGGTTGATTCATTGCTGCCCACCTGCTACACCTCTCCAACTGAATGGAACTGATACTAAAACTGGTCTGGCTGTTGTAACTGAAATATCCAACCTAGAACAGAGCAAAAACTCATCAGAATCACTTGTGACTGTCTTGACCATATCCTCAGCAGCTGACATGTCTCAGTGTGGTTGTCTTGGCTTGGAATAGAAATGAAAAAAGAATAAAAATACCCAGTTCTAGAAATGAAACCCAAGATATTTGCAGATCCCCTTGTGAGATGCAGGCACAGCAGGTTTACACAGGGAGTGAGGAAAAAGAATGACATTGCTGCTTGATGTGGTAGATTTTTTATTTTTCTGAGAAAAAAAAAAAAGGAGAAAAAAGACTCACCCACTACCAACAGAGAAAGTATCCAGTCTTGTTTGTGGGTGTTCTCCAAAAATCTCTGTGGCACAGTTAAGATGTGGTCTGCAAGCACAGTTCCTCGGGCAGCCGCAAGTAACTCTTATCCTTGATTACAGGAGCTGACACCAGAGCCCTGTGCTGTGCGTGTCAGCTCTGACAAGAATCTTAATATAGCACAGGCTGTCCAAAATGATAAAAAAATTCTCAGTAGAAACTGCTTTTAAAAAGAACAGTTCCCTAATGGGAAACACTTATTTTCTGCTTCTCACAGTCCCAGTAGCTATTGGGGGTGTGTGTTTAAAGTGCCCAAGTGGGTTCACAGAAGGGAAAAGTACTCTTCTAAATAAGAAACTAATATGGGTAACATGTGCTGTCTGCTCTGTCACGGTGAAATCTGGATTGGAGTTGTTAAACTGTTCCGTATATTGCCGTGTGTTCTACTTGCACATGAGATTCCTGTCTTAAAAATCACTGGGTGCTGTGGCTCTTGACTCTGCTGAACCTTCCTGTTGCTTTGGGGTCTCGTCTGATCTGGGAATTGTGTGTGTGTGAGTCTGTGTATGTATGTATGTATGTGTGGATAACTTTGTTCTGATTTAAAAGATGTGAATTTGTTTTCCTGGGAGTGGAGACTTTGGTTATTAGAGATTTGCTGACTGAAAAGTATTGCTGAAGATATACAGAAGAGCATATTGTCTTAATTGTCTGTTGCAGATGATCAAGATAGTAAGACTGATTCTGTTGTGTCTCCTGCCAAAAAGCAAGAACCGGTGCTGCTTCATCAGGAGATAAAGCAAGAAAATGTGTCAGGGAAGAAAAAAGTCTCTGCAAAGAAGCAGAAAGTTGATAATGGTAAGAATTCAGTCTGTGACATTGTTCAGATAAACCTGACTGTTAAGCCTTTTTGCTGTCTGTGCTTTAGTTTCTCTTCCTTTAGAAAAGGAACTTGTAGAATAGTAACTCTTTTGATTTGAAAAAGCAGGAATTGCAGGTAGGAAAGATTGCTGAGCCTGAGATATTATTAAATTTTATGAACATCTGGTATCCCTGAGCACGGGATAATGAATGTTGTGAACCTTTCTGAGCTCTCTTGGATCCAAACATCCACGCTTGAATGAGGAGTAATGTGCAGACTCAGAGTATAAGCTGAGCAGGTTTCAAGTTGCTCTGAGCAAGGCATGTCTGGAACTGCTGCAGTCATCTGCCCCAAACAAGATTGCAGTTTTTTCAGCCAGTTGCTTTGACCACATTCCTCTCTTACTGTCCTTTTGTTGGCTGGCTCTTGCTCCAACATAAACTGTTCATCTTTGCTGTCAAGGCCTTCACTGTTTGTCATCCCTTGTTCTCTGCCAAGATGCTGCTTCTTGTGTCCTCTTGGCTCACTGTGCCTTTGTGTGTGTGTTTTTCTCTTTTTTTTTTTTAAATTTTTACAATGAGTGCTGTTGTGTCTGGCTTTTGGACACAGTGTGACCATGAAGTTCTGTTGAGGCCACCTTGTTAGCTGCTCAAGACTCTTCTCTGCTGGGGCAGCTATGAAGTTGGGAGCTGATGGGCTGCTCCCGGAGTCGATGCTGTTGCCCACTGTTCCCTTTGTACTTTGGTCAGGTTATTACTTTGGTGGGCCCTGTTCAGTCCAGGATGGGGTTCTAGACAGTGTAAAGTTCCTGTATTACTGAAAAATTACTAAATGATTCCTGAAAAAAAGCCTGCTGTTGGGGAACTTAGGATGTGATCACCTTTTATGGATGTTTTTATGCTTTTACCAATGGAAGCAGGTGCACTGCACTTTTTTAGGGGCCACAAACTTGTCTGTATGTGGCAATAAATGTCAGTTCCAGCTCAGCCAGCAGCAAAGCTGAGCTGTCAGTGCTACAGGGCAATAGTCTCATACATTACTTGAATGCAAACTGTTTCTTTTTTAAGCCACCTCTCCAAAATGACAGAGCAGAAATGAGCAGTGGTGGACATCAGGATTAGCCAAGACAGTACTATGGGGATTTCATACTGCAAAATGTCTCATTGATATTAAAAAGGTTTTGAAAGGAGGGGAAGTTAATAAGGAGAGGAAGGAAAAATATGAGGATGGCAACTGGAGTGGCTGGGGATTGTTTCTGCTAGAGGAGAGCTCTGCTCACTTCCGAGCTTGCAATGTACCTGCAGGTGTTTGCTGGCTGCTTAAGTGAAACGCTCTTACCAGGTGACACAAAAAGGTCCATCTGGCCTATTCTGCTCCTTTTACAGCAGCCAGAATTTAAGACTGTTTTATAACTGGCTCTCTGGCAGCCAGGAGTGCGTACTTGATTTGCACTAATGCCCAGAACCCTGCATCCCACCCAGCTCATCCTCTCTCTGTGCTGCTGCCTGGCATCTGTTGTCCATCAGCCCTGCAGTCTGGGCTGGCTGGGGCAGTGATTTTCCTGTTGGGCCATGCACAGCCTCTGGTATCCTGCAGGCAGTTTGGAGCAGGAGCTGGGCAAGCAGCAGCTGCATCTCTGGCTGTGCCTGTTGCCCCAGGTCTGTCTCTGCTGCTCTCCCCTCGCCTGCTTTTGTCTCTGCTGAAGAGCTTTTTGGACAGAGGCTGCTCCTTACCACAGTGATCCAGTGGTGTGGGAATGGAGGTCTGGGGTTGGGCAGTAGCCCTGGATACCTCTCTGCATGTTAATGATGCCCAAAGCCTGTTCTGACAGATGAGAGGTCTTCATTAAGTGCAGTGGAGTCTGCATGCAAAATAAGCTTGACTGCTGCCCCTGCTGCATGTTCTGCCTAAGTGGTTGAGTTCACAGGTGATGTAATCCATGAAAATGCTGGCAGTGAAGCACCAGCTTTTAACAGAATAGGGACAAAAGGCTTTACTCATATGTTGGGGATGCTGAAGGGTTTCCTGCACAGCCACAAGTAAAACAGTCTCATTGATGCTATGTGCAACTTTCTCACTAAAGTGAAATGAAAGTCAAAATGTAAAGGTTCTTGTCTTCTTCTTGTTAAAATGCTAAAAGGCAGCTTTGGAAATTTAATTGAAGCTATTAAATTACTATGCATTAGAGACCTTTATTTAATAGACTTACCTGAAGAGCATTAATGAGTTAAACTGTGAAGAATAGAAATAGAGAGTATTGCTGACTATTGAGGTTAGAGATGCTTTACTTCAGCTCTTAATATGTTAGGCACCTTTTCTGAAAAGGTTGCTGTCAATTATTCCAAAGCTTTAACCCATCCTATGGACTTATGATTACAGTTTTGGTGGATGAACCTCTTATTCAAGCAACTACTTATATTCCTTTGATGGATAATTCTGACTCAGGCACTTTGGAAAAGCGTGAGCCGGTTGAAGTTGTAAAACACAATGTGAATGAGGGGATCCAGAAGAGCAGTGGCAAGAAACTGAAGAATGAAACAGATAAAGGTAAGAAACTGATGATTCAGTTCATCTCTGGCATAGTTTATTTGCAAACCTCAACAGGGAAGATGTGTGGGGAGGGGGATCCTCTCTGATGTAACACGAAGAGGAAAACAAAAGAGCAGGATGCTCTTCTTGTGTGTGCTCGTTTTCTGCCTTGTCTTTGGCACTGTGGAAAGGACTTTGTGCCATCTGAATCTTTTCAGCTCTGACTGGGCTTTTGTGTCCCCAGTGAGCACAGGAGTGATCACAGACCACACAGATGCAGCGAGGGAGTTCACAGTGGAGAGTTCAGACATTGTCCACAGGGATGGACTCCAAACCCAGGGTGTTCAGCACAGGCTCTTGGAGTCTGCTGGAGGCTGGAAGTGCAGCCTGCATGCTCCGGGACTGTTCACGGAGCTATCTGAGACTGACCCAGTGCAATAGAGAGTGACCTGAAGCAGATCACCAGTGGAGAGAGTCTGGCAGTTTCCAGGGAGACTCCGAATTTTCCCTTCAGTGCAGTTGGAATTGGCTGGGACAGGGGAACTTCCTTCATCTCTCCCACAAATGCCTGGGGTGATTAATGAGCCTTGTGTTCCACCCTGAAGCATTAAATAGGCCTCTGACCATCTCAAAGCCTGACAAATTTACTGAGCCATGAGGTGAGACCTCAGATTTGTGAGTAGCTAGGCTGATTCTTCAGTGTTGTCTGGTCACTCACTTCATTCTTTGGAATCTCTCTTTTTAGTCTTGTCTTCTAAAATGCCCTCTCAAAAGCTTCCTGGCAGCTCTTTGATTGGATTCCCACATTCCTGAGGCTCCTCTTGTGCTTCTGGCTCAGTGGCTGCACATTACAGTCCTGCAGCATCAAAGCCCCTCACGTGCACCCGTCCCGTCTCATTTCCTTGGCACGCTGTGACCTTCCCCGTGAACTCCTAATTCTCCTGTGTCAGCTGGGATTTGCCCTCCCGATATAGAACTCTTCCCCTGCTCTGACTGTAAGCTCCTTGGATGCAAGGGCAAGGTCTCTGTGCCTTCAGGGAGCACAGGGCTCTGGCTGGTCCTGGCCCAGCTGCGATGGATTCCTGGCTCACCAGATTCGGGATCTTGGCATATTCCTGGTAACAGCATCGCTGATGATGTCAATGCAGCACTGATGTGAGCTCAAGTCTGAGGCCAAGACTAAGTTGGATTTAGGACAGAAGAGTGAGTGTACTGGAACTTCCTCCCCATCCTCTATTATTCAGTGATTTTTATCCTTGGTAATTTCTTTCAGGGCATAGTGTCACCGCTGTTTTTTTGTTAATTTATTTTTCAGACAGATCTTTGGGTTTGATGTGTCAGTTGGTTTCAGGGACATGTTTAGCACCTATGGTGAGAAACCCAGACCCTCTCCATGATCTGTGGGACAATTTCTGACCAAGCATCACTTTTAAGCTTGTGCTTTTTTTTATTCTTCCCATCCCTTCACATACTTTTGGTCACTGGTGAATATTCGACAGGGATGATGCCTTGGTCTTGTGCTCCCATTCCCTGGAGTCAGAGGGCCACCTAATGACCTGTCTATGTGCAGCCTGTTTGTGAGCAGTGTTTTTTGTTAGAGAATAGTTCAGCTGAATTGTCTTTCCTTGTGTGTGTCTTTTTAAACACTTGGTCAGTCACTAAGAGAGATCTTACTGATTTATCTTCCTACTCCTGAACTCTTCTTGCTGCAGTTCCTTCAATCTAAATTTGGAAGTTAATATTTTTGTCTTCCATATATTGTAATCAAAAACGTGCCAGTTTTTAAAATTAATTAACTTGTCATGTGCACATTGCTTGTGCAGCCAGGCTGTCCTCCAAATTGAGAGCTCAATTTAAATTACTGTCATGATACCCTGGAAAGGACTCTTTAATTTTTCACATTTGTGCTATTTTTCTCCTCCAAAATCTGTTATGCTTTGTCTTCTTTCTAGCAACACCATAAACGTTACCAACTGTGCAAACAAAGTGGTGGGATTTTCTCTTTTCCCAAAACTATCAGCTGGCAGATTGTTATCGGATTTAAATTGGAGAGATGTTGTTTTTGCTGAATGTTTATGACCTCTTGCTTCTTGGCATTTCAGACTGGAATTAAATATAATGCATAATGATACCCCATCACATGCTGTTTCAAGGCAAAATAAATAATTCTGTATGGAGTCCAAAGTAAATAAATCCTCCCTTCTGTGTTGCAGAGAATGCTGAAGTAAAATTCAAGGATTTTGTAACATCCATGAAGAATATGATCTTCTCTGAAGATGAGGCCCGTTGTGTAGTGGAGGTGTTAAAGGAAAAATCTGGTGCAATTCATGATTTCTTGCAAAAGGTGAATGACTGTGGGGTGTGGGGGGCAGACAACATTTATTAAACAAACAGAAAGTGGAAGAGGTGCTGTCAGATTAGCTCTGTCAATATTCTCTTGTGATCTGGGCAGTCTGTCTTCGGAAGACTCTCTCCAGCTGGTCTGTGCTTGCCTTGCATGCAGGAATGAGCTGTCTGATGCTTTTGTGCTGCCATCTGCCATGCCAGGGATGGCTTTGGCCACTTGGAAAGAGCAGGCATGGCCATGGAGGACAAGGAGTACAGCAGGAGTGCTGCTGCTGACGTGTGTGTGTTGGCACGGGGAAGGACGGCTGGTGACTTCCCAAATGTGTAAATAGGATAAGCTGTGGGAGAAGTTCACAACAGGCTGCTGTGGCTGTGCACTTGATCAGCTAATTCTGGATTTTACAAGTCTGTGCAATGTAGTCTGACTTCTTTGGATGTTTTTGATGGGATCGTAGAGCAATTCAGGTTTGGAGGGGATCTCGATGAGTTTGTAGTCCAGCCTCCTGCTTGAAGCAGGATCAGCTCTGAGGTCAGCCCACACTGCTCAGGGCTTTATCCAGTCTGGATAGCTTGAAGCTGTCAGGGAATGGGACTGCAAAACCCCTCTGGGCAACCTGTGCCAGTGCTTGGCAGTTCTTTTTAATTCTTGTGGTCAAGACAGAAGAGAATGGTGTCGACCAATACAGAATCAATCACACAATCCTTGGGGTTGGAAGGGAGCTCTGGAGGCCATCCAGTCCAAGCCCCTGGCCAAGGCAGGGTCACCTGGAGCAGGTGACACAGAAACATGGATTTAGAATGTCTCCAGAGAAGGAAACTCCAGCCCTTCGCTGGGCAGCTGTTCCAGGGCTCTGCTCCCTCCAGAGAAAGCAGTTCTTTCTCACATTGAGGTGAAACTTGTGTTTTAGTTTGTGACCATTGCTCCCCATCCTGTTGCTGGGCACACACCTACTCCTCCCTGCCGTGATTCACTGTGGGTGTCACTGTGTCACATCCTGAATGTCACTATGAACTCTTGCAATCCTGTCTTCCTCTGCAGACATGGTACCAAGAACAGAAATGCAGAACTGGCTATGTGTCAGCCCAGTTAGTGCAGTATATCACCATAACAACACAGTTTGGGCTGGGAGGGGCTTCAGGATGTTGTGCAGTCCAGCAGCCTGCTCAGAGCAGGTCCAACACTGAATTCTGAGCAAGTTGATCAGGAATTTGTCCAGTTGCATCTTGAAAACCTCCAAAGACAAAACCCAGCAGTGCTATACTTGGAATGGTGTCACCTGTTCTAGGAGCTACCCTGCTTGCTGTGGTTTTTTCTTTTAAAGGAAGATTTGGTGTTAAAGTTGAACCTTTAGGATGAAAATGAGTTCCTAGGTTTGTACACAACAATAAAAAATGTAGGTTTCTGTAGGTGGAAGCGTGAACAGTGTTCTCTCTGTAGCTCATGCAAGTCAATGACAGTGTGTTTGTACTGCAGGCATGCACAAAAAGGAGAATTTCCAGACAAATCCAGAGTGCATTTGTGGGACTGGCACTTCTTTGCTTCTTCAGTTGTCAGGCTTTATTGAGTGAAGTCCAGGTAGTTTAGCCTCCTTCTCGAAGCTGCACCAGCTCTGAGGTCATCACTGTCTGCTCAGGGCTTTATCCAGTCTGGCTGGAAACCTTCAAGGACTGAGACTGCACAGCCTCTCTGGGCAACCATCACACTTCACTGAGTCAAGTCTGAGCACAAACACGTAGAAGTTGTGCTCCTTATTACGTTGCTTTGATTTGTAGGACCAGTATGCAAGTGGCAGGACCAAGGGGATTGTTCCTCTAGGTCTGTTTCCTGGAGTATCTCTGAAACTTTGTGTGTCAGTATGCCAGCAGAAATGTAATTACATCAGCTGGAGGCTCTCCTGGGAAGTTGAAGGAGACACCAGATTAGTGTTTCCTTTTCCCTTTGTGCTGAGATATTTCAAGCAATTACAGTTCTTGGATTATACCTGCTTTGAGCGTGGGCTGGACCAGGTGATCTTGGAAGTCCTTCCAACCACAGTTATTGACTGATTCAGTGGCTCTGCATCTTTTCCCATTATTTCTCTTGATGGCTGTTCTTTATTTTCCCCACTGCCACCACAGCAGCTCTTTTGCAGTGGGAAACACCTTAAGAGCCCATTTATCCTCTTAATTGATTTCCATGGTTTGAAAATGCATTTCCTTGTCTGGTGAAATGGGATCCATTAGTGGCATGACTGGGTACCAGTAATGCCATGCGCACCGTGCAGATGGAAAATCTGGGGGCAGGAGGGGGTGTTTCCTCCTCTCAGGTTTGCTTTGCTGCCTTTTAGTGTGCTGTGCCACTATTTGTGGTTATTTTTATGTCCTCCTGCTGCAGGCCAGCAAGGCTGAGACAGCTGCAGCTCTGCACCAGCTCCAGGACAAGGAGAAGATGCTTGCAGCAATGAAGGAGGAGGCAGCTGTTGCAAAGGAGCAGTGCAAGCAGCTCTCCCAGGTAAACATCGAGGGGTTTGTGGGTATAGAGAGGAGCAAGGGTTTGTAGGACTAGCAGCCAGCAAATGCTGGTTTACTGAGCATATTATAAGTCAAAAGGTGAAATATTTATACTGAAAAGGCTTACCAAGACACTGCGTTTGGTTTTACAATGTATTTATGCACAGGTATTTTCCAGTAGTTTTTCCAGAGAGTTCATTTACTGAGTCTTGTAAGCTGAGCCTGTTTTTCTTTTCAAATGGTTACTTTAAAAGCACTTCCTTTACCACTGTGAGACTGTTTCATGGATGCAAATATTACATGTCTTTCCTGTACTGCAGTTTTAATTTGGTCCTTGTTGTAGCATTCATGTGTGCTTCTAGGCACAACAATCACCAGTTTTCTTCAAGAAGGAGGCTACAGAAAGTGCAGACTGCCTGCTTAGCCCCTGGAGGTGAAGCTCTGATTGCTTTGGACTGAAAGGGATGCTGATGCATCACTGTCAAAACTACTTTGTGAAAATATACTTTTTTGTGAAGGTTTCAGAGGAAAACAGTTAAAATAGAACAAACAGTGAGGCAGATATGGACTGAATTTGAGAGTCTTAGGAGAAGGATTTGTGTGTTTTGGTGGTTTGGAAGCACATGAGCGTTAGACTCAGGAATTGTGGGACAAAACTTGGGCACAGAAAGCTGGGTGGCCAAAGGTGAGAGCAGAGTGGCCAGAGGATGCAGAAGCTGGAGGCCTTGGGAGATGAGAAGGGAAGAAGGGAGTGGGTGTTGTGGGAGCTCCTGGCAGGGCACAGGTAGGTGTGTGTTCTCAGGTGGGATCGAGGGGTTTGGGACAGTCAGTGTGTGACCTTAGAGAGAAGGGGCTTGTGATGAAGCTTTGGAGGGAAGGAGCTGCCTCAGGATTACAGAATCAAATTGGAGAGAGGGATCTGCTACTGAAGAAGCAGAAGGAATGTATGAAGGAATCTAAGTGTGGGAAATGCATATGTGGTTGGGGAAAAAACATGTACAAAGTGGTGCTTGTGAAGGTGAGGCAGGATCTGCAGAGGTGAGAGTCATCAGGGGGTTTTTCCATCTGGTTTGGGGAAGGGAAAAGCTGGCAGAAAATGGATAACAGCAAAGTTGCTGCAGTGTTGAAGTATTAGGATAAACAAGGGATAAAGCTCAGTTTGACTGATAAAAGCTCTTATCTTCCAATTAATATGTTTCTCTTGAAAGCTCTGTCAAAAGCTAAAGGTGCTTTAAGGTGCAGAGCTGTTCCTGCAGGGATCTTGATAAAGATAATAACTGGAGAGGATAAATGAGAGCAAGAGCTGAGTACCTCAAGATTCAGAGGTATTTGGCAAAACACAAACTTGGGAAAAGTTATTCTTCCCAGGATCTCTGGTTCTGCCCTGACAGGGTAGCTGGGTTACTGAGGACTGCAAGTGAATAGTGGGATTGGTGTAGGGATAGAGGAAGCTGCAGTGAGTCCTGGTGCCCTTCTTTTAGTTGCATCTTAATTGAAAACAACATGGAGAAAGATTTGTGTCAAGCTGTCTATATTGTATTTGCAGAAGTGGCTTAAAACTGAGTTTGATCTACAAGACAGAATAGCTCTTATTTAAACTAAAAGGTGAAAAAACCTGTAATTACTCTGAAGAGATGGAGGGTATTCAGGCTATTAATTTAGAGTGCTTAAATTATGTCAGGGCTCCCTGGCGCTGTTAGGAGCTGTGTGGCTGGAAACACCTGAAGCTTGGGTGGTACAAATTCCTATTTGTGTGATAGGAATTTATGAAAGCTGCACTTAATGTTTTTGCTTACTACAGCAAGTGCATTTATATTGCAGAGGAGCAGCTCTGCAGATTTCTCAGGTGTCTGGGTTGAATTACTGGCTAATAAAAGATTAAAAAGCAATGTGTATTTTCATCTGAAAGCTGTAATATGGCATCATGCTGGTGGGATTCAGGGCTTCTCTGGCCTTTGTAGTGCACTAATAGCCCATCTCCTGTGGCAAGGCTGTTGGCTTTGCAACTTGCTACAAAGCAATTATTTTGCTCTAAAGTGCTCTATTTCACCATGGTGCTTTACCTGTTTTCTTCCATTTTGCTACACTTGGGGTGAGAATCTAAACTCTGCCCTCTGTGATACACCCTGTTAGAACTCTGTGATTTGGTCAAACTTGATAGAAAAAAGACTCCCATCTCTTCTTAGGCAACAGAAAATCAGTGTTTAAATTGGTAAACTTTTTAATAAGTGTGAGATTTATGATGATTTAGGATCAGCATAAGGTTTTGGAAGCTTGGTCTGATACTGTAAATTTGCTGAGTGAAGATCAATGCTGACTTTGGTTTCGATGCACACTTGCTGTATTTTTAGTTATCTTAAAGAGACTCTCAGCCTTTAGAAAGGAGCAGTGGATGACTTGTTTCCCTTTTCCTGTCACTTCTCACCCAAGGAGCTGGTTGCAGAGAAGGAGAGGAATGGTTTGCTCACGGCCAAGATGCGAGAACGCATCAACACTCTGGAAAAGGAGCACGGCACCTTCCAGAGCAAAATCCACGTCAGCTACCAAGAGTCTCAGCAGATGAAGATAAAGGTAAATGCTGAGAAATCACTGCAAAATTTGTGGAACTTCCTTGAGTTAAAAGAAAGACAGAGAGTTCTCATAGGTGACTTTTGTAAAGCCCAGTGCTGGCCAAGCAGCTGATCTCTGAGCTAGTTCTGCTGAACTGTTATTCAATTAAAGTGTAAAATCTAATTGAAATATTCACCTTAAGGGAGCCACTAATGCTGATGATCATTTACCAGCAGATAAATGTCTTTAAGATTATAGTACAGAGTGACAGTGTAACATAATACACATGAAATATCATTGCCTGGGGGAGTGCTCTGCTGGAAATACTTGAAGAGCAGACACTTGTATTTTTTTTAAGACTCTTACTACTTTCTGTTGTAGTTGCTTTATGGAGTGACCTTAGAAGGGTTTGTTTCATCAGATTAAAAAGTTTACCTTGGATTTTTCTAAGGAAAATGGCACTTCTTATACCAATTTAACTGCTTAGACTTCATTCTAGTAGGGTTTTTTTTCTGTATGGATGTCACAGCATCGAGCCCAACATGTGAGTTTCCCAACTTTCCTGTTGTATCTTCTGTCTTGGCACTTTGCAGAGTAGCATCTCTGCAGTTCTGGAGCAGAGGAAACTTCCTTGGAACTTGTGTAAATAACTGGACAATAAGAGTGTCTTTCTGCTGGCTGGGGAAGGGGAGGGAGACATGGGCACACCTGGGAGACTTTAGCAAGTGCTGCCGTGCCAGGCTGAGCTGGAGAAAGGAAATACAAAAGATCCAGTGCTCTGGTCCTGCTCCCTCTGCTGATGTGCTGCAGCATGGCAGAAAAGCTGAAAGTGGTCACAGCTTCCAGTTTTGTGGGGTTTATGCCCCTCCTTCTCTTGTTGGCATTAAAAAACTAAATAGCAAGGAAAAGAACCCCCCAATAAATGCCCAAGGCCCAGCTTGTTACATTTGTTGGTGCAGAGCTGGAGGTGGCTGCCCTACCAGGGATTGCTCCCTGCTGCTGTGGTTGTTGCACAAACATTTATTTGGATATTTTTTTTGTAAGAAATCCTCATTGATGAATCAGCCACTTGATGAATGGTATCTTGGAATGGTGTCAGCCATACCTACAAACTGGCACTGATAAAGGAAGAGTGCTGTGTGTGCCTGAGGATTTTCAGAGCAGGCTTTTTGGGCTCCAAGACCAGCTCTGCTGTTGTCTGCAAATGCAGAGTCCATTTTTTTCCCCTTTGAATCCTGTCTTTTGATTTTGTTCACACTATTCTGAACCTTGGGTTATCAGGACTTCTTTCTGCCTCAGTTAGGAACCTTGCTGAAAATCAGAATATTAGATGAGGACTAGCCTTTTGCAGTTTGCATGCTATAATCTATGTATTGTTAGGTTTTTGTTACTTTTTCTGCTTTGTTTGAAGGCTTTGTAAACTTCTAGTGATAATTTACAGCACATTTGTTTTATATCCCTTTGGAAAAGTAACATATTGGTATCCAGTTATTGATAAATACCTCAAGTTGTGTAGCTGAGCAATTGGTATTCTGAGTAACACTTATGTGGTCTTTTACACAATGAAAAAGGTTGCCTTGATAAATAGCTTGGTGCACTGAGATAAAAGGAAACCTGTGCTTTGGTTTGAGCACGAGGGTCTCAGTAGCATAGTTTAATTTAAGAGGGAGTGTGTGAGGAAGGAACAAAGCTTCCCTTCTCCCAAAAAATCTACTTAGTTATATTTACTGAAACTGTTGTGGTGCCTCTCCTTCTGCTACAAGCTGTTCCTTTTTTTTGTTTTCATTGCTTCTTAGCTTAATCTTTTATGGAATTGATCTTTGTTTCCCCATCAGTTCCAGCAACTCCGTGAGCAGATGGAGGCAGAAATAAGCCACCTGAAGCAGGAAAATGGTATCCTGAGAGATGCTGTCAGTACTTCCACCAATCAAATGGAGAGCAAGTATGTTGGCAGCTACTCAGAACTGTGTTTTTGAGCCTCCTCTGAAGAGTTTTTCTGGCTTCTCCTTTTGTTTCCAAGTCCTTGGCTGTCTCTGAATTAGTGGTTAAGCTGGGAACACAAATGTTTTGGGCTGGATAGGTAGCTAGTGGTGTTTACATTGAGCCAGGGCTTTCAGAACAAATAATTACCTTTTTCAACTTGAAGCCTGAGCTTTTAGGCTTTGGTGCTGAGGCTTTAAAAAAAAAAGTGCAGCAGTGCTCAAGCACAGTTATTGCTTTTGGCAGGGTGTGTATCCTTCCCCTGGGGCTTTAGGAGAGGTGCTGATTGTGACCTCTTGGGAGAACAGCAGCTCTAAACTTAGAGATCAGTATCAATACCCTGCAGTTACTGGGAGTGCTGGGATGGCACTTGGATTTATCTGCTGGTGGTGTAAATGTTTGGAGAAACAAAAAAGGTATCTCCAAGTTTTGTCTTTTGTGAATTATAACTTGGGCTGCCCCTGAGCTGCTCCTTTTGTCCATTATAATAAAAGCTGAGCACTCTGGTAAGGTGTGTAGAAGACAAAACTGACAGGATATTTGATATCAGAGAAAGATGTGGAACCCTGGTTTTGGGGGTCCTATTCATTTAAATGAAGCATCATTATCTTTTAGGCAGTTATCCTGAGAAGGCCTTAATTCAAGCAAACTCGAGATAAAAATGAAAGGCATTTTACTTGGGTAGGCACAAAGGGAAGCCTCTTAAAATTCTTCTCTTGGGCTGAACAAGTATATCTTCTCTCCCTGCTGAGAAAGTGCATCAGATACCTCCATAAGTTAATAGTCAGGTCAAGGCCAGGAGGCAGCAAATAGTCTGAAGAAATGTCTGCAGTTAGTAGTCCAGGAGGAATAGTCCTGAGCAAGCCTGAGATCAATAATCCTTTATGGGAAAAGAATGTGAATTTCGATGTGAGACCTTTCCTTATGCTGAGTCTCTTCAGTTTACATCAGCCTACCCAAATCATAGCAGTCAGCTTGCAAACCTCTTCAAGCAACTGATGCTTGTGGCCTGTTGCTGACCTTTTGTTTCTGACCCTGGGTTGTAGCTACTGCGTTGTGCTGATGGCCAGGAGTGATGTGTTTTGCTGCTGTGGCTGGGAGTACCTGGCTCTCATCCCTCTCCTAGGATGAAACAGTTTTGGGGGGGGGGTGTGGGGAAAACGCCCCAAGCCCACCCTGTACAGCCCTTTGATTGCAAATATAGGACTTGGTGTTGACATTTGAGTAGGTGCTGTTGTGGCCTTTGCTTGCTGTAGAAGAGCCCTGTGGAAATGTTTGTTTTCAGGCAGTCGGCCGAGCTGAACAAGCTGCGCCAGGACTACGCGAGGCTGATGAACGAGCTGGGGGAGAAGAGCAGCAAACTGCAGCAAGAGGAGCTCCAGAAGAAGAATGCAGAGCAGGCAGTGGCTCAGCTGAAGGTGCCTGGGGTTTTCTCTGCCTGTCAGGTTGTGCTCAGGATTTTATCTGAGCCAGGATGTGAGGCATGTGGGAATTGCTTTAGCTGCTTGTTTCAGATGGGCTGAGCCAGCCTAGGGGTTTATTTAATATTTTTATTCAGTGCACTGGGTTTTGAGTGATTACAGACCTCCCTGTGAAGTGAAGCTTACCTTCCAGGTGAACATCTTTTCAACGTCACCAGTTTAGCTTTTTACTTTGCTTTCTGTGAGAGTACGATTCCAACCAGAGTTGATGCTTTGGAGCCGTTCGTCCAGATGACATTATCCTTGTGTGGTTTTTATTTGTAGCTATGTGCTTTTGCTTAAATGTATGCTTAATTTTTAAATAAGCATAATTTAATAATAAAAATAATTTTTAACTTATTTTAAAATAAATGTACTTTTTAAAGAGTTAAAATGTGAGTGGATTGGCTTCTGGATGAATCTCTTTCAATTTCTTTGGAAGAAAAAAATCTTATGCTTTTTTTTTTTTTTTTTTTAGAACTTCAGGTGAGAATGCCAATCCAGAGCTCATTATTTCTTTAATATTTGCAATTAAATCTTACACACCAAAAGTTCTCCCTGCCTTCTGCCCTGGCAGGTGCAGAATTGGTATCTAGAGTTAATATGTTTTAATTACTGGATGCAGATTTATGTGATGCTTGGCTGGTCTGGCTTCTGGTGTTAATTCTGAACTATCAGGGCAAAGATGCTACATTTTCATATTACAGAAACCATTCTGTTAAGAGCCTGTAATGAAATCCTGTTCACAATTTGCCTTTCAAATTAATAGGCTAAACTAGTCTAGGAGGAGGATTACAGAGCACTCTGTCTCAGATGTGCCCTAATGGAAACAAGAAACAATTTCACTTCCTTGCCGTATGTTTTGGGAATAGCACTGAGGAGAAGCACTCTGAATGCTTCAAAAATAAATGTTAGACTTCTTTTCATTAACTCTTTCTTCAATATGAAGGTCCAGCAGCAGGAAGCAGAGAGAAGATGGGAAGAAATCCAGGCTTATCTCAGGAAAAGAACAGCAGAACATGAAGCAGCACAGCAAGGCATGTATCACGAAATAATGCTTACTGCAGTGAACTGACTTGCCATTTGTTAAAAAAGGGCATTTTTGAGTAAATGTCTTAAGTAAAGCTCAGGTGGAGTCAGCCCTGCTTCAGCACCCTGGGGAAAGTGTGTGTTGGGATCCCAAGTAGTCTGAATGCTGATGGGGCAGCTGAACCTTGGCTTGTTGGAGTGAGGCTCCTAACCAGCCTCCCTGTTTACAGTGAAAATGATTTCCCCAAAGTTAAATATTGACTTCTGAATTAAAATCCTGACATTTCTGCTACAGATGTGCAGAATAAGCTTGTGGCCAAAGACAATGAAATCCAGAGCTTGCACAGTAAACTTACTGATACAATGGTGTCAAAACAGCAGCTGGAGCAGAGGATGCTGCAGTTATTGGAGGCTGAGCAAAAGAGAGCTTCTGAGGAGGACTCCATGCAAATGCAGGTGCAGGTAGTGTTGCTCAATTGTTTTAAGGGTTTGGGGTTTTTCCTCTCACTTTGTGTCTGTGAAAACACAGAAATATCCCTGAAATGCTGCTTTAATAAATCTTTCCCACTGAAGAAAGGATGAAAAAACTCTGCTAGTGAAATGGCACCTTGTGCGTGGTGCTGTGAGGAGGTGTGGGGCCACCTCACACCTGAGACATACTTGAGACAAGTCAGGAGAAGGTGCTGACCCCATTTCCCAAGCTGTGGTCCATGGTCTGGGGAACACCCTGGGAGAGCAGCCATGAACCTTTGATGTCTGTGTGATCTCCCTCCTCCTGGCATCAGGTGGTGAGAGGCAGGGTGGACATAACTCTCGAGGGCTTCAGGGAAACCAAATGGATTATGGTGGAGCTGGGAATACTTTTCCTTGATACAAAACAGGTTCTGGTGCTTCCACTCTAACTGGTTGGTTGTAGTGGGGAGGAAAAAAAAGGCATCTTTTGTAAAGTGTCTGACATGTTAATGCTGAACTGTTCTTACTAACATAATCTTGGCTAAAAGCTAATCCTAGCAGAGGTCGAGTAGCTGCAGATCTCAGCCTGCTTTTCTTTCTCTGCTCTCTTACAAGGAGCTGATAGAGCAGAATGATGCTTTGAATGCTCAGCTTCAGAAGTTTCATTCACAAATGGCAGCCCAGGTACAGCATGTTCTCAGACTTTCTTTTGTAGTCATGACTTGTGAACTTTCATTAAAAAGAAGACTTTTTGTAGCTGGGTATGAGATGTAATGCTGAAAGCAGAGAATTGTTAGCATCCTCTTTTTAAATGTTTCTTAAACTCTTTTAAAACTTAAGGCTTCTTTCTTTTTTGGGGGGAAAATCCACTTATTTTCTCCCATAGTGGCTTTCACTTATAACTAAAGGGTATGGTAACTTTTTCAATGTATTTTTTTCTGTTACTTTGCATGTCTACAATTCTGTCTTGTGGTTCTTTTGGTCTTTCTGCAGTCCTCCTCTGAACCACCTGATTGTGCTTTTTCCTTTGTGGTAGCTCCTGTATGAAGCTGTCTGTTCATTTTAGTGCTGATTTCTGTGCAGAAGGAAAAAAAAAATCACACCCAAACCCCACCAAACCTGCACAATGCCTTTCTCAGTTATTTTAATCTTTAAAATTTTAGTTGACTAGTAGTTTTGAGACATTATTTCTGTTGTAAACACTGTCTAAAGCCTTAGGATCATTGGAGTTGCTTCCATGTAGAGGAGGGTCACAGAAATCAGCTCAGAAAGGCTTTGAGGGCACAAGTGTGGGTGCTGTCTTCTTTTAATCATGGATGTGCTTGATGGAATTTGATAAAATTTGACATCAGGCTGAAAATCTGGCTTTGCTTGAAGTGCTTTAACCCATTGGGTGGGGAAGAGTAGTGAGGGAAGAGCCACTCTAGATTTACAGCATCTTCATGGCCTGCTCTTCTCATCCCAGTCCTTTAAGGGCTTTGGAAATAAATTGCTAGGGAAATTCTACTTTTTAGCTCTGAGTTACACCGGGAGCATGTTGGAGGTGTGTGCTTTCCCCAGGTAGCTCCAACTGGCCATGAAAATTCAGGGAAATTTTTCCACCATGGACAATGGATGTGAAATTGATACTTTGGAGAAGTGAGTTGGGACTGGATCCTGCTCTGGGTATCAGGGGTGATGAAACTCTTCTAGTTATGAAGAGGCACTGGAATTCTGAACATGGAAGTTCTGTCACAGTCTGCAAAGGTCCCTTGAGGCCTTCATAACCAGTGTAGTGGGTCTCACTTGTCCTGCTGTGTGTGACAACACAGGGACAGGCTTTTTCCAGAGGGAAAAATGTCCCTTGCTGGTTTTATGTGCTGTTTCTGTTCCCAACACAACTCCTGATACACTGTGCAGGGTTTTCTTCTTTTTTTATTAATTTGAGTGGTTTGTCAGCAGAATGTCCCAAAAAGCACTTAGTTCCTGGGAGGGAAGTGCTGGTGAACCCCATGACTTGTTTGAATCTAATGAAGGACAAATAATAGGGGTCTTTCTTCCCTTCATGTTGCATTAGGCCAGAGAGGAAGGGACATTGGTATGTGCTGGTATTCCTTCAATGTTCCTTAGCCAGGAAATAGTTGGAAGCATCCTGTGCCAGTTTACAGTAAGCAGACAAATGCTATTCCTGGCTCACTGTAGATGAGGATTGTCTGACTTGCTTTACTTCCAGTTATTTGTTTTTATTTTTTTTTTCCTCCTGTAGACCTCGGCTTCAGTCCTGGCAGAAGAACTTCACAAAGTGTGAGCATCTGTTTCCTCTGGGATTTGGGAGGTGTTAGTGGCTTTCAGTGCCTGCCACCTTCCCTCCACTCACGTGCAGAGCATGTGGGAGGGACGGGTAAAGGAAATGTTGCTGTCAGTGCTTTCAGCTTCTCGTGAGATCAACCTGGGAACTGGGAAACTGCTTCCTACAGATTTCCTTTCTCTGTCTGGCCTCAGGTTTGGAGTCTGCTGCAGCTCTGAGCTACAGAGAAAGCAGCATCTCCTCTGTTGTTTACCCCTGCCTGTGTGCAGGGTCAGTGCAGCGTGCAGGAATGTGTGTGACCGTGGGAATTGTTATTATTTGGGCTGTGGGGCTGTGCCAGGAGGTTTCTCCCTCTGGGAGGTCGGGTGGTAGTTGTGTTTCAGAGCTAGGGAATGTCTCATAAATGTTTTGGCAAGCAGACAACATTTAAAATGGAAAAGCTTTTGGACCCAAAGTGTACAGTCAGCAGGATGTAGAGTAGGAGCTGGTCTAAAGGGCCAGGGTGTATTTTGGGTTTAGCTTGATGCTTCCTGCACCACTTCCATCCAGAAGAGTCTTTTGTGCTGATCTGTCCCTGTTTCTCCCCTGTGCAGGATTGCAGAGAAGGACAAACAGATAAAGCAGATGGAGGACTCATTAGGCAGTGAACGTGCCAACCTAACCAGCAAGGAGGAAGAGCTCAAGGTATAATAAAAGCATGTGGCAGCTGATCCAGGGAGAGGCTTGCTGGCTGCATGTACTAAACGAAGCCCCCAAGGTTGCCATCTTTGGGTGTAGAAACAGCTTTTTCAGGTACAGGTCTGCTCTCCTAGGCAAGGCCAATGCTAGATGCTGAGAAAGCTGTTGTTAGAAAACTTGAGGATTTTCCATCAAAAAATACCCTGAAATGTCACCCTGGAGAGTGAAATATTCTCTGTGTGTGAACTGCAAATATATTTTTTTTTCCTTCCTTCAGGTCTTACAGAATATGAACCTCTCCCTGAAATCAGAAGTACAGAAGTTACAGGCTCTGACAAATGAACAGGTAAAGCAGTTGTTTTGATTTTACTCCCTTCCCAGTACCTGTTCTGTCATAAATGCAAATGCAGATCTGTTGGCTTTAAGCAAGCTCTGCTTAAGCACATTAATGGTGCGAGGCTTCCGGATTGGGCTAATATCTGATTCCCTGGAGTTCTCAGAGCTGGTGGGAGGACTAATTCTTTCCCCTCCTTCACCAGCAAAGTCTTGTACTTGGATATCCAAGTTACTGAAGCATTTAGCTTGGTTGGTTTAGATTTTCAGGCACACAGAGTGCAGGACACTTGACAGGAGTGAACGCTGTGAATATGCAGGCCTGGCATTTGCATACAAGATTTATAAACACCCCCCCAAAAACCACCCCAAAGCACACAGCCCCTCTTCCTCACCACAGAGATGTTTTTAGAGCCAAACAAAATGCTGTCCCTCTGTTGCTGCTATGTGGCCTGTTCATTACAGAAGTGGAAATGAAGTGTTTAATTAGAGATAATCCCAGTTGTCAAATGAATCTCTTGGAGATCATTCCCTTTGTGTAATTGCATGCTTGTAGATTGGTGTTGTAAAAGTGCATGAAGACAAGCTTACCCCTTTCACTCTTGATTTCAGTCATGTGCTGGGAGGCCAAATGAGTTGTTCTAGCTTTTTAATATTGTGGAATGAAGGGTTGATTGAATCATGTGATGTATCCTAAGTCTGTGTTAATCCTCTTTATATCTAGGCTGCTGCTGCACATGAGCTGGAAAGGATGCAGAAAAGGTAAATGGCTCTGGGATTTGATAAACAATGTTTATCAGTCTTTTATGCTCTTTTCAATGATGCTTTTTTAAGACGTGGATGGGGACATGTGTTTAACTGTTCTGCTGTGTCTCAGCATTCACCTAAAAGATGACAAAATAAGAACTCTTGAAGATCAGCTTCGAGAAGAACTCACGCAGATTTCAAACACAAAAGAAGAATTCAAGGTAAGATACAGAACAGATGGTTTTGTGCTTGTTTTCAGTAAGTTTTCCAGGCTCCAGAGGTTGTGAAGCACCTGTAGAACAGTGAAATAAAACTGACTTTTGGGTGCTAAGGTAAATTACAGTATTGTAAGGCAGGAGCAATGTGAGATGTCACAGCAGCAGACTGTGTAGCAGAGTGAGAGGTGAGATAACACAAGTTAAATGCAGTGTCTGCAGTTGTGGAGAGTGAAGGCTTTGAATTCTGTAAGAGGAGGTTGTACAGTAAAAACTGTTGTGACTTTCCCGTGTTCCACCTGCAAATGTGCCATTCAAGGCCTTGGTGCTTTTGTTTGGAGCCTTTGTTGCTTGGATTGTCATGCCAAGCCTCTGTTTTCTATCAAGGCAGATGTAAAAATGCTTATTTTAATTCTGCCTCCTTCCAGGTTGTTTCTCATAAGGCTGCAGCTAAACTGCTGAAGCTTTTGTTCTGACATCTGGGGTCTGCACAGCAAAGCTGCTGCTTGTTTCTAGGTGGGGTGTGCAGAGAGCAGCTTAATTCCTCCTTGCCCTCTGCCTCCTTGGCCTTTTTCTTCTGAACTTGGGCTGTTGCAAACAGCTCTGCTTCCCGAGAGGGGTGATGACTCCATCCATTTGACTCCTTTAAAGCCTGTGGTGGGTGCTGCTGCTCTTTTGATGTTTCTGGTGTGAGGTCAGTCCCTCTGAACCTCCCACTGTCACCTTGGGGAGTTTGCTAGTGAGGAACAGAGTGAGTGGGCAGTAGCAGGGGCAGGATGCTTTTGTAGGAGAAGCCTCTGGAGTCTCCTGGAGCTCTTTGAAGCAGGTAGTAAACTTGATTCTTGTATTAAAGTGACACTTTCAAAGAGGTTTTGATGAGAGTCCCTTGCCATGGCTCTGTGGTTTCTCTAAGCTGTCAGAGAATAGGAGGGAAAAAGTTTGTTCAATTAATGGAGGAGGAAAAAAAGTACAATTTCAGGTGATTTTTGGAATAAAGCTGGTGACTGAGTCATCAGTGAAGTGTGTGCTGGGTCACAGGTGCATAAACTGTGGAGAGTGAGAAGAGATGGCAGGCTGGAGTAAGTGGGCAAGTCTCAAGTTAGTGACACTCTCAGGGCTTTCAGTGTGGTGAAATTTTATGAAATGGTAGGTGGAGATGAACGTGTGAAGGAATATGAGCATCGTTTTTGTGTGATGGTTTCTGTAGTTACTGTTACCCAGGAAAAAGGCCTTGGAGGTGTTGTGAATGGTTATGTGCTGTAATCAGCTCAGTGCTGAGTAATGGCAAAAATCACCTGCAGGCAGTTCCAGCAGTTCTTGGGAAGTGAATAGAGAACTGAATGCAGATCATCGTCATCATCATCATGATGGTGCAGAAATCCACAGTGTGCTCTCAGCATGAATATCATGTGCACCCCTGCTCTCCCCTGCCTCCTCTCTTTGATCCCAGAGACCAGCCCAGTGCTGTTCTAAATGCTTCCACCTAAGGAAGTGCTGCTTTTTCCCATGCACATGAAAGAGGGAAATGCCAGATTCAAAACAGAGTAGTTCATTTAATCCTCACTGTTGCTGTCCCTTCCTGCTTGTGTTTTCTCTGGAAGGCCTTGGGGCTGGAGCACAGAGCACGTGTCCTGCTTTTCACTTTTGTAAGGCACCAAACGAGTCTTTAGAAAGACAGAAAGCAATAATAGAGGAGGGTTTTAAAATACTGTCTGTTAGGTGCTGCTGTGTCCATTGTAGGGAGCAGGAATGTGGGAGGAGAGGCAAAGTCTGTTTGTCCTCCCCATCTACCTCTTCCCAGCCTGCTGTCAGACCAAATGTGGGAGCTGTGCAAACCTCTCTGCTGCTGGGCTGCCAGCTCCTTGCTGTGCATGGAGGCAAGCTCAGGGGAGCTCCAAAAGAGGAACTTTGGACCACTTGCTTCGCCAGAGGAGTGTTTTGTAAGAGGCAGTTATCAAATCTTGACACAATGCTGATACTGCTTTAGGAGGAAAATGTGTTTTTTTCCAAGCTTCTCACATTTGGTACTGTCTGATTCTCTGCCAGGGAATAAAGATGGTAACAGCTGAATTTCTCATGGGAACATAAGGACAATAGTTTTGTCCTTAATACAGAAAAGCAAGACAGAGAAGGAAAGGACTCTTTGTAGTCTTGTAGCTTCCAAAGAACTCTCTGTAATGACTTCTGTGCTATTTAATTGCCTCTTTGCCATTATGGAAATGCTGTATTTAGGCTCTGCAGTTCTGAACTGATAAAATGCCTCAATTTTCTTCCAGGTTCTGAAGGATCAAAATGCAGCTCTGCAAGCTGAAGTTCAGAAGCTGCAGACTCTCCTGTCTGAGCAGGTACAGCCAGTGTTTGCTGAGCTTTTATCAAATACCCTCTGTGCTTTTAATATCTTCAGTATTTTTTTTAATCTGGCTGTAGGCTGAACTAGTTGGTGTCAAAACCTGATGTTTTTTTAAGGTATTTGGTCTTCCATGGCGGGTCAAGTAAGGCAGTTGCAACTATCTTGTAGACCTAGTCAGGAGTGTCAAAACAAAATGTGGATTTTTTTGAAGACTTATATAGCTTAACACAAGCAAGAACTTATTTCTGCCACCACTTTGACCCTTGGAAATAGAAAACTCTTTACATTGCAATGGTTTTTGCCTCCTATTCTCTGTTTTTGCCCATGGTTCACCTGCCGCAACCAGGCTGGTGCTTTTTGTGTTGTTCAGCTCCATCTCCTTTGGGATGTTCTCTGGGAGAGCCCTTGTGAACATCCCTGACTTGGCACCATTGTGGAATGAGAAAACTTCCTGAAACATTGGAAAAAGACTTGCAGGAGGGGAAGCTTTTCCTGTGCTGTGTTGGTGGCTGCTAGTCAGGAGCTCCCTGTGTGGAGCAGCTCCCTTTCCTCTGGGGGGAGAGCCAGATTTGCAGCCATTGCTCCCCTGGGCCTGGCTGATCTGGTGTCCTGTCTGAAAGACTGGAGGTGATTTTTCTTGGAAGCTGGTTTATGTTTCCCATCTGTTCTCTCACCATGTGGTGGTGTTGAAAAATCATGAATGTTCTGCCGAGTGAGCCTCAGGTGGAGCTTGTGGTTCTGGTAAATGCTCAAAAGAGGCTGATTTTTCAGGTACTGAGCTGGCTGCCAGTCCATCAGTGTAAAACCATCAAGGCATTTGGGCTGGATCTGTCCCTCCCCTGAAAGACTGACATCTTTCCAGCATCAGTATTGGACACATATGCCATGAGGACTTTCTCCCCCTGCTTTATTTTCCTTTCTGGATGAGTGTCGTGACCAGGCTTCTGGTTAAGTTGGTGCTTTCCAATGACTTGTTTTTTAAATCCCAAACCTTTATTGATCCAATTGATGATGACTCTGTTTTTTTTTTCCTTCGTAGACAAACAAAGACTTGATAGAGCAGATGGAAAAAAGGTATGAAACTTCTTTTTGTTTCGAATCAAAGGCTAAAATAAAGATTTTGGTGGCAGTAAGGTTACTGTTGATAGCTGAACTGACTTCAAATTTAAACTCTTTTTTTTTCCTAATTTTCACCCTCGCTTTTTCAGCATGAGAGAGAGGGATGATAAAATCAAGACAGTTGAAGAGCTGCTTGAGGCAGGACTCATCCAGGTGGCTACTAAAGAGGAGGAGCTGAAGGTAAAATCCCTTGTATTATCTTTTGATGGGGAAGTAGACATAAAGTGCATGTTGGAGTGCTCATGGTTCAGTGTGAATTCCTTCTGAATAGGAAAAGCACCTCGTGGTGATGAGGTTAAAACCTTTTCTGTAAGATGGACTAAGCATGAGCATCAGGGGGTTAGAATAAGTGCTTCTCTCTGCTTAGTCTAGGGCAGACTTTGCTAGGATGCCCTTGGGAATAAAAATGACTATCTCTAGAGCTGTACTCTTGGTTTAATCTCCAGTGAATCTCTCTTTGGGAAATGATGTTTTGTCAAAACTTGGCATGATGGGACTCCTGCATTTTTTGCTTAGTTGGTAATCGGAAGGGCTAAGTGGATTATGAACCAGTGACACTCCTGGGCTGATGGAAAAGTTATTTCCTTCCTGTTTGTTTATAAGGAGGGTAATGATGACAATCCTGGAGGGCCAGTATGGAAATCCCTGGTTGTTTTGGGCTGCCTTTTGCTGGAAAGCTGTGTCCACTTGGACATAGCCAGGACAGTGTTCCCTTTCTTAAGGTGCCTGAATTCAGGGGCATTGCTGACACCCCTGTGCTGGGGAGGGGTTGCAAAAACTCTGAGGTTACTGAACTGCCAAAGCTGTGAGCACATCATAAACTCCTTCAGGCTGAAAAGACTTCTAAGATCATAGAGTCCAACCATCCCCTAGCACTGCCAAGCCCATCACTGAACTGTGTCCCTTAGTGCCACATCCACATGGCTTTTAAATCCCTCCAGGGATGGTGGTATTTTGCAAATTATTTGTTTGAAATAATATTTTACAATTTTTTGATAATGCTGATGGCAATGTTTAGATTATATGATTTTTATTCCTGTACTATATTTCTGTACAGAGGCATCTTTGACTTCTTATATATTTTGGATGGTACTATTGACTCCAGAGTAGGATCTAGACTCTTAAAGCCCATGGTGTTGTAATTTTTATTTGTATTCCCAAAGTGGTGTGAAGCCTGTCTGTGGGAGAAATCCCAGTATTATGTAAATACATCTAAATAAATGGGATGTCCAAAAGATGGCCTGGAACATGATCTGTTACATTTGTTTTCCTGACCTCTCTGCTCAGATGCAGCATTCCCACCTTGCTCTATACCTGGGCTCTAATTTCCTGTAAATTGTTGTCCACTCCAAGTTATCCATGGTGAATAATTAGTCTGTTGATACTTTGGCTCCAACAGCTGCAGAGGAGGGGTCTCTTTCAGACTTTCAAAGTCTTTCACTTATTCTAAAAGAAACTACTTTTCTGTCAAGCTTAACACTTTTTTTCCCCCACAAATGAGTCTTTCATTATCTGTGTGTTTGCTTTCAAAGGCACTGCGAACAGAAAATTCATCTCTGAGAAAAGAACTTCAAAGCCTGCAAATTCAGCAATCGGAGCAGGTAGTACTTTTCATCTAAAACTTTTATTACACCTAAACTAAATCTGAAAGAATCTTGCTGTGGTTGCAAAAGTCAAGGGAAGAAGGTGGAGATGCCTTTGAAGCCTGTTGGCAAAGCATCCTGTTTTCTTTCAGCATTGGTCTGGGAGCTGATACTTCTGTCAAATATTTCCTTTGCAGAAGTGTCAGAAGTGGGGCAGACGTGCAGGATCCAGTCAGTGCTGGCTGTGGGTTGGTTTGAGGTTGCCATGCTCTGAAATGGCTGTGGATCTCGTTTTCCAGAAGCCTGGAGCAGCAGGCATGGCTGGCAGGCAGCTCGTACTGCCTCAGCTTCCTGATGGATGTTTGAGGTTCCCAGTGTCAATCCACACTCTGCAGGTGTCACTTAACCCCCTTCTCCTTGTGTCTCATCAGTGACACTGTCACAGTGTTGTCATTTTTGATGTGCTGATCAGGAAGTGCCTTTCCTTGACATCCAGCTCTGCTTGGACAGCTCAGGAGGGCAATTAGTTCCTAGAAAATAAGTTATGGAAGAGGGAGGCACCATGACCCTGGAGAGATGTACAGTAGTGTCGGTATTTAAGGGTGGCTGATGAAATGCTGGTCCTGATGGTGTGGGTTTGTCTTTGTTTTCCTGGAACTTGCAGCAGGCTTGGTATTACTGGTTTGCTAGGAACTGGAGACTGACAGCTAATTTTCTCAGGAGCAGCCAGATTAATAAAATCATTAGGCTGCTACATAGTTCATCCAGTGCCAAAGAGCTCCAGCTCTCTGTCCTCACCCCTTAATGTTCACAGATTGTTTTGCTCTGTTCTGTTTTTCCTAAGATGAAGCTCTGTTTTTAACAGGTTTCCTTCCAGTCACTGGTGGAGGAACTGCAGAAAGTGTAAGTTACTGCCCAGATTTAATTTCTGTTTATTAATTCTCTCTGTCTTTATTCCATGACTACAAGTGTACTGCTTCCCTGAAATGATTTGCCTTTAACTGGGTGAAGTGTGTGTGTGGCAGGAGGCATTTTCATTTTTGAAACATGCCATGCCAGATCAATACCTGCTGAAAATCCAGTTACTTCTCTGCTAAGCAGTTAATTTCATAAGCCTTACTTTGACTAGATGAGGAATTGCTCTGATTTGTCAGATTTTTGTTCCATAGGTACTTTAAGAGGAGTGAGACTTTCCCTTCTTTGTGAGTTTTAAGCTGATAAATACTTTGCTGGAATGTCCAGTGAAGGCTGATTTTAAGTGTCTGTCATTCCAGGCACTCTTGATATCTTGCATTTTTGCATTTTTAGACTGCAGTAGTATTTATTTGGGATGTGGACTACTTGTTATGTAAAGCCAGCTGGTTCTGCACTAGTCCCAGTCTTATTTTTCCTATTTGTTCCTCCTGCCTGGTCCCACTGTGGATCCCAGGGCTGGTGATGGGATGTGATGGGATAGCAGAACCCAATTTTGTGTGTTTGCTTGAGTAGCACTTTTTTTTCATCGAGCTAATGTCATTTCTCTGCTCTTTTTTAGGATCCACGAGAAGGATGGAAAAATAAAATCAGTGGAAGAACTCCTACAAGCTGAAATCCTAAAAGTAGCAAGCAAGGAGAAGACTGTTCAGGTATCTCTGTGCAATCCTTGCCTTCCTTTCTGTGTTGATGCCATGACCACATTTGTTTGTTACTGCATGGCATTCTATGATGTGATCAATTTGTAGCATCCGTTTTTGTGGCGTTTTTGTGTTTCCATTGTCCAACCCTGTCTTGTTTTGTCATTGAAAAGGCTTTGACACAGGAAATAGAGGCTCTGAAAGAAGAAGTAGGAAATTCCCAGCTTGAGATGGAAAAACAGGTAAAATACTTTAGAGCCAGCAGTGTGAACCAGCCTTGCCTTGGATGTGCTGCTCACTCGTTTCTGTTCTGGTGTGTTCTGTTTCACTGGTGAATGTCATTGGGTAAGGAACTTTTTAATGCTAGAGCTCCACTGTTCTTGGATATAAAGCCATAAATATGTAGGATAACTAGTGCAGTCCTTCAGAAACCACACACCTCTGGAAGCCTGAGCTTTTTGGACCATTAGTAAGAAATTTGGCAAGAATTGCTGCAGCTAAATGCTTTGCAACATTAGCTCTGCCTGGGCATGCTGTCCCTGTAATAAACATGAAATCCTAGGGCATCCTTGGAGGCTGGCAGCTTGGAAATTTCAAGTGCTGAAGTTGCTGCTCCTGTTGTTGGCCTTTCTGTGTTGCTGGAGCAATCCTACAGGCCCAGATAGTATCTGGTTGTGGAGGTGCCTCTCCCCACATCTGGTTTTTGGGTAAACCCAACACTGTTTTTTTTTTCCCAGTGCCCAAGAAGAGTTCAATCTTGGCACAGTCAGTTTTGCTTTAGCTACCAAGAATGCAGGGATGGAGGAGTATTGGCTTTTTTGGCATGATTGCTGTCTGGCATCCAAAACAAGGGAAGCCCACATTTCCTTAGGGAGCCCATTCTGCAGGCAGCTTAATCCATCGTGCTGTCAGGAAGTTTGCTTGTTTGTGTGGGTTGTGTTTTTGGTCTGCACTCCTTCCAGTCCTAGCTACATTCCAACATGTCACCCCTTTCCCAGTGTTGGAGTTTTGTCCTTTTTAGGCAAAGCTTCACAGAATGTGTTTCCATCTTGCGCTTTTCCTCTGAAGCCAATTTCCAGGAACTAAGGGAGTTATTTGTGTGTATTTCCTTCACTGGAACTGTCAGAGCCCAGAAAAAAATGCAGTGTAGAGTTGCTGTCTCTGGAATGCTCTGTGAGGGATGCTTGCTCCAAAGGTGATGTATTTGTGCACCTTTTGGTCTCCTGCAAGCAGAAGAGAGATTTTTGGGAATGTCTGAAACTCCTTTTGTGTTGTGGTAGAGGATTGACTATCTACACAGATAACCATTGTCAGGCTTTCACACAGCATTCAAAAGTAACATTCCCACTAAATCTTGTGTCTTCAATCCACATTCAGCCTTAGAATGAGAATTTAAGGGAGTGCTGGCTTTTCAGAAAGCATCTAAAAATCACTTCCTTATGCAAAGATCTCAATGGCCAGGGATGGTTTCTGTGGTTGGAGGTGCAGTTGCCAGTGAGATGGTGGTCACAGTCACTCTCTGCTTCTCTCTGTGTGTCTCCTGTGGGCCTGCTTGTGTTCCCATTTGCACTGTTTCCTTTGCTGCTCTGGAAGTCACATTTTAAATGTGGGAAATGGGAATAGTTGGAGACATTTGGTGTATTGTAATTAAAAATGTCTGTTTATGCTTACTGCAATAAACAGTGCCTATTTTGATAATGTCTGAAAGCTTTTCCCCCTGTTTCTTCCTAGAGCAATTTTTAGTATTTATGTGCATTTTTTGTGTGCATTGAACTGAAGTGCTGATTACTTTCTTTAGGTGACAATAACATCACAAGTCAAAGAACTTCAGACTCTGTAAGTGCAATTGTTAATGTCTGATCTGCCCTGTGCACCCCTTACTGACCCCTTAAATTCAAGTCAGGATGGAGGGACGTAGTAGAAAGCTTGCTTTGGTAGTATCTGAGCTGTAGGGGTGGGGAAATGATCAGTCAGTCTGTTGTATCCTCAGCTGGGTGGGGCAAGGAAGTATTTTTGGGTGAGGAGAGCTCACATTTGTGAAACCCCTTCAATGTATCAGGGCAGAGTTTGCTTTCACCTACTGAGCAGTGCCATTGATGAAGGGCATCTCCTGCTAACCCAGGCTGAAGTGGAAGTGTTCACACATTGATTTTTAGCAGGTGAATTGTGCTTGTGCCTTTGATCACAGATGCTGCTCTTGTTGGTTGCTGCAAAGCATAGGATGTTTTATTTCCAGATGGATGAAGGAACGAGGGGTTTATGCTGTGTGTCTGTGTTTCATGGTACAGGTTGAAGGGGAAGGAAAAGCAGGTGAAAACCATGGAGGCCTTATTGGAAGAGAAGGAGAAAGAGATTGCTAAGAAAGGAGAATGTCTGCAGGTAAGCTGCTTCAATATTCTAAAGGGAAATAAGTTCTGTTGCAGCATTTCTGGCTGGGAAAAATAAATTCACACTTCTGACCTTGCTTTTTATCTGTCCAAAGGGTCAGAAGGATACAATTGCACAATTAACCAGTAAAGTTCAGGAGCTGGAACAACAGAACCTACAACAACTCCAACAGGTACAGCCTACAGAGCGGATGTGGTTTGGGAGTGCTGCTTGGTTGAACAGGAAGATGTTTTTCTCCTCTGCTTCACACAGAGGATTTGCATAGGCTTCAACTTAGAGATGTTTTAAATCCTACTTGACTCAGCTGTTAGTTTACAATGCAGAGAGCCCACTAGTTTGGCTGTGTTCATCCAAAACAGGTTTTACATGGCTAGCAAGTTCTGAGAGCTTTAACTGGATGACACTCTGCATAACGAGGACCTTTGGTGGTCTGGAAGCCTTGGAGCTCCCAGACAGAGTCCCAGCACCTCCTTGCCGGGCTGAAGCAGCATCTCTGGAGGGCTCTGCTCATGCAGGAGCTTTGGCTGTAACTCAACATAGCAGCTCCTCTTGAAGTGGTCAGGCTGTGCTGTGATTCCTTCCTGCCTTTCCCTGGGGCTGGAATATTTTGGCTGTTGATTTCCTGCATTGGACTTGAGAGCGGGCAACTGGACAACCTTGAAGCCAGGTGTTACTTAATGGAAGAATTTTTCCCAAAAGGTGGTATTCTGGCTCAGTTTGTATTTTTGTTGATGGTAAAAGGAAGGGACTGAGTTGAACTTTGTTTTGGGTGGCTGTCTAGACACAGGCATTTATCCCAGGCGAAAGAATGAATGGAGAGCAATTGGCTGGTGTGAGGTTTGAGATGCTTGGTATAAACTCTGCTTCTGAAATCCATTATGTGTTAGATATTCTTGGAGCAATGCCTGATGCAGAATTCCTGGTATTTCTTTGGCAAGTGTCTTGCAAGCTGTGTGTTGCCCCTTCTTGTGCAAAGAGCTGCTGTTAATTTGAAAACTGTGCCATCAAAATGAGACTGGCAATTACTTTTTCAGGTACCTGCTGCATCCCAAGTCCAGGACGTGGAGAACCTGTGAGTATGCAGAGTAGCAGCTCCTCAAGTGCCTGCTGGGAATATGCATTGAATTTATCTTAAATTGGAATGTTTGAATTGGTGTCATGAATTTCACGGGCTTTGCTGAAAGAAGCTGTTAGTGCCGGCGGCTGGCGTCCCTGCCCTGAGCTGTGCTGCTCACACACTGGGAATGTGCACCCAGGGCTCTATTAGCTAGTGGAACTGCTGCTGCTTCTCATGTCTAGTGCTAATTTCTCCTTCTGTTCAGCATGTTTAAGGGTTGCAGTGCCTGTGGCTCAGTCGGTAGCAGCAGCGAACAGATCCGGTTTTTGCCGTTTTCAGGCTGAGATGCAATAGCCAATTCTCCAGCGCCTGTTTTATGGAGAAATGCTGCCAGGCTTTCCTCTGTTTTGACTCTGCTTAGTCTGGCTGCTCCAAGTCAGGGGAAGGTTGTATGAGACTGTGCCAGAAAGGGCTCTGTCTTCAAAGCAGCTCCTGTGACGTGCTGCTCTCCCAGCAGAGCTCCAGTGCAGCCAGTGTGTGGTACCTGAGGCAGCCTCAACATAGAAAATGTATTTATCTTCTGCTGAACAAACTGTCCCAGTTTGAGTGTCTGTCCCTTTTTAGCATAAATTCTTACTTTAACTTTTTTTTTTCCTACTTTAACCCTTCCTCCTTACTTTCTAAACTGTCTCTACAGGTTGAAAGGGGAAGAAGAACAAATGAAGAAGTTGAAAGCTATGGTGGAAGAAAAAGAAAGAGAAATTGCAAACCAAGTAAAACAGTTGCAGGTAAAGTTTTGGCAGAAATGCCTTGTGTTGAGGAGTCTATGTATTGTGAGTCTGTATCTTTATTTATAGATGAGTATATATTGCCTTTTTTCTTTCAACAGGATGTACAAAAAGAAAATGAATCTTTCAAAGCTCAAATACAGGAATTAAAGCAGGAGAACTGCAAACAGGTACAGCATCCAATTGCAGAGTTACTGACTGAAGTCAAAAGTGGGTGGTGGTAGCTTGCATGGATGGCATGGAAATCCAGGACGTGTATTGCCCATGGAAATCCAGGACTGCTTCAGTTTTGGGTTGCACTGAGGCAGCTTTTCTGGCTGTCATATCTGTTCCTGCTTCCTTTTATCATATGGATTTGCAGCCTTGTGTTCTTTCTTATGCCTGCTGTGTTCCTGGCCAGAGGAGGCTGGACAGGATTCCCTCAAAGGCCCAGAGTGCAGTTTTCTGGGCTTGCAGCAGTGCCTGGTTAACAAGGCAGATCCTGGTCTTTGCTGCTCCTCTGCTCCTAACACATCTCTGGTCTCTTTTTAGGCATCTCTGGCTGTCCAAAGTGAGGAGCTTCTGCAAGTGTGAGTACTTCCAGGAGTTGAATGCATTAGAAAATTGATTCAGTTCACATAATTCCTCAGGAAATTTAGAAATAAATGCCAACAATATCGGAGTATGTGAAGTGGCCAGTAAAAAAAAAAAAAAGAGAGAAATTTCTGTCTAATAAGAGTTGAACATGGGAGATTGTGCTCACACTGCTAATCCTCAGGTGTAATCTCCTGCAGGCAGACAATGCTGGCAATATGTTGTGCCCACCACAGAAACGATGATTGATGTAATTTTGAATGCATGCCAGCTCTGCTGTATGGCCAAAGAGTTAAATGTTGGTGTTTCAAGCAAAAGTGACAGGCTTTTTTTCTTGGAACTTCAGCTTAGCAGAGAGTTGTTCCTATTATAAAATTGTCTGGTGGAAATCTCTTCCCAGGGAAAATCTCAGGGGTAGAAGTGTGTTATAATGTGGGGCTGAAGGACATGAAATAACTGTGTGGAAGTTAATGCTATATTGTGCTAAGTGAATTGCCACTGTTATGCATTTTTGGGTGGCTGAAGTATTTGTCTTTTAAGTGAAATGACTTACAAATTGTGGATTAGGTGCTTGAAAGGGAGCGCTCTCATCCAGCAGGCAGTGCCTGTTCTGTGGTGTTGTGCTGGCGTGGGCTGGCTGACTCTACCCTCAGCTAATGTGTTGCCTTTCCATGGCCTTGATAAATGTGTGCAGATGCCTGTTGTAGGCAAACAACAGCTTTACAATGGGTTTGCTCAGGCAAAGTGGTTCAGGGAGCAGTGGGAAGCAAACGATGCTGCCAAGGCAGTGAAAACAGCTTTCAGAGAGAGTGTGTTGCTGGAAGGGAAGGCAGGCGAGTGTGTGGGAAAGGGTGTCAGTGCTTCACTGGAAATTTCTTCAATGTCTCCTGACTTGTTTGTGGTTCCCTTTGTTAATTTAGGGTTGCAGGCAAAGAAAAGGAAATTGCCAGTCTCCAAAGCGAGCTCGCCTCTCAGAGAAATGCTTTTGAGCAGCAGAGGAAAAAGAACAACGTAAGGAAATTCTTCCCCCACCACCCCAGAAAATCCCCCAAAACAACCAAACCTGTGTTCCCAGCATTTCCTGAGGCCTGGGGCATTTTGCAGAGGGTCAGAGAGTGTTTCTGACAGCTGTCTGCTGTACTGTGTCCCTGGGCACTCCTTTCCTCTGGGGAGTGACTCAGCACACCTGACTTCACTGCTCGGTCATGTCAGCTCCTGGACAATTTGTTGAGTGGATGAGGGGCAGGAGACTTGCTAGGGGACACATCCCACAGCAAGTTCTTGGATTTGGATTCAAATCTGACTTACCCTGTTCGGAAACAAGTCCTTTGCCAAGGGAAGGGAGGGTGGGAGGAGGAAGGGTGCTGTGCTCTGACAGAATTCTGGTCCTTGTGTGTGGACATGGGAGGAAGATCTGGCTCTTCCCATTCCTAAAAGTGACTAATCCTGATCTTCTAAAGGAAGTGAAGGACTGAGCCTTCCTTCACAACAGCTGCTGATGGTGCAGGCTGGGTTATTTGTGGATGGAATTACAGATTGTATCTTCCGTCACGGAGCTGTGGAGTTACTTCCTTGTAATGCATTACCTGTGCAGGGCAGGAGAGTGCTATCTTTTAAGTTTTATGGAAGAAAGGTAAAATACAGGGTGTTTATCTCACCTAACTCTCCTCAATACCCTGTAATAAAATCCAATGAGTACCAGGCAATAAACTTTATTTCTTAATAATTGGCAAGTCTAAGGAAAATGCAGAAGAAAAATATTGAGAACTTGAACTTTTGAGCAAGGAGTGCTGCTTAAGAGCTGAAATAAAGTAGAGAGAAAGTGGCTGAGTAGTCTCAGAAGACAGATGAGCTGGAAAGGCAGAACAGAAGGTCTGTTTCTTGGGGATTCACAAGGTCTAAAATACCCTTTGTGCTGCAGGCAGAAGTCTGGCTGCTGCTAAAGGCAGACCAGGCCTGTAGGTCTTTTTCTCAGTTTTAGCCAATATTGTGTTTATATCCTGTGAACAGTCCTTAGGATTGTGGACAAATAGAAGTGGTAAAGTAAAACTAGTGTAGCTGCTTGCTAGGGTTTTGATGAATTTAAAATGCAGCCTTTCCAAAATAGCCCTTTGCTAAAGGAGGTTTGCTCTGAGGGTTGGAAAAAATTAAATCTAAATCACAATCACTGTAATTGCCTTGCTGCAAGTCCCCACCATCCTTCCTAGAGAAGAGCTGTGAGGCTGCTCTTAGAAGAGCTCTCAGCCTCTCACTGAGTTGTGTTGACATCTTGTGGAGTACACGTTTGATGACCTTGCCAAGAAAGACACAGGAGCACGGCACCGTGGCCTTCCCACGTGGATCTGGGTTGTGCTCACCACTGCTGAAATCCCAAAACCTCCCAGGTGGGCTGGTGAGCACCAAACCAGCCTTTCTTTGGGTGCAGTGGAGAGAGCTGTGAACCCTGAGCTTTGTGTTCCTGAAATCAGCCCCGGCGCAGCAGCAGGTTTGGGCTGAGGTCTGGTTGCAGGATCAGGGCCGTAAATGTGCACACCTCTGTGTCTCCTGGGTCCATGCTGGGTTCTGCACTGCGACATGCCTAACACTCTGTTGTGTAATCTGTGGTTTGGTGTCTGTGTTCCTCACTACTTTTGAAAACTTCCCTCTTTCTTCTTACAAGTGCAGTCAAAGTGTAGGGTCGCTGTAGTGATAACGCTCTGCAGTAACGCTTGTATCAGTTTTGGACACAGGGGCAGGTTGGGCAGAAATTGGCATTTTTTCCTCTCACTTTTCATTCAGGCTCCTTGAACATCACACTTGTTTTTGCTAGTGTATGTCATACTCCTCAGCAAAATCTTGCAGTAACCAGCATTTAAATGCAAATGGCGAAATGTAATGCGAAATATTTCTCTGAAGTAAAAGCGAAAACAGTTTGAATATTGGCTGAACTGAAATCATTCTTTCTAAAAATGATTAGGACCTTCGGGAGAAAAACTGGGAAGCAATGGAAGCATTGGCATCAACTGAAAAATTGCTGCAGGACAAAGTGAACAAGACTGCCAAGGTTGTAATGTTGACTGCTAGAAACGATGCGTTAAGCTAGAAGCAGATCTGCAGCTGGTTTTTTAAGTGAAATGGAGGCATTTGACTTTTACTGCAGTTTAAGTATAATCTCTTCTGAGTGATCATTCATATACTTTCACCTCTGCTTCTTCCTGTTGTCTTTAGGTGTTTTTTTTTTTTTTTTTTGTAATCCTTAGTTTGTGGGCATGCTGGCTTTTGATTTCTGTTTGCATAATTGTTAGAGCTGTCGTGAAGTGTTTTTGACTTGTGGAGAGCTCCAGAATAAAAGCAGTGCTGGTGAGCAACCTGCTTTCTTCTACTGGGCTTTGGCTGTGCTTGAACAAATCTGTTGTACCTGGGAAGAACCAGGACTAAATTATTATTATTTAAAAACCTGGGAGCATCTCAGGAAAATGGCGTGACCACAGCTGTGAATTTCCTCCTTGAAGGCATGTGAAGCTGACAGGGACCATTGGACTAATATTCAAAATTATATGGGGTGTGAATTGCTCTGAAAGGAGCTCCTGTTTGCTGTGTGCCTGATTCACTGTTAATTGCCACTGTGCAGAACTCAAAAAAAGGCATCTAACTAACTTTAAGAACAGCAGTGGGGCAGCCAGAAGCAGAGGAGCTCTGGTTTGGGGTTGTGTATCTGCGTTCTGGAGCCGTCTCCGCTCTGTGCTGGCCCCGCGCTGGGAGGAGCCTGTACCTGCTCTTGCTGTGTGCTAACGCTCACCTGCTTTCTCTTGCAGCTGGAAGACTTCAGCAGTCAGCCTTTGGCCACTTCATGGTGGCTCCTAAACTGCTGCCAACTAACACACTTAGCACAGCCTCACCCCCTAATGTCTCCCATCCCTTTCTGTCTCTGAATCTCAACCTGCTCACGCCACCGATCCCTTGCAGCACAGGAACTCGGAGCAGCCAGGCAGTAGCACTGATGTCCAAGGGGAAAAAACAATCCCAAATATCAGGGAAGGGTTTTGGCTGAAAGCTTCTCTTCTGTGCAGTGTTTCAGGCTTTCTACATTTTAAGTTTAAATGGGAGCCTGAGCATTGTTTGGCTAAACGAAACCAATCTGCCACAAGCACAGCAAGCACAAGTCCTGTGGCTGCTCTTCTTTTAATGTTAAATACAGGGAGGGATAGATCTGTGGTGCCTGTGGCTCTGGGTATTTATATTTGAAAAGCATTAACAAAGAAAAGCTGGAGATTGTCACACAGCTCTAATAATTATCTCCCTTTGCATCCAGGGTTGGGAAAAGAAGATGTAAGGGGCTTCCTCTTAAGTGTTTAAAAGTAATGTTTAAAAGTCTTACTTTCTTGGCCTGGTTCAAATGTGCATTAACACAAAGTTTCCTTTTGACTTTAATTCTCTGCTTTTGATGTGATGACATTAACTTATGGTGATTTTTTTTCACACCTAAAATTATTTTAAAAGTACGGATTAAAAAGAAAAGTTGATTGACCAAACTATTTGATTCTGAGCTCACTTAACTTGTGTGGCAGGGCTGATGTGATCTGTGGATGCAGTTACTCAGCATAGTGCAGTTTGTGTTGTGGATGGTGTAATTTCTGTAAAAACAGGCTAGATTGGAGGAGAACTTCAGAAAATAAAAGCTTAAGCGAGAACAAATGTGAAGGCCAAATTCTGTAGCAATTCAGTGCCCATTTTTGAAGCAATTTACTGGCAATTTTAGAGACTGTAGCACCTTTCTCACTTAGAAAAAGACTTTCTGGGTTAAGTAAATTGCTGTAGGCATAGGAGAGGTTGTTGCCAGGTCAGTGAGTGTGGTGCCCAGTCTCACCTGTGCCCTCCTCTTGGTTTAGGAGAAGCAGCAGCATTTGGAAGCTGCCGAGGTGGAGACACGCCAGCTCCTCCAGAAGCTCTTCCCTAAAGTCTCTCTTCCTTCCAACATGGTAAGAGAAGTGGCTCTTCTGAATCTCCTTCTGGGAGCCAGGCAGCTCTGGTCCTGCTGTGCTGGGCAGTCCTGGAGTATTTCCTCAGAGTGCCCTCTATCCCAAGGTTTTTGCAGTGGGATGAGACTGTCTCTTGCTGGTGATGCCTGTACTTGCACAGGGAGGCAAAGCTGCAGCTGGTTGCTTCAAGAAGTGTTAAAGCAACAACAAAAAAGTTATTATCTTGTGTGTTTTATGCCCCAACATCTGATTTACGTGTCTGTATTATCTTGTGTTTCACTGAGACAGTAAATTTTCAGGGGTGGATAATGCCTGCTGTGTTTGCTCACTCTCTGGCATGATGGGGATCTATATATTCCCAATGTTTCCAGAGAAGCTGCAGTGCCTCAGTGACAGTTAATACAATTTAGGAGGGTTTATTTTGTCCCCAAGCATCGATTTTCAATTTTATATCCTTGGTGGCTTTCACTGGTTTGCAGGGAAAATGCTCTGGGTTCGTGGAGTTCAGATGGGGTGAATAACACCAAGCGAGTCTGGAAAAATGGGTGTATTTCATTCATAACCTCTAGAGGTTTTGAATATTCACATTTAAAATTGTTCCCAAATGTGCTAAAGTAAGTGTCCTGATGAACCAATCTTTAAAAAGACTTTCTGTAAGGTTATTTTATAACCTTCTGAGAGCCATGCAGCAAGTGTCTGCTTGAACTGCTCAGGGATTTTGGGAAAGGTTCCCTTGAATCTTTAAATGCTTATGCAGAGCCCTGACACTTGCAGGGAGTCCTCTGTCACCCAGCTGTATTTCAGCTCATCCAGGCCCCCCTGAACTGTGTGTGTCTCATCACCTTGTGCTCCTGGGTTGCTGCCAGCTGTGTGTGGCACTGGCTGAACAACAACCATGGGGCTGTGTGTGAGCTCCAGGGACTTGGGGAGCTGCAACACTTGTCCCTCAGCCTGCAGTGGGGAGGCAGATGTCCTGAGGAGAGCTCTCCTGAGGTTTTTCTCAGCTTTAACTGAATGATTTCCCAACAGAGCCACAGCGAATGGATATGTGGGTTTGAAAAGATGGCTAAAGAGTACTTGAGAGAGGCTTCAGGATCTGAAGATGTCAAGGTAGGCACAAAAGATGGATAACTGCTGTGTGGCATAATGTATTTCTCCAGTATAAATCTTATAAATTGTGCTGTGGGTTGGGAAGTTCAGGTTCTCAGACAAGTCACAAGAAAATCGTTTTATATAATTCTAGAATGATTTGAGTTAAAGATCAGCCAGTTCCAACCCCCCTGCCTTGGCCAGGGATGCCACTCACTAGACCAGTGTTCCAAGCCTCATTCTGCCTGGCATTGAACACTTCCAGAGATGTGTCGGCCCCAGCTTCTCTGGGCACCCTGCTGTTTAGATGATTACAGAAATTTATTTGCATCTTTGATAAGTACCTTGTGGAATTGTGATGTCAAAAAGTTGAAAATCCCTGTTCTCTTTTTTTAAGTAATGGGGATTTTTTTCAGTAACTCAAACTTTGTGATTGAGAGTTGTAGGTGAACACTGCACTTGCTGTTGTCTTTTTGTGGGTTAGAAAGACAGACCTGCCCAAGAGTGATACCAGCTTGTTGAAATAAGATGAATAGAACTGAAATCCATCCACTGAGATATGACTCTTGTGATCCCTTTCCTCCTTTGCCAGGCTATGGAGCAGAAGTTGAAGGAGGCTGAGGAAATGCACATCCTGCTGCAGCTGGAGTGTGAGAAATACAAATCTGTTCTGGCAGAGACAGTAAGTGAGATGCCTGGTCACTTCTGTGATGTTCCAGCTGCCTTTCTTCTGCTCTGAGCTTTCAAATCCCTCTCTCTTCTTAGGAGGGGATTTTACAAAGGCTACAGAGGAGTGTGGAAGAGGAAGAAAGCAAATGGAAGATAAAAGTTGAAGAATCACAGAAGGAACTTAAACAGGTATTTCTGAAGCTGTTTTTTTTTTTTTTTTTTTCAGCAGCCAGGCAGGTTCTGCTTGAAGTCACAGAGGGTGTCTGAGCTGTGTGAAAGCAGCTGTGGAACAGCCCTGGCTGCCTGGTTTGATGTATGCATGACCAGGGGGTGAAAAAGGTGAAGCCTGCAACAAGTATAATAGGAATGATTCCTCATATCAGTGGTATTTTGGTGCTCTGATACTTTAGCTTCATGTAAAGGCTGGTTTTTAATTTTTACAGGAATGTATTTCTATTAAAGAAACTGAGAAATGGAGGATTTGTTGATATCTTTGGTTTTGTGTAGCTGTTTCTATTGCCATCTTTACAGAAGCAAGAAAAATAAACAGCACAGGTGGAAGGTCTTTGACCATTGTGATAAATCTGTGTCACAGTCACAGAATCACAGTGGTTTGGGTTGGAAGGAACCTTAAAGACCATCCAGTTCCAACCCCCTGTCATGCCCAGGGACACCTTCCACTATCCCAGGTTGCTCCAAGCCTCGTCCAGCCTGGCCTTGGACAATTTCAGGGATGGAAAATCCTTTGCAGATGCTGCAGGAAGCAGCCAAATAATAAGTAATAACATTAATGCTGTTGGGATAAGAAGCTAACGATTGAGGAATGCACAAGTGTCCCATTAATGTGTCCAGGAATATATATTTTTCTAATCCTGGTGACTTAGATGGTATTTTTATTAAGCACATGGGGGTTTTTTCCAAGTATGTTTGTGAGCAGATATGGACTCTGTGCTAAAATTGAAGTATCATAGAATCATAACAGTTTTTTGGAAGCTTTTAAAGTACTGCTCAATCCATTATGGGTACCTAATTACACTTGAAACTGCCTGCAAAGCTTTCTTTTTAGGAAGGCTCTGTTGATAGCAGAAGTGGGAAGAAAAACAGCTTTTAGGTTTCTTTTCTAATCTAGAATTAAAGTAGGTCAAACTGCTTTTTTGAAAAGTAATTTCTAAAGTATCTCTGCTTAGTAAATTTGAGTGCCACTGTGTGAACTTGGCAGCTAACAGATGATTTATAAACATCTTGTTTGAAGGGCTTATAAAGGCTGTTAGATCTTGAACTATAGATGTGCTGCCATCTGCTGCACTTGCACAGCCCCAAATAAGGCTAAAAATGCTGGGTTTGGGTACATGGATGGTGGCTATTCCCTGTCTGGGAAGGGTATTTTCCTTACCATGGCTAATGGACAACTGGATTAGTGCTTATATTCCAAATCTTTCAGGCATGTGGGCTCTAAATATGTCAAAGAACTTGGGCTGGGAATAAGTAGGAATGGTGTAGACTCAGTATATTGAATTGAGTGAATATCTTATTTTATTCAGCCACTCTTGTTTTCATCGTTAATAATCTTAGATTGTTTCTAGACTCTTGTGTATTTATGCAGAGTTTGTCTTAGACCAACCCAACTAAATATCTTTATTTTTCCCCTGAACTGTAGATGCGTTCCGTGGTCACTTCTTTGCAGCACGAGGTGGAGAGGTTAAAGGAGGAAAACAAAGAAGTTGAAACTGTACGTGCAGGTGGTTTTTTTCCTTTTGTCTTTGAAGCTTTATGTTGTTTAAACATGATTTAGGCTTGTGCTGTAAATCTGAACTCCTCAGGCTTCTCCCCTTGCAGGGGCACAGCCTGTGTTGGAGTTTAACCTGAGCTTTTTGGGCAGTGTTTTTAAAAGGCAGAGAAACTGGAAAGTTGTTCTGGTTTTTACTTCTGTGCTCACCCACTGGGGCTCTTTCTTGTGAGACTGAGCAGTTTACTGCTTGTTGACAATCACAGGCTTGATTCTTTCTCTTTTTATCTTATTTTTGAAGTTGAAATCTGCACTGTGCAATCACTGGGTTTGAAATGCTCTCTAAACATCATGGAATACTTGATAGAAATTTACAGCTAATTATAAATCAAGCAAATGATACTGCAAGAAAACATCTGTTTTAACTCTGTTTTTCTGTTCCTAGCTTAAAAAAGAGAGAGAACATTTGGAAAGTGAACTAGAAAAGGCAGAAATAGAACGATCTACTTATGTTTCAGAAGTCAGAGAGGTAAACATAATTGTCCAAGCTGTTCTTTTTTTCTTTTGGTTACCAGTTGGCTGGCAAACTAACCTAGTGCTTAGCCCCTGTGGCTGAGGAGTTTGTATGCTTGTGACCTTAGGGTAGAGCAGCACACTAATTACTGAGCAGAAGAGAACGGGCATCCTAAGGAGACAAATCCTAAAACTCTAAACTTCATTTCAGCTCAAAGATCTCTTGACTGAATTGCAGAAAAAACTTGATGATTCATATTCTGAAGCAGTAAGACAGAATGAAGAGTTAAATTTGGTAAGAAGCTTGTTCTCCGTTGGGCACAAACGAGGCTCCCAGCATACGTATGAAGCGGAGACTTACTTCAAATCCTGTCTGTTCTGCTAACCTCTTCAGCTTGATATTTTTGTCCATTCAAATCATTTATGTAGTCTGACTTTTACAATTTGTCTCTTTTCTCTGCTCCTAACAATAGCATGTCTGGTTCTTAAGACTTTTTCCTGAAGTCTGTAAGATTTTCCTTCCTGAAACTTCTTGAGAAGATTTGCAGTGTAGGCATATGCAGCAGCAAATGTCATGTCCTTGGAGCAACAAAAGTGGTGCTCTCATTGGTTTAACTGGAGGATTATTCTCTGGTGGGATTTTTTTCCCCAAGGCTTTTGAGGATGCAGTAGTGGTATCCGTGCTCTGACTGTGCAGAGGCTGTTCCATCCTGCTCTGTATGTACTGAAATTGGCCAGACCCAAAGTTAGATTAATTCAGAGTATTCAGCCATTCAACTGCTGACACCCTGCTGTGGCTGAATGGCTGTGCTGGCTTGGTGCTTGCATGTGTTACAGCGTGTTTGGCTAGAAATGCTTCCAGCCAATAATGCTCCTATAGCAGCTTTCTCAAGAAGGACTTGGATTAACAGGATAGACCCAAGGATGCATGGTTTTCCATTTTGAGCCCCTTCCCTTCTCACTTGTTTCAGTGACCTGTTTTTTAAGGCTGCAGGAGCAGTCAGAGCTTTCTTCTGCTTGTGTTTGGCCAGTGCTTTCCTGCTTTTGAGACAGAATTGGGGAAAGTTGTCTCTGTCACCATGTCTTTGGGATGATGGGACAACCAGGGCTACTGCCACTGATGTAACTGGGTTGAAATAGTTGATTTAGAAAAATAACTACCACCACAGTAGCAATCTGCTTAAGTTAGTAGTACGCTTGCCTCAGCAAGCAAAGCCCCTCATTCTGAAAGCAAGGGAAATGGGAATTGAATACACACCTTGGAGTTAATCATTCAAAGAGCCAACCTCTTTGAATATAAGAGGCAATAATTTATTATGTCTGTGCACAACAAAAGCTTAAAAAGCTGAGCTCCCTGCTAGGGCAGCTTGAGTGCAGTCTGATGGTGCTGTGCTGCTGGGAGTGTGAGGATGTGTTAAACACCCCCCCCCATGCAGCTGGCTCAGGAATGCTATCCTGAGTGTGTGAGAGTGGTTTTGCAGGAGGCTGAGGAATAGAAATTACAGTATTTCATAATGGGTTGCCCACTATTTACAAGGTAAGCAAGGAGAAGCTGAAACTGCAGAGGAGCTTCCCCAAAATGTATAAACCAAACATTCACCAGTCCAGATGTTCCAAAGGGGGAAGCCCTCCAAGGATGAGACAAATAAAATGTGTAGGTTTGGAGTCAGAATTCAGGGCTCTGAGTTGCCCATTGTTCCCTCCTTTAATCTCCTGCTGGCTCCCAGGAAGATTGACAGCAGGAATAGTGAACATTAGCACAGCACACTTCAGAGGCACAAATCCAACAAAATTGGCACTCGAGCTCCTTGTTAGCACTTCTGTCTGAGGCTCAAGCCTCAAGTGCTGTGGCTGGTTCTGTGTGCTGTGTTGAAGAGCAATCAAAATATCCTTTAAAAAACTGTGTAGCCTTTGGAAGGCTGCAGTTTAAGTACTGACTGCAGCCAGTATGAAGTATTCATCCCTCTTGACTGAAATAGTTTCACTTTTTTGGATTGAAACTAAACACAATCGACAACTTAATATCCCCCTGTCAGTGATTCATGCCTTGATGTGACATTAACAGACTGGTTAAGTCAACATAGTTGTAGTAAGTGGTGCTTTATTAAGATGACAAGTAGAGCTTTATAGTTTATTCAGCAGTAGAGAGACTGTTTAGCCTGCACTAGGAAGATGACAATCTTCATTTTTGCATATTTGCTGTGAATTAAGTTGGAGTCTGGGCTGACTCCTGTGATAAGGATGCTGGGGAGGCTGATGTGCTGTCAGTATTGCTGATGCTCCTCCTGGAATGGAGTTGAAAAGTTGAAGCCACTCGTAAGGAAGCCAATGCCAACCACGTTTTGTCTTCTGTAGTTTCCCCTCTTTACCTTTATCTTTACAGATGGAGTCTCTCTTCCTTGACTGTCCCTGTAAACCTCATCATACATGTCGACTAATCCAGTGTGTGCAGTAATTGTTAGTAAATCTTTCTCCTTTGCAGTCCATGTGCACTGGGTTAATCCCTGGGACAGACAGATGAAATCTGTGTGTGTGAGGGGAAACTGATTTTCTCTGTTACTGTTTTGCAGCTGAAAACGCAGCTAAATGAAACACTATCAAAACTCAAAGTTGATCAAAACGAGAGGGAAAAGGTAGCTGGTGACTTGCCCAAGGTAAGCAGAGACCCTTAGCAGTTGCATATATAAATGTTAGCAAAACCCCTCAATGTAGTTCTCCAGTGCTGGAAAGGATGATTTGAACTTGATTTGAACTGCCTGCCTGGTGGGGTGTCTTGCTCCACTGGCTGGTTCTTCCAGTGCCTGGGGCTGTAAAGACCTCTACCTGCATGTCTGCAGAAATGGTGAAACTGCAGCTAACAGCTCTATTTCATTGTCCTTCTTGAAAGGCTCCCTTGTTCATGATAATTTTATGCCAGTGGGAACAAGTGGTGATTTGGGACTGACAAATAATTCTTTATTTAAAAGAAACCCCAGCCTAACAAAAAGCCCATCCCACAGCCCTCCACCCGCACCCACAGCCTGAGGCTTTTAAATCCAGATTCAAATGGCAGAGGGTTACAAGCTGGTTTACAAAGCATTTATACCCTTTTGCACTTGGTGGGATTTCTACTATAACCCAGGAGCCTGCAAGTCCTAAAAGTTAGATCTGTGCAAGTGTGATGGGACAAACAGGTGGGTTTCCTGTGCTTTTCCTTGGTGACTGCTCTTACAAGATGGATTGGAGTGGAAAATCTTGAAGCATGAGAGGTCTCAGTGCTGTCTGTCACCCCAGAAGCAAAGCTGTTGTGGGAGAATTGATAAACAGAGACAGGAATAGCCCATGGAGTGGCTGGGCTCTGGCTCCAGACTCTGGAACACCTTACTCCTTCAGCATAGTAAGCAAATTGGGCTGAGTTCTTCCAGGACTGGAGTGGGAAATGCTATTGGGGGAGCATATCTTGTCCTGGGACAGGGATAGATGATCACAAAAGCACTGCCAGGAGGTGAGAAGCCAAAGGAAACCAGTTACAATAAAGAATTTAAAACATTTTGCTCTGGAAAATTACCTTGGGTGTTGACATACAAAGCGAGCTGTGCTGATGTCCCATGGTACAGGATTTTGGAGATCTGCACTCCTGCTCTTGCAAAATTTACTGCACAGTTTTTACCTAATAACTTGATGTGAAACTATTAAAGCTTCCCTGTAGGATTGCTCTCAGATGCAGACAGGCTGACATGCACCATGCTGATTGTGAGGAGACATGTCAGTCTTGGCAAATGGGTTGGTCCCTGGAGCAAATCTGGCATAAAACAGATTTCCTCCTCAACAGTGATTTCCTGTGTCTGTGGTGCTCTTGGGGAGATGGGGCTTTGCTAATTGTTGTGCCATCCCTGTTTCTTCCTTTTTTTCTTAATAACATCTTTCCCTTACAGGCCCAGGAGTCTTTGGCAGCTCTTGAGAGAGAAATTGGGAAGGTTTTTGGGGATGCCAATGTTATTGAAAACAGCGACGTTTGCACAGACTCAGTGAGTGTTTCCATGAGCTCGTGCTCAGGGGGCCACACAAACCTCGGGCAAATATCCCGGGCAAAGTGGGAACTTTGGGAAGTGAGGTCCAGCAAAGTGCTGCTGGTGGGTAATTAGGGCTTGATGAAGCTTCCAGTCCTACAGCTTGCCTGGGTGTCAAGGGTTCACTGGGAATTCTGCTACTGTCTAGATCGTGACTTGGATTTGCAAGGAGGAAGGGGAGAGATTCTAGGTTTTTGATGGGTTTTTGGTTTGGTTTGGGCAAAAGCAGGGAGATCCCCAGACTTGTCCCTTCAAGAAGGGAAAAGGGAAGCTAAAAATAACTGCTGATGATTTAAGTGGGCTGTAAACACTGTTGGGTTGGCCCTTGCTGACATCAGTAATGCCAAAGAAAGGCAGTCTTGCACTACCTGTAGCACTCAGGCAGAGATTCTCTTGGCAGAACATGGTTCTTTCTGCTCCCTCTGCACCTGTGGCCAAGAGCCAGAATTTGGTTTCAGCTGGTCGTGCTTCTTGGGCATTTGTGTTGACCTTGATATGGTCCAGCAGCAAAATCTTGCTAAGCTGAGCTTCAGTGAGGCTGAGCCCTGAGCCCTGCCTTGTGCTGTGGGTGGGTGACTCTGCAGACTGCTGGTGTTCCTGTATCCTCCAGCAATGGCATTCCAGTTTTAGGGTCTGGAATTGGGTGGGCAGTTTTTCACGTTTGCAGGTGACTCACCTGGGTTGTTGTTAGCACAGGTGGTTGTGGAGCTGGTACTCAGAGTGCTGCCCTAAAGACACCACCTGCACATGGGATTTAGGGCTTTGTCACTGGCTTTCTCCATCTCTGGAAAAAAGAGCTTTCCCACCAACCCTGGAACAGCTTTCCAGAAGGCACTTGGGAAGGGGAGGGCTGAGGTGGATTCTCTCCCAGCTCAGTGGTGTCAGTGGAGCTCATTGCCCATTTTCTTCTGAGGGACAGAGTGAAAGGAGCCACTGTTGTTTGAGGGGAGAGGGGCACTTACAGATAATTTGTATTGACTCCTTTTAGCTGCTCAGCCTAAGTGGCTTCATCAGCTGCGAGAGGAAGCTCAGGGTCCTCTGTAGAAAAGCCTTGTAGTCATTAGCAGGAATGAAATGGCTTTTCCAGGCTAGTCAGTCATGGATGCTGGTGGACCCTTGCCCCTGGGCTCGCCAAGTCTGAGCTGGAGATGCAGCTGGGCCCGTGAGACCTCGGATGTGCCAACCCTGGGAGCTGATTCCTGGAGGATGGGAGGGCTGCTGAGCCTTCCCTGTTGTTCCCAGGGGTTTATGGTGCCAGCCAGGTGCTCTGTGTGTGTCCCTGTCTGCAGCAGGCTGGAGAAAAGCCTCCCTCAAGCCAATGCCCAGCTCTCTCTGCTGTGCCCTCGTGGCTTATCCGTGTGGTGCATTGGGACAGCCATGCCATCAGCCGTGGCATTTGTGGCTCTGGTCAGCCCTCCTGAGCTGGGCTGTCATTAGCTGTGCCCTGTGGTGGCCCAAATGTGCTTGCTTGGCTGAGTTGCTGTAGCCTAAACTCACAAAACCCCTCTGGCATCTCGCTCTGCTCTTGCTGCACATCGTGGAAACCAGATTTCTGCCAGAATATCCATGGCTTTATTCTGAGGAGGAATGTGGAAAAACAGTCCTAATAAACCTGTAATTAAGCCTTCATTAGTAAAAATACGTTAATTGTCTAAGCAGCACTCTTGACAGGTAGCCATTGGCAGAGGTTGGAATTAGAACATTATCTTTTCTCCAAGCCTTTTCTGCTGCCTTTTTTTTTTTTTTTGCTTTTTCTGAGGGGAGAAAAAGAAGCTGTCTCCCCAGAAGCCTAAAAACCTAGCTGAAAATAGCTCTGAGATCAAAAAAGAAAGTCTTCCAGCCACATCCACCTAGCAACAGTGCCTTTTTTTTTTTTTATTTTACGAAGGACCTGAAAACACATGCTTGAAAATGAACATATTTGTTCCTTCTGGGTGCTGGAACCAACCCACAAAATTGAGAAATGATACTTGCGTAAACCCTCAAACACACTCAGAGTGTTTTCTTTAGACTCCTTTTCTTTCTGTTTTAAAATAGACCATTTGGGGTTTCTAATCAGCTGCTTTGTCACTTGTGGGACCAGCTGATGACTAAAGGGGTTTTTTAGTGTGCTTTAAGGGAGTAATTTATGTTCAGCAGCTTGCTTAGGCACTGAGCTTATTTTGAGGCTTATGTGAAATGTAATGTGCTTTTCCCCCCAAATCTCAGTGTAGAACACTCCATCACTGGGAACTGGGAATGCCATATGTGTGAAACAGAAGAGGGGAATCTGCCCAGACGGTTCGGCTCCTGTTTTAGCTCCTGGGTCTGAATCTGAAATCACAGGGGCTTCCCCACTGCCATCCTCTTCCTCTCTTCATCCCCATATCCCAGAGAAGTGGGATTATAGGATCTCAGGATGGTTTGAGTTGGAAGGGGTCTTAAAGACCATTCAGTTCTACCCCCTGCTGCAGGTGGGGACACCTTCCACTATCTCAGGGTGCTCCAAGCCCTGTCCAACCTGGCCTGGAACACTTCTGGGGATGGGGCAGCCACAGCTTCTCTGGGCACCCTGTGCCAAGGTTCACCATCCTCATGGGGAAGAATGCCTTCTGTATATCTGACCTTAGTTTCCCCTCTTTCCCCTGAGTCACGGAGAGCACAGGGCTGGGGCTCAGCAGTGTAAGGCAGCTGTACACTCCTGGTCTAGCAGGGGCTGCAGTGGGACTGTGCTGAGCCCAAATCCATTGGGATCTGGTCAGGATTGGCCCTGGGAGAGTTGGGGATGTGTCCATAATTCATGAGTGAACACTGCCTGAGGGTAGTGAGGTCACAAAACAGAAGGGAGATGCAGTAACTGAGGGGAGGGAGGAGCTGTTGCCAGAAACAAAGGTGGGAGTGAACTGGAGGGCTCCTTCCTTGCTCCTGCTGTGTTCTGTGTTGATGCCCAGGCAGCCTCACTGCTGCTCAGTGCTGGATTAATTCATCTCCTCTGCTGCTAATTGCCTTTGCCCTTCCATCAGCCTATATGAGACTGCTAAGCCAAGTCTCAGCCTTGACAGACTTGATTTTCTACTTTAATAAGGGTAAAACAGGTTAAGGCTACCCAAATACAGATCCCAGTGATGTTTTTTCAGTAGAAAAATGTTTACCAGTTGCACAGGAGTAAGCGCTTTGCTGTAGATTGTTTTGTTCTCTTGTCTGAGCCTGCAGTAGTTTCTGTAATGGTGCAGGTGCTTGAGTTTGATTTACTGCTCATTCTGCATTTCCAGCCAAATGGGAGCAAGGAAAATGGCCCTCTCTGAACTCCCTCTAATTTCCCTGGAGCTCTAGGGAGAGATTTGCACCTGCATTGTGCATCAGTCTCACTCTGGGTAACACCAGAGCAGGGTTGACGGATGCTGAGCGCCTGCGAACACCTCTGTGCTCCTGTGGAGAGTTGGGTACTTCTGCATTGCTGACACCATGGCAGAGTTGCTTTTTTTTAGCTGTTAAATTTCAAGGAAAAGCTCTCCTGCAGGTGATCTGCATGTCTCTGTTCTGAGCTGAATGAGGAGCAGTAAGGTGTGTGTTGGATGTGGAGTGCTCTGTGCATCTCTGGAGGAGTTAATCAATAAGGGTAATAAAACAGGGTTTACACAGCACTGTTAGCCCAGCAAGGCTGACAGGCAGGGAGGCAGGAGGGGGAGAGTCCATCTTCATCTGTGACACTTCCCAACTAATAAACTGTTGAATTCCTAGTTAAAAAAAAAAGGGCATTTATTTTTGTTTCCAAACACCAGCTTAGCATTTTCATTTCAGCACAGGAAACTTTCTAGGTCATGGTAGCTTTCATTTTTCCTTTTCTCTGTGTTGGCTGGTGCTTGGACTGCTTTGTGAAGCCCTCACCCAAGTCCAGGTGTTGCTGGCAGGTGGGAATTTCACAGGAGTTTGGAGCTGAGGGTGAATCCATGGGATAGCTGTGGGTGGGGGAGGGTGTGGTTCTCCTGGCAGCTGTTCCAAATGCTGTTTCACAGCTGGAGCTTCCTTGGGCTCGGGTATTGGGTACTGCTGAGGTCACCATCCCAGATCCTCGGTCACACCCAGTCCTTGGTGGTCCAGGAGTTTTGCTGTTCCAGCTGTGGGGTCAGATGTCATCCCTGTGCACCCCGACCTGTGTTATAAACCACATCTCTGGGGGGGGTTCAGCCAGGCTGGTGGGGAAATAACCTTTGAGGTTGGACCAGCTGTGGGTATCAGCACAATTCCTGGAAGCAGGGAGTACTGGAGTCCCAGACAGGGAGGGTAGGAGCTGGATGTGCAGGTGATTCCCTGGAACAGGAAAGGGCTCCTTGACTTTGAACCATGTTCTCCTTAAATGTGGCCATAACCCTCTGACTTACAAGAATTGTTCCCATCTGCACCATGAGTTGTAATTTTATACAGAGGATCTAATTCTAGGCTTCCTTGGTAATTAGATTGTAAATGAGTTTTTAATGATTTCCTTTTTTTTCCTTCTTCCAGGAATTGAGTGATAAAAGGCGAAATGTGGCGGTGAATCTTACCCAGGATGTGGGTCATCTCAAGAAGCTGCTCGTGTCAATAAGCCAAATGCTGTCAAAGGGATGAGGACACTACAGCCAGGTGGGTGTGACCAGTCCTCCCCCCAGTTCAGCTGTTGAGAAGGCCACTGGTCTGTGATGGTGGGACTTTGTTCAAATGTAGCAACTCTGGTGTCAAAATATGAGACTTTTTAGAATCAGATCACAGAATCAGTGAATTACTAAGGTTGGAAAAGCCTTCTAAGACTGTGAGTCCAGCACTGCCAAGGCCAACACCGGCCATGATCCCAAGTGCCACATCCATGTGGCTTTTGAGTCCCTCCAGGGATGGGGGACTCCACCACTGCCTTGGACAGCCTCTTCTGAGCCTGACCCTCACAACACTTTCAGTGAAGAAGCTTTTCCTAATTCATGATCCAAATCTCACATGCAAATCATAAAAAGCTTCTGGTAGGCACTGGATTTGTTCCTCTCTGGATGCACAAGTCAATCAGCTGAGACTAATCTTGTGTCCCCATGTCCCTCTCTAGGCATGTAATTGCACTCCTCCCTTCCACTCCCTGCTACTCCTGCAGCAGTTGCCCCAAGTTTTGTTCTCCCAGAGCCTGTGCCTTTTTCCTCCTTGTTTGTTAAATGAGCAAACTTCTCTGCACTTCCAGGCTCTGACTGCTTTGGGATGGAGGATATTAAATAACCCCCTGGGCTCTCCCTGAGCAGTGGCTGGCTGTGAGTGTCTGAAGCACCAGCCTGGCATGAGCTCTTCATCCAGTCACAGACACATGAAGAAGGCTTTTATTTCAGTACACAGCCAGCTTGGGAACCTGGGCCTTTGTGCTGGTAGTCTTCTTAAACCCAAAGTTAGCTGAAAGTTGGATAAACTCAAGACACTGAACTTTCTCAGGAAGCTGATGCAGATCTGGGTCTGAATTGGGAACTGTTTTGTGGTGGGAGGAGTGTCAGAGCTCCCTTTCACCTGCTGAGGATGGGGACTTGTCTTACTCCTGATTTAGGTACTTTTTATGCTCCTGCCTTTGTAATGCACGGACAGCAGAGCTGGGAGAGGGCACCTGGGTGTTCAGGTGGGAGGGAGGTGCTGCTGCACCTTGGCCTCTGCTCTGGGAGGCTGTTCCTGCTCAGCCTCCACCCCCCAGGCTCGTTCCCCTGGGTTTCCTCATGGGTTGACACCAGTGAGACGCTGTTGAGGTCCTGGATTTTCCCTTGGGAAGCTGCTCCTCTGACCTGGTGATTTGTGTTTCTCTTGCAGAGTGAAGTCATGGGGGAATCGTTCATTTGAGGATAGCAGAAGGCATTGTATTATATTTTGCCAAATTAAAGCCTTATTTATGTTTTCACCCTTTCTACTTCGTCAGAAACACTGAACAGAGTTTTGTCTTTTCTAATCCTTGTTAGACTACTGATTTAAAGAAAAAACCCAACTCTGTAGACACCTCCAGAGTTTAGTTTTATAATAAAAACAAACCTGTTTGGATAATTAGACCTTTACATTCCTGGAGAGACAGTAAACACATAATCTTTTATCTTATTTTGCTCAATAAAACTTGTTCAGAAAACTCCAACATGGTAAAGTCACTGATGGGAAATGACATTTTAATACTGATGTTGTACACTGTTTTACTTAATTACATTTTTGGGATTAGCTGCCTCTGACTTCAACCTCAAGTAAACACTCCTTTTTTTTTTTTTTTTTTGGTTGCTAATGTAATCAGTTTTTGTAATGGTGTCAGCAAATAAAGGGATGCTATTATTCAAGGTGTTCCTGCTCTCTTCTTTCAAGTGAATTTGGATGACAGGTGAGGTTTCCACCTGTCCCCTCCCCGAAATGAGCATCAGGCTCCACCCACTGTGCTTGTTTTTGGGCAGAGGAGGAGGCACCAGCTTGAGAAGAGGCAAACTGCTTGAAAACTCCTGAGCAAGTTGTTGTTTCAAAGAAAAGGTATCAAGGTTTTTAAAAAGACAAGAAATCCCTGTCAAACTGCCACGTGAATTGTGGTTTTGTGTCATGTGTTAACTTTGGAAAAATCGGGGAGTGCAAGGGGGAGGAACAGCTGGAAATGCTGGATGTGGCAAAGCCAGTGGGATGCAGAGTGTGTCCATTTGTCCCAGATCCACCTCCTGGATGGGAGTCTGGGGTGGAAGGAGTTCTGGGAGAGGGTTTGGATGCTCTGTGACCTTGTGCTTTGTTGGGAACGAGCATGGGGAGGGTCTTTAATGGGACAGGGATTCTGCTGGGGGTGTGGGGAGATCAGGTGGCCCCTTCTCTGCTTTGGGATTTTAAGTGTGGCTTAGAGGAACCCTTCAGTCCTGTGGGATTCTTCAGTGGGCAAGGTGAGGGGTGGTTTGGTTCTTGAGGATGTGATTATCCGAGGGAAGGCAATAAAACAGGGATCAGTCATTAATTGGGGGGTTAATTGCAGAGGTGAAACAGATCAAACTGCTCACCCTGAGCTGTTCTCACTCCCCTCTGTGCTATGTTTTAGTTAATAGTTGGCCTTCACGAGACAGGAGGTAAAGAAGTCTCTTCCTTATGTGGTTCCAGTGATGTGGTTCATGCTAAGTCCTGCTGAGAGCTGTGAAATAGCTCAGAAGAGGGAGAGAAATCTGGAAAATGCAGTTTCCGCACAGGAGAAGCTACCCCTGGTCTCCTGCTGTGGCCACTAAAGTGTCCCATGTGTTCTTTGGAGATTTTATTGCACAGAGTGAAAACTCAAATGCCACTGGCCTCGCTTGTATAGATGTTTGATACAGAACGTAGAATTCCCTGCAACTACAGATCCAAGGAACACCTGAACCCTGGAGGGTCTCCACACTTGCCCAGGTTGGGGTCAGAGGCTGGTCCTTTGGCAGATGTCTTAAACACCTATTTTTGGAGGGTGAGTGGCAGTTTAATGGATCCATGCAGGTTTGACTGGTTTAAAATGATTTAAGAACATAACCCAGGAGCTTCAGTGACGGAGGTTTGGGGGGGGGGGGGGTGTCCCTGTGACTCTGATTCTTTCCTGCCCCTCTGGGGGAGTCCCCTTGGCCACTCATGCTCTCTGAAGCATCATTCCAGTGAGAACTGGGCTCTGCCACTAAAGCGATGTCTATTTTTTTCCTTTAAAAAGTGGGCTTGTAAATGTTAGATGTGCCTCATGCAAGAAATAAATGCTTTTGGAGGGGGCAGCAGTGCCTGGAGAGCCTCTGGATGCAGCCTTTGGAGCCTGGCTGTGTCTCCAGACTCTTGATTTTCCGTGAGTTGAGCTGCAGAGCAGGGGCTGAAGGTGCTGCTGCAGTGCTTAGTTGAAAAGGGGAGAGATTTGCAGCATCATTCCCTTTCTCTCTTGGCAGGAACTCTCTCTGGAGAGGGTAGGAGATCTTTTAGTTCTGAAATTTAGGCTCAGGGTTTTTATCTTGCTTTAGGGGATGTACAGAGGTGTTAAAGGCAGCTGTGAAAGGATCCCCTGAAAGCTCTGCTGAGTAAAGCCTGATCCCCTCTCTGAAGGGTGAGAAGAGGTCAGGCTGCTTCCCCAGGAGCACTGGGATGAGGGAAGGATGCTGTTTCATCTCGCTGTCCTCTCCAGCCCTGGCTAAAACATCGCTCCTGGCAGCCCTCTTCAATTTGGGAAGCTTTGCCTCGCCAGTTTGGTCACTGAGAAATCCCTCCCGCTTGGAGCATCTGCTGGGAGAAAAGGGGACGAGAAAGAAAAATTTTAAAAGTGTGGGAAGCTGACCCATCAGTGCAAAGGCAGAGCTGGTGCTTGGCGTGTTCCCAGGGCCGGGAGCCCCCGGATCTCCGCAGAGCTCCAGCCCCGGTGCCCAGCCAGGCCGGGAGCCGCGGCTGGAGAGGTGCAGGATGGTGCCTGCCCGCGCTAGAGGGAGACAATAGCTAATGGATACAGGGATGCTTTTCTTGGAAAAAAGCCCAAAGTGGGATGTTCAGATGCTGGCAGTGGATTTTTTGGGGTATTTATGTATTTTTTTAGAGGTGATTTGCAGCGGGAGAACCGACGCCGTGTGATGGGGGACCGAGTGCTTCCCGTGAGATGCTGCCTGCTGAGCCTGGCTCCTGTACCAACCTGGCTCGTCTTGCTTTCAGTTCATCATCATCCCTCAAAATGGGAGTGGGAAGTGCAAGGGAAGGCTCTGAGCTGTCTCCCTGACGTTGTGTTGCCTCTCCTGCGTCCCCCAGCACGACCCTCCCACCCTTTCCCGGCTGTGGGAGCAGCAGGTTGTTCACCCGGGAGCTGCTGCTGGGTTTTCTCAGGCAGTGACTCACTCAGCTATTTATTACTGCCATTAAAAAAGGAAAGCTCGTGCAGCTTTAATTCAGCCCCAAATAATTCAGATGATTTTGCCACAAAAGCCCTCTGCAATGACACAGCTGTGTGTTCTCCCGGGGGTCCCCGTGTCCCCCCTTGCTCCGTGTGTGACCTTGGCTTTCTCCTGCAGCTCTCTCAGGGATGTTTGCACTTTGGTGCTCACCAAGGATCTCACCAGGCTGGTTTTGTCAGGGCTCTGCCTTTCACCCTGTACTGGGGGGGCTTTTCTATGTGTCTTGGTGGAAGCTTGGGGGGTGATTCTGCTGGCTGAGTAGGAGTTCCTAAGGGAGCATTCAGAAGGTGAAAAACACCGTATTTCTGCCAGACTTCAGGTTAGACTTCATCTTACAGGAAAAGCTCTCCTCTATGGGGCCACACTGTGCTTGGGCCCTGGCTGGAGAGGGAAGGTTTTGGGGAGAAAGCCTCTGGTGATGCTGTGGGATGTAAAGTCTCCAAAAGCTTTAAACCAAAAAAGGACGTGGTTGCTACTTTTCCAGCATTCAGGCTTTCTCTCACATCCTGTTGGAGATCTATCTTGCTCTCACAAATCCCTGTGGATCCTCTGTCAGCTCTGGCTGGGCAGTGCCTGTGGGGGCAGCAGTGGGCAAGGGGTGCTCCTTGGAGGGAGGTTTAGCCAAATATCTTCATGAAGGGTGTCCTCTCCCAGACTTGCTTAAAATAAGACTGGGCTAATTCCTGAAGGCACAGATTCTGCTGAGAGCTCTGCCTGTCACAGGGGCAGGATTAGAGCCCAAGAGGTGGCCTCCTCTGGAGCTTCATCTGGATGTTTTCCTCTGTGAGACTGCCAAAGCAAACAGGCCAGTAAAAGTCCTGAGGAGTTTCCTAAGTCTGTATGAATGACCAGAAGTACAGGACAACCCCTGGGAACACCAAGACTTGCTCAGGTGTTCACTGGGGAGGTTTCCTTTGGTGTGTCCCCTTCCAAACCCCACCTCTCCTTGTGCTGTGACACGGGGATGTACAAAATGTTTTGTTTCTGTTTGAATTTCTGTGTTTCTATTTTTCCAAGCCCATATGTGGGAGGGTGCTGAGGTGGCTGCTGGAAGTGCCCCTGTTCTGATGTCCCCTGTGCTCGGGATGAGGGCAAGTTTTGCTCTCAGCTTGTGCATCCACAGCACAACCTGCACGTGGCTCCTTGGTGGCTGTTTGCAGCTTCCTGCGGGGATGCTTCTATTTTTGGAGTGGTTGCACCTAAAAATACATCTTCAGGCTCCTGGGGAAGCTGGCTCTGCATCATTGAGGAGCTAATTAAACTGGGGGAAACGCAGGCCCTCGAGCAGGGTTTATTCCACGCTGCTGAATACATCGTGGGTTTTGTTTTTTCTCCCTATTTTTGTAGCGATCCACGTTCCTCTTGCACTGCATGGGCAAGGTCCAGAGGTTTATCCTTCCTCTGTGGGAAGGGCAGGTTTGAACCTGGGTATTTGGGCATTAATGTGGTATTTTTTGTGCAGCTGTGACCCCCCAGACCCTGAACTTCATCCTCAGCCCCGCTGTGGTCATCACAGGATCCCCTGAGCAGCCCCTCAGCAGAGAAGGGATGGGGGCCTGGAAAACAGCTTGAAATTTCATCCTTTTAATTTCTGGGGATCTGGGGCTAATATCCATCTCAGATGAGCTGAGAGGTCCCAGTAGGGTTTGGGTCTCCAGCTTGGCCATCAGCAATTCCTTATATTAACAAAATCACTGTCAAATGTGGCCATGGGCCCTGTTTGTGTCACTGTGGGACCCAAAGCCACAAGAGGATGAAGGCTCTGAAGGTTCAGGACCCTTGTGATGTTCTCACAGGACCTGTTTGGGTAAAGCACCCCTCACAACCTCAACCAGGCTTAAAGCACAGAAAAGAAAGATCCCAAGATCATTTCAAAGCTCATATTCAGAGCCAGAGTGTTCCTGCAGCACATCAGTGCTGCCCAGGGCCATCCTGGAAGAACCTGATCTCTTGTTTAAGCAAATGGGCTCATCCTAACCCAACCCTATGGAAAACAACCTGAGCTGCACCAGGCTTGGATATAATTCTTTAAAAGCAATAAATATTTCAGGAGCAGAGGGAGCTGGTCTGTATCAGCAGTGCTGGTCCTGGCTGGTCATTATTAATTCAATGGATGCAGTTGTGAGTTGGCTGAGGAAGCACAACAGCTGAAATTTTAAGTGCTGCTTGCCCCCACATGGCTGAGATGATTTGCTGGATCTTCAGTGACTCACAATGGGGCCCCCAGCCTTCACCCAGGTGTTAAATACAGCAAAAATGAGTTGTTTTGCACATGCCTCAGTCTGTGTCCTCAGTCCCTGGGTGTGTAAAACTGTGACAGCAGGACTTGGACTCCCAAACAGTGTGCTTCCTAGGATGTCTGTCCTAAATCTCCTGCTTTTGGGTCCTGTGATGGGGTGAAAATCTTGGCTTAAGGAGACTCCAAGCTGCTGGCTGCCCTGGCAGAGCGGGATCAGTCCCTGTTCCCAACCCAATGAGGCATTTTGTTACCCGGCTGAAATAAGGAGAAACTGAAACCTCTCTTCTCTCAAAGGGCTTCTGAAACCTGATGAGGAAAACCAGCAAGAGCAACGTGCTTGTTGGAGAGTGTGTGTGTGTGTGAGAGCACAATTGCTCTCTTGAGAATAAATGTTTGTTGGGAAAAAGCCTGAAAATGGGACACTCAGGGAGCAGAAGCATCTAAATATTGTGGAATCACAGAATTGTTTGGGTTGGAAGAGACTTTAAAGGTTGTCCAATTCCACCCCCCTGCCATGGGCAGGGACACCTTCCACTGTCCCAGGGTGCTCCAAGCCCTATCCAACCTGGCCTTGGACACTTCCAGGGATCCAGGGGAAGCCACTGCTTCTCTGGGCACCCTGTGCCAGGGCCTCCCCACCCTCACATCCAGGAATTCCTTCCTAATATCTGATCTCTCTATATTTTACCTATTATGTATTATATATTATGTATTTTTATACATATAATGGAATATAACCTCCCCTATCCCCTTGCCTTGCTGGGGGGGGCAGCTGGGCTCTGTGCTGGTTTTGGGGGATGTGGGGTTGCTGTGTCTGGCCCTCTACCCCCTTGAGAGGTGTCTTTTGAAGAGCTTTGCAGCACACAGGTGTATTTTAAATACACATATACATGTTGCTGCTGGCCGGGGGGGCTGTACAGGCAGAAACACAAGCCCTCTCCAAGTTTTCTTTGCCCTGGGATTCCTGTTCTTGCTGGTCAGCATGAGTTTATTGCCCATCTTGTGGTATTGGACAGGTGAGTCTCTCTCTGCAGGGTCCTTTTGGAAGCTGAGACAATTTCATCCCCTATAGCTGGCTAAAGGGTGAATCCTTTGGCACTAAGACCAGGAGAGGATCCCCCAATACTGCATGGTTAGCATGTGTTGTGCCAATAATGGGGCTCTGATCCCATATAAACACCATACATATATGTTACATACATATCTCTGTTTGTGCATGAGTGTTTCACCAAAAAGGGGAGGAGTTTTATCACTCAAGGCCAGGTTGGATGGGGCTTGGAGCAACCTGGGATAGTGGAAGGTATTCCTGCCCATGGCAGGGGGCTGCAATGAGATGGTCTTTAAGGTCCCTTCCATCCCAAACCATCCTGTGACTCTGTAAGTGCTGGTTCCTCGTTTGTAGTTAAATCTTGCCTGAGGATGACTAAATACTGGAATGACGTTTTTTTTTCCCCCCTCACCTTTTGCTTAAAACCCATGTTCCAGGCTCATCTTTTACTAACTAAATCCACCTTTCAGCATTAGCCTTTGCCATCATCCTGGCTCCCCAGGCCCTGCAGCTGACAATAAGCTGCTGTAACAGCAACCAGCATTAACACAAGGGCTACTCTTAATTACAGGAGCTGCTGTTTATCTCCCCAGCTCTGTTTGCTGCTGACAAAAGCCCTCTCAGGAGGGGGGTCTCTTGTTAATAAGCTGTGTGTGCACCCCAGCAGTGATATATTGATGTATTTTTAATAAATATTCTCCTTTAAAGGGCCACATATGTATTCTGGGCTAATCCTCTCATTACAAGATCGCGGGGCGGCTCCGAGGTCGGTGGGAGTGTGCCTGGCAAAGCTGGAGTTCCTATTCGTGGCTGGTGCCTTAGATCTTGCACTTCCTGAAGGGGAGAGATGATGAGAGCAATAACAACTCGCTGTGCTAATTATTGTCATCCTTGAAGTTTAGAGGATGGAGGTGCATCGCCTCAATTAAGAAAATCGGGGAGCGATAACCCGATAATAGACAAGCCTTTCATTAAGCAGCCCCTCTGGAAATGGGAAGCTCTGCTGAGGCTTCTCCCTGTCCACTGTCACCAAATGCCTTCGTTAGGATGGGATAATAGGGAGAGAAATGGGGATTAAGCGTTGGGGGCAGCAGTGGGATGGTGGCAAAACTTGTCCTTGGCAGAAACCCTTCTAAGGAGTGCTTCGCTCTGTGCCGGGCAGGTGCAGGGGCCACGTCCTTTTGCTGCCTAAGCTAGAGCAAATCTGGAGCTAGTGAGATGGAAAGGCACATTTAAGCCTTCCTCTCTGCTGTTTACCTTGCTCTCCCACTCGGGTTGCAGGGGCTTTAATTTAGTTAAAATCCGATTATAATATTCTGTTACCATTTGCTCAGCGGCTGTGTAGCAGCAGCTCTGTGTACACTGGGCATCTCAGGGAAGGGAGAAAGGGCTCAGATTAAAGCAGCTAAGCCTGCACAGGCCAGCAACCACACAGGCTTTGAACTGCTGCATCCTGATTTCAGTCAGTGTTTTCCACTCAATTCTGTTTTCCCTACTTTCATCATTTTTCGCCCGTGAAAAAGCCTCCTTTTATGTGAAACCTCCAAGTCTTTTCTTCTGCTGACTGGGGAGAATGAGGCATCCTGGAGGTAGAGACTTTTAAATCAGGCTGGTACTTTGCAGGATAAAACATTCCTGGCTCTGTAGCTGTGGTTTTCCTTTCTGTGGCAGCTCTGGATGGATCCCATGTGCTGGTTGATAGAACAGCATCACAATTGCACCATTTCTTACCTCTGTCTCCCCAAACCAGCATGCAGACACTTAATGAAGAGCATCTTTTTTTAATTTCCTGAAATATTTACACATTGCAAGGTGCAATGGTAGAGCTGGTGTGTCCCCTGACAGTTTTAAGAGGGTTTGGATGGTTCACATCTCTTCCTACCTGGCTTTAAACTCCTTGGCTCCCAGACATGGGAGACAGTGGTGAAGGCAGCCTTGGCTTTGTAGGACCTTTCTGCCTGCAGGGAGATGGGACAAGTATCAGCCTAGAAGGGAATTTAGGGAGGTGTGAGCTGTGCGTCACCACTCTCCCAAGGTGAGAGTGAGGAGTAGAACTCCTGGGAGAGGTATGGTGCTGCCTTTTGCCTTTTCCAGTTGTTTTAGTAATGAGGATAGGGGTTTTCCTCATCAGCACCTGGAGAGGGATCACGTGGGGAAGCCTGGGGATGCTGCAGCATCCGTGCCTCCATGGAGCTGGTTTTGGGGATGGAGACAGGCTGCCACTCATGAGCAGGGCTGTCCTCACCATCCTCTTGGCTTGGGAAGCTGTTGAAGAGGAAACCTTGAGCTGGGAAATCCTATTTTTGGGTGGCTGCTGCTGTGGTCTGAGTGTGCACCCAAGAGTGCTGCTGCTGGGCACCAGTGGTGCTCTGAGAGCGTTTGCTCCATCCCTGCTGGGTCTGGGGGGCACACGCATCCTGCAAGGATGGGGTTTTGGCAGCCCTCCGGGTTTTTTTTTCCTTCCTCTCGCCGGCAGCCAGGGAGCCTGGAGAGAAAGGATTGCCTCCTGTTCTTTCCTGAGGATGCTTCGCACTGGGGGAGGAGGTGGCGATGGAAGTGACTCATCCGTCTAGCGGGTCCCTTCTCCCTCAGCGCTGCTCCCACGCGGGAAGGTGATGGTTCTCCTCCTTCCTCATCAGGGAACAATGGTGCTGTCGGAGCTGTTCCCTCTGCAGCCTGAAGCCCCCGGTGTTTTCAGAGGCGCCTTCAGGGGGAGCAGGTTGGGACTCTGGGGTAGAACCGTGGCCCTCCAGTGCCATCACACACCTCCCAACCCCGGGGATTTGTGGTTTTGTGCTTCACCTAAGGGAAAATAAAAGGGATTTTGGGCAGGGAGAGGACAAAAGCTCTCCAAGCCTTCTCCAGCAGCCACCAGCCCAGGGGCTGGGTAGGGTGTAGTGATGTTCTCCTGGCTGCTGGTGCTCTGCAGCATGGGATATCATGGGCCATGTGTGCTTTCCACGTGTTTAAAAACCATCCATGAGCTTATCCTGTCCCTGCTGCAGCTCCCTCAATTGTTGTGTCCCAAGGCAAGGAGATCACTGATTAAACACCCTCACTCGTAGGGATCCACTACTAAATCCTGCTGGCCCTGTGCTTGCAATCCCAAATGAGAACAAAGCTCTTAAAGCCTGCAGGATTTGTTCCAGAAATTCCTGGCGTGTTTCAGCAGCTCCTGGGAACTGATTTCATATTTCGTACAAATGTTTCCCTGGCCCCCGTGAGCAGAAGGCGAGCGAGCAGCTCGTGCAGCAGCTGTTGGTGTCACAGCTGATTTTAGCCCAAATTTGGCAGCTCTAAGCTCAGAGCCTACCCAAAGGCTTCAGCTTCTCCATCCCTCCCAGCAGCAGGGTTTGATTTTTCCTTGGGTTCAGACACCAGAATGAGTCCCAGGAGTTTGAAGCAAGTTGTCACCAGCAGGCACCAAGAAATCAACTCCTGCCTCTCCTCAGGGCTCCTGTGTGCTGCTCCAGTCAGCTGTCCCAGGGATTTCACATGTTGGGTGG